>CM037031.1:52065570-52665570 GCA_020882235.1 Schizaphis graminum | reverse complement strand
TACAGGTATAAAAACTCGGTTAATGACGTATCACATATCGTGGACATATTCTATGTAAAGGTGTTGTACACTCAGTAACATTTTAGATTTTAGAATAAATTTACATATTATTGATTTGTATAATACAATAAATAATGTTAGTGTGCATTTTGCCATTTATTTAAACTAAAGGATGTTGTAATAGGCGAATAAACAATTCCTTTTTTGGCAGTATTTTAAATTGAATTACAAATTCATGTACTCAGTGAAAATGTACTTCAACATGTCACGTTAATCGATATTTATATGTACCTTTAATCGGAAACAAACCAATCCCATGGTTACTGTGACGACTTCAAACCTCGGGTCTTGTTTGACTAACTTCCCAAACATGTCCGCCAAGTGAATCTGTTTTTTAATATGAGCCTGTAGGCCTTCCACGCCGTACAATCTCAACACAAACCACATTTTCAACGATCTGAACCTCCGGCCCAACGGTATTTGCCAATGCTGTAACATTACGACATTTGTGTAATATATGACGGTAATTGTATAGACTATAAAGTATATTATAATATAATATATTTATGTAAACTGATAAATCATTAAGATTATTGAATAATGGTCAATTAAGTATTTTAATAAATTAACCACACCCATTTATTCTACACTGTTATGTGCTCAATTCTATTTCTATGTATAACTCAATTTAAAAGAACACATGAACCACTAGGTTATTACCTAGTAAAAATATTTTATTTTTAAATTTATCTTTTATCAAATTTAAAATACAAATGTAATTATTTATATGCGTCACATGACTTATATATACAATTTTTTTTTAAAGGGTCATCCACTATTATAGTAATAATTGCACCCCGGCTTCCCAAAACTCAGAACAAGCACTAAATATATTGTAACGTTTTGATTTACAAAATACACGGTAAATCGATATACCTAATCATTTTTTTCTATTAACATACATAACATTATAGTAATTACTCTGTAATCTGGTACTTGGGGATCCTGACTCTGGTAGTTGTGCTTCAAGTATACCCGGTCCACGTTAAACGCATTCACCAAATGTGTGGCGTTCTTCACCCACAAGGCCGAACAGTCAAAGTTCACCAAGAGCCATTTATGCAAATTGACGTCGAACGAGTCAGCGTATTGTACTCCCGCCATCAGATATCTATATTCCGGCAAGACGAAAGCGGCACCTATTGAAGACGATAAACGAAGAACACACACACAAGAAATTATAGTAATTAATAATAATATAATAATTAACTGTTAAAAAATATCTTTTTCTCAAACAATACAAAATATTTAACATTTCATCGATATAAATTAATGCCACAAAAGTCTTAGCCCACTCCCCTTACCAAAATATATGATGATAAATCATCTTACTAGTTTCAGTTATTTTGCATAAATAATAAACATCATAATATGGATTATGGATAATATGTAAATTTAATTAATTTTGTTCAAGTTTCATAAAAATCATTCAAATATGACAACAGCATTTTATATTTGAATTTTCTGTACCTACTTTAAAACATTATTATGTACATACATTACTTCTCAAGCTGCTATGTCTTAATACTTTCGATTTGGAGATGCTGCAAGTCCTAATAAGCTACTATTATGTACCGAACTTCCGTCTATAATATTAGGTATTAATAATAATAATATATATATATATATATATTTAACATTACTAACATTGTAATAAATGTCTATAACATAATTGATGTAATAAAATTTAATAACGACAATGAAGTAAATCTTCCAAATTTCCACCTTCAGGCGAAATAAAAACCAAATCGACAAGAATGATATCTGCTGATTTGGAATTCTAATACCATGAGTAAGATAATATAGATTTAAGGCGGGTAAGCTTAGGACGATACGACAATATTGAAATTCGCATTTACATATTATATTACAGCAGAGTTTCGTGAATCCAGACTTTACTACTCCGAACATTTAATTAATCTGCACTATCAAATATTATTGATTGATCGGTGATAAATAAGTTTTTTATATCCTAAAAACAGTACCTAAATTCGAAGTTAGGTTAACGATGTAGTATTGAGACTGAAAAAGTTAAAGTTATGATGAAAAAAATGAATTCCAATAGTTTATTAGTCCGTCTAAGACTTGTTGATTCACAGAAAAGCTTTCAGTTTAATCTTAATGCGTTTCGGAGTGGTTCAATTTAATCGAGTCCGGATTAGTGAGACTCTGAGACTGCATATTATAATATTAAATGCTATTTTCAAATTTTCATATGTTTTACTTATTATAATTATTGTACAACAATCGTCGTAGGTATGGCAGAAGTGGCCTGTGTACCTGCGTAAGCGGCGTCGACGTGCAACCAAATGTTGTTTGCGTTGCAGATGGGGCCCAGCTCCTCCAGACAGTCGAACGCACAAGTACCAGTGGTTCCCAATGTAGCAACCACGTAACACGGTATCAGCCCTTTGGCAATGTCTTCGGCCATGGCTTCAGCCAATATGGTTCCGGTCATTCTGCCGCTATTGTCCGCCTTAAGCATCCGCATCGGCATCGATCCCAGCAGACCGGCTTTCTCTACACTCGAATTGGACTGATCTATACAGACACGACGAGTATACGTACACACATTATATATTAAATAAAAAAATAATAATCACAATAAATCACTATACGCATCATATTATCGATCGTGGTTTATGGGTTTAGTTTCCTGTAAAAACTTACCGGAAGTGTAAGCAACTAATTTCGCCTTAATCTCGCCGTCAGTCATGTTTGGTTCGAGTGCTTTGATCCGCTTTGTCGTACGGTCTTTGGCTGCCAACAGGCAAACAAATGTGGCTTCACTGGCACTTCCCTGTGTGAACCCGACAAACAAATTATTATTATTATCGGCGTCAAAAAATGATCGGCTCTATTGTTAGCCCAAAACAGACACAACAGAAGTATAATATTATAATTTTATAAAAATACCTGAAGTACGCCCCCACCGGGTCCTTCGGATTCGTTCAAAAACTGTTTTGGCAAGTCTAAGATTTTCCCAAACCAATTCATAACTTGCACTTCCAGTTCGGTACATGCTGGACTTGTTATCTGTGAAAAACGCGATAATAGACTATATTTCTATTTCTTGTAGTAAGACTCGAAAATTGGAAACAAATATTAACAACTGCAAGAATATAGAACTAGCATATAGCTTTGAGCTCTATCAGAAAGTTCAAAAGTGACGTTCTATAAGTTTTAGAAACTTTCTAGTTAATTACACCATTTTCATAATATCAACTACAATTCAAACTTTGTTTAATATTGCAAAACATTAAACAAAAAACAATTATTGTAGCGTCAATTCCGTTTAGAATTTTTCAAATAATCATTGTTTATAATAATTTTTAAGATTTAATTTTAAGATTTAAACTAAAATTTAATTAATTTAGATAAACTTGTAACTTGTTAATTTACTAAATTTATAGAGAAGTGATAAGCATTTAAAAATTTGAAATACGAGAAAATTATTATCTATACATTCATCGGTATCGCTTGACTTTAATATTTAAGAAATAATATTTGATAATATTATATAAATATATTATGTAAGATAAAAAAAAAAGTATAGTATGTTATAAAGATAAATATTATAATAAGATTTGTAACAGTTTATGATTGTTAAAATATCATGGTATAATGCAGTGCATAACTTTTTTAATAATATATCTATAAACTCTAAAACGTTTACATGCAGATTACAATAGTATATTATATATAGAGAAACACCGTGTAAAAGTAATTTGTATTTATAGCTAAAGCAAAAGTTTGACTTGTTTTTGATTTATTTTTTCTGTTGATACAGTGGCTATAAACAATTTAACCTACCTACTTGAACTTTGGCATTTTTAACAGAACACTAAAGGCTGAAACAAATAACAACGTTCGCCATTTTTTAAGCTATTCTATTATTAATGGTACATTAAAATGTACGAACCTGATACCTGCTAAATAATTTATTGCAAAGAACGTATACGCGTTTTGTCTCACGGCGGATTTAAAACTTATCTACTATTTTGCTATCAAACAATTCGTATGATAAAAATCGTATAAAATATTATAAATTTTAAATGAAAGAAAATTATATGGATATACAGTCTTACACTTTTGTTTCTTCGAAGACTTACTAATTAAAGTGACTATTATTCGAATATTAAATTATTAAATTCTCGTGAGACATTGTATCATACTATGACTTATAAGTAATTAATGATTATGTCTAAAACTGTAAAAACATTATATTTACTATATAATAACTATAGAATATACTAGATTAAAACATTTACAATAATTGTGACGATATTAACTGTTTTGTCGAATATTAAATAATACACAAAGATAAATTCTTTAAAAAAAAAAAATACCGATTAAAATACAAGATAAAGTAACCTTAAATCCAAGTATCTTGGAGTTTGTTAGAACAAATTATTTTTCAACTCTTCATAACAAGATTTATAAAACGATACAGTTTTATACGGTAAAAAACTATTGCGCAAATGTTCGGAATTATGAACTTTTTAATAACTATTTATGTATACATACGATTCTGTATAATTTTTTATGTAATATTGTCATAATATGTGTTCACTCTTGTAACTATAAATCATATTATTTTTGAAAAATAAAAAAACTTTAAGTCAAGAAAACCAGTGTCGAGCATAAAGTATATATATTATATATCATAAATAAGATTATAAAAATAATTTTTAAATAGATAAATGTTTCAAGTTAATTTATAATTCGTTATAATTTAAGTGTGCAGTATTTTTAAATTATTATTCTCGTGAAATAATAGTAAGTATAATAATATTTGAATGTGACCTTTCTTGGGAAAAAAAAATAAAATATAGAATATAAAATGAAATTAATCAACTTTTGACAGTTAATAATGCTGCCATCATACGAAAAAAGGTAGGCAAGTGAGGGTACTGTTATACATTAGGTATGGAGTGAGTTACTATTATGGACTTGTTAAATTTAAATTCAATGATGCATCGTTGTATACGAAAAACGATTCTGAGTGGAGGCGGTATGTCAGCTTATATCATAAAGTATATTTTGTGAAATATATTTGATATAGCTATTAAATTCATTCATTTTATTTTAAGTATTACAGTAGGTTGATATAGTTTTGTATTTAATTATTATAATAATATGTATTTATACAATTATACCAGATTTTATAAACGTATATAACTTAAAATTGAATAAAATTTTTCTGTAAATACCGCAAAACAGTTAAAGTAGGTTCATAATATAAATATATAATATTTTAAAATAAAATATAAAAAATGTCATTGCGCTTATAGTAAAATTCATAATAATACCTATAATTACCTGTAAACATATTTTATTTCCCCGGATAATGTTTATAAATTATTATAAAAAAAATAATAATGCTTTTGTATTTAAAGTTTTTTTCAGTATAGGCACGTTGAATTTAAAATAACGCGGAAAAGTGTAAATAAAAACTAAATTTTCGGAATCATGTTGCGACATATTAGTTGTATTGTTCTATAGTCTTCCAAAGGCTAATTGCCCACTTTCGAACTACACACGTTACGTCAAGACGCATTTCCCCGTCTTCGAAAAAGCGCCTTTTTAATATTTTATATACGTACCCAAGAAAATCCTATAGATCCGATCCCGTTACACAGCATATCTCCGATTATGGCCGGATAAGAGTTTCCAGTCGGAAAAAATGCGTGAAACTGCGGTGAGTTCCAGTGTGTAACGCCAGGCATGATTACGTTCTCCACATCAGCCATTACCGTCCTCCAATCTTCACCCTTGACCGGAGCCTCGGGTGGCACCATTTCATACAGATAACCCGGTTTTACGGTGGATAGAACGGGCCTGAAACGCATGTATTTTTAATTTAAATAAAATAATTTTATGTAACGCTCGTTATCATACCATTTATATATAATATTACTAATCGCGAGTTCTTCGAAATTATAATTTTATTTTAAAACAATAAGTTTTGAAATAATATTCACTGTACGATAACATTATTCATGGTGATAAACCACCCTTTTTGTTTAATAATAAATTAATTAAAAATTCTAGTTTTTAGAATACCTACTTAAGTAAGTATACCAAAAGTTAATAATATTTTAAAATACTTACATTTATTATGCTATTTAAGAAGTTTCTATTGACGAGACAAATTTTATTTTACAAATGAGAACAACTTTTTTTACTGTAAATTGTTAAGCAGATAATTTTTTGTACAATTTTTATGTACATAGGTAAAAGTAAGTTGAAACTAACAAATAGTTTCTGAATTAATAAATATTATGAACTACTTATTAGAACAATAATCCTTGTCCCTTGATAATATGCTTAAAATAAGACACGGTAACTTTATGATTATTTTTTATAAACTATTGAAATACTTAATTGCTAATTAATATAAAAAAAAATTACCAATTTAGTAAAAATTTTCATAAATATACTATAATAACGTCTAAACTGAATAGTTCATTTATTATTATACCCAAAGTAAAACATAATGACTATTATTAATGATTATAATTTTAAAGAATTATTGTAATAATTCAGAAATAACTAGTTCGTATTTCAATATAGATGCATCAATATTTTTAAAAAAAATTTTCCAAGTGATTTATAATAGTAAGGGTAGTTCTCATTTTAAAAGAGAGATGACATTGTCATAAAAGATAATTCTTGAATGGTATAAAAAAATCTAAGTACCTTTCTAATAATATAGTCCTTTAGTACCTACTAAAAAGTTCCAAAAATCAGAATTTGAATAAATGCATTATTAAATGATAATAATATGGGAGTGATTATATTGGTCAATAATTCAATGTGTGTTTGGTGACGTTATAATTAAACATACTGAAAAATAGCTGTATAATCCGCATAATATTACATACATACAAAATAGAAATTATATTATAATGAATCTATTTTAGATCACACTATCGTCACTATCGCAATTTGTATGAGTGTAGATCACGTACACTTGACCAAAAACTTAGATATATTGTAACACCTTGACACCTTGTGTTATCTTATTACATAGGTATTCCAATATAATTATATTTATGTATACACATTACATATTATCATAATATTGCGGCAATTACGACAACGAAAATAATATTTTTTTTATACCTGTCTCGGATGTTATCCATGTAATCGGCGATATAGTCGATGACGGTCTTCCCACATATTCTAAACGACTCAGAATCCATTTTTAGTTAATTTTACGATGGACGACGAAAAAACAATCTTTTTACCTAAAAATAATAACACAATAAATTAACGTTATTTGATTAATATTGAAAACAAAATAATTATTTATGACATTATGACACAATATTGCCGTGTCAATCATCATCGTTATGGTACTTAGTAACCAATAATAAAAGAACTTAACCGTATACATTTTAAATCGATTAAGTGAAGACCCAAACAACTAACAGGAGGAAAATATGCATTTATACCATGTGTCCATGTTACCTAGAGGACTACAGAACCGCCAATCACGTTGTAAAAACACGATATGTTTGTTTGAAAACCCATATACCATGATATACCACTAAAACCTGGTAAGATTTATTGCAAAAAAAAAAACCGTTAGGTTTTATTCGACACGAGTACGCTAAAATATTGTGTTAATTTCTCGATTTCGAATCAAATTAATGCAATAACACGCCTATCTATGATTGTTTTAAAATAATTACGTTGCAGCGAGTAGATAGATCATTATAATAATACCGTACATACTGTGAATTGTAATGTACAATATAATAATACCTATGCAAGCATTCGGATGATTATCAATGATTCGGGTTTGGTGCATACAATTAACTGCAATAGCAGTTTAAATCCCGACAACACAGCATATGTGTTAACACTTTACCGAGAAAAAGATGCGCTACTGGTGATTTTCGTATTGTTCTTTACATTTATTAGACAATTAGACTATAGTTTATATATATACCGGCGGTATATATATACAGAGTGATTATTTTATCGTGAACTATTCATTATTTCAAAAAGTATTCATGCTTTTGAAAAAATTTTCTTACATAATTTCAAGTTGTTAAAAAACAACGTTTTTATTAAAAAATTATATTTTTAAATATTTATTATCCTTATTTTTTTTAAAGTTTTTTACTTTTTTTAATGACAACATAGAGTTTTAATTTCATATTCCAAAGCAAAATATTTTTCAGAATATTTTGATACATAAAAATCGAATTTAGGGCGAGTAGTTTATGAGTTATAGGTACGTATTTAAAGTTTAGACAAGCGGAGTAGTGGACAAACATTTTGCGTGGTTACCACTCTACGCATCAGAACTTTAAACACTTATAACTCATAGTGGTTCGTGATAAAAGAATCACCCTGTATAAATAATATTGAAACTTCTTTTCGAGAAAATATATTAATAGACATTCAAGGATATTAATCGAGATTGCTTATATTGCTATGATGTCTGTCGTAACGATATATTTTAATATACATTTTTGACTGCGTACATAGTTTTCAAACACGTATTGTTATTTTGAGAATCAACGAACTTTGTATTGCAGATGTATGTGCGTGTATGTGTGTGAATGTGTATAGATCGAGGGTTCAAGTGAGTACGAAACATATATTCAAAGTCGTGTTAAGGACGCGTTCGGTTTTGTTTCGTTGGAAAAGGTTGCGCGATCAATGGACGCGACATAATATGCGGGACCATAATGATGCTGCAGAAACAAAATGGAAAAAAATCATCAAGGTCCGCGCGATACATAATAAAAAAAAAGGTTGAAAATTGAAATAACGTAGCGCCGCGCTGACAAAGGGGGTCCAGCCACGCGATGCTGCAGCATTCCTATGTTCAATATTGGATAACAATTCAACGGCAGTCGTAAGATAATATTAATTATTATAATAATTTATTACCATAACATGATATTATAATATATAAATAATGGCATAGTGCCGGGTGGTATGAATAATCACAAAAAAATGTATGTATTAATATTGTGAGCTAATGATCCCTTTAATATGATTTAGTTATTGAATCATTAAATTAATTAAATTAATCAATTGTTCGTGTAACCCGACATATAGGTATACTAGTACAGTAGTACCTATCGCCGTGGAAAATAACATTACAGTTTTTTCGTCGACGATAAGGAAAGACTAAGTTAAAAATGCGTATTACCGATTTTGCTTCTATCAAAAAGATTTGAACAAGTATTTTGCTGTCGTTCATTTAATTTGTTCGGCAAGATCGAAACAAGGGATAGCGAACAAATGTGTAACTATAAATTAGAATTATATAGTGGCGTTTTGGTATATAAGAAATCGTTATAATTTATTTCGATTAGGTACCGAGGATGGCGGCGACCGACAATTATCGTGGACAATTACGTCGGGAAAAAAATTTTGCAATTCAATAACTATAACTAGAGATAAGATATGTTGATAACTTTTGAATTTTTTTCTCTAATAATCATTTAATAAAATGCTAACCAAGCTATACATTTTTTTTATGCTTCAATGATTCAAAACATTTTATTTTGTAGTTCCGGGAATTTTTAACCACGAATGTATTTTTTGTTTCATAACGTTATTTATAAATGTCATTTTTCATATTATAACAAGTTATTTATTTACTTTTTTAATTGTTGTACATGGTTTATTAAATTTGAAAGAAAATATTTACATTTTTAAAAATATTTAATCATTATTTTTGAAGGTTTTTGTAGTGATTAGATTTACTACGTACAGAAAGTAGTCGTTCGGGTACATATTATGCTTTTATGCATGTATACATTTATCGAATATTATATTTATATATTGCTGTATGGTACAAGTAAGAAATCCAATAAATTAATTTTTTTTAAGTCATTAAAATCTTAACTATAATATTATATTTTAAAGCTTTTAAATTCTATAGTGTGGTAAAATCGTATAGCCCTTCCCTAACCCATCTTTAACACAAAGTATCTCAGACACCAAAAACAATGAGGTACCAATTCATCCTCAGATGATCGTTATATACACGATACTCGACCATTCCCATACGTCGATGGGATCCGCGAACATGTAAGTGTGTGTGTGTGTGTGTGTGTGTGTGTGTGTGTGTGTTGTGTTTCAATACGCGGAACTGCGGTTTCGACGCTTCGAGGAATTCCGGAAGGCCGTAGCGGTTGAGGGTGGAAGACGAGCTCGACGTGTGTCAACGACGCGGCCATTAGTCAAAATCATCTCAGCCGGCGAGTTATGTCTGCCGATGCGCGATTGATCGACCTCGTTAACGGGGTTAACGAAAGGCGTTTTTATATCACGAACAGTTTGACTTTTTTCTTAGCATTTTTTTCTCTCTCTCCGTTTACCCCACTCCGCTGTTTACGATACGTACGTGATAAATACTACAATACTACTAATTATTATTATTATTATTATTATTATTATTATTATTATTATTATTATTATTATTATTATTATTATTATCATATACCATCATTTTATCATCAATCTTTAACGTCACGACCGGTCACAGACTAAAATAATTATGACGGTGAGTACCTATAATATTATAATATTTTTATACCACAACAACCACAGAGATCAAAGCTACGTTATCTATCATGCCGCGTGCTATAATATACCTTTAATCATATTCTGGTTGACTATTGTTATCATGGTATCATTTACTTACCATGATCTACTGGGAAATTTTAAGAATTGGACAAAGCTCAACTTTTGGACACGTATAGTTTTGAACCCGGCTCAAGAGTAAAGTCAGTTTGCGGAAGTTAAATTCGTCAAAGCGTTTTAGTTTTTCACATAATACTTACGCCAAACGGGACAAACGAATCGAAAACTTTATATTCGTTAAGCCTTTTTAGAAGTATACGTATATACGAAACGTTTTTTTTTTAACTCGTCGATTTATCATTGACTTCAAATCTGAAAAAACACCGCGATACCGCGATGACCAATATCGAAAGTATTTTGCTTTTTATATGATAAAAAAAAATGATATTAAAACCATTGAATATATTATTTATATGTTATTTATTTTTATTATATTATTATGCATTATAAATATAAAATAATATGTACAATATATAATATATTATAATATATAAGTAAGTGCCGGTACCTAATACGTTTTTAATTGCATATGGCATATCAGTCCGTAGTACTTATACAAATTTAAAACATGGTTTTGAACTATTAATATTTAGAAATGAAAGAACACGGTAAGTGGATTAGCGTCTTTAAATATAGTTTAGCAAACAACAAAAAAAAAAAAATATATTAAAAAATATACATTATTTTGAAAATATGTGTACCTATGTTTGTCGGCATACAAACTATAAGTTCGTTATACAAACGTAGGTATAGTTATAATATACTTTTTACACATATTATATAACCAAGCATACCGATATACTCTGAAATTCCCAGTGGCTTGACCTATTGATAGCTAAAATTAACCCGGATGACTGATGGATGTAATACAACTAATACATCTATGTATTTGTATGAAATATTCGGTATTAATTTTAGAAATTTTAACTTAGCATTGTTTAAACTAGTAAATAAATAGGTTATTTCAAAATTTTAGTTCTCCCACTATATTCAAAGTTTAAGAATTTTGATTTGTATAGCTTTCAAAGCAATTAGTTATTAAATGTATTAAAAAATAATAATAATAGTTCGGTTATGTAATTAAATGTAGCAAAACTTAGTTTCTAAAGCTCACTTTTAATATTGTGTATACTCGATAACTTGAAGATATTGGCAAAAATAATAAGACCTGAGCGAATAAAATGTTATAGCCAGAAATGTTTTCCTTGGCCATCAAAAAACAAACCAATACATCGTCAGTATATACTATATTTCTTTTATTTTTAATTTTTGTTTGTTACTTTTTAGGTGATTACAAACTATAATTTGACTAATAATTTAAAATAATGTTGTTTGATACTTAAGTTGAAAAAAAATGTTTAAACTTGTATTTTGAGGCTGGTAGCAAATCAAACTTACAAACAGTAGTTGGTATTCTAAGAGTAAAAAGTAAAATCGTTTTAGTATTTTTAAATATAAACGGGAAAACTATAATTTTTACGCAAATCTATGGTTATCAACAATGTAAATCGTAATATTTTGGAATGTTAGAGAACATATCAATATCAATATTATTAAAAAAACAATTAACTTACTTCTGGTTTTGCTAAACGGTACAATATTATAATAATATTATGTTGTACTTATTTAGGGTAGGTATATAACGCGATTGTTATAATTTTCTGATTGCGCTTATAATCGAACACCTGCACTATTATACTGCACTACCGGAACGTCCGAAAACAAATTGTTTTGTTCGCCGCTTCAAAACGCACACCGATCGATCACTAATAAATACTAATATAATACAATATTTTAAAATATAATATATCCAGCACACGCGTTCCAATTCACATCACACCACTTTCTCTGTCCGCCCGTTTCCGTCGTGTCCCTCCCTCTTAACGTACAATATGTACATCTACACCCCATCCCGCTTCATACGCCATCATTTTATATTCGCACTTAACACTATATTATAATAATATTATAATCTAATGTCTACAATTTGAGTACAACGTCATGTCATTATTATAATAATAATATATTATATGTTATTACGAACGAGACATAATGTGTATTATAACAATAATAAACAATAACAAACGACACGCTTTTCTCGTATATTTTCTTCTCGGCCAACAACAATGACTATACGCAGTAGAAAACGGATACGGGCTTCGAGTAAAACTAATAGGTATAGTTATAATTGGTCTTATAAAATAAACTGTATAGATAATTATTTTGTAGAAAAGTATTAAAATACGAATTTAAGAAAAATACAAATAATTAAAAAAAAAATAGTTAGATATTTTCAAAAGTTTTTACGTAATATTTTTTTTTACCTTATAAATCAACTGAATTGAATTTTTTACCAGCATTTTCGTTTTTAACATTGTATTCCTTGAGTATTTTATACTATGTAATTTATTTTAGTTTAACTATGAATTACTCATCAGTCATCTGTTTTCTTTGACAGGTTATTTACATTTTATGCATTTATAAATCACCCAAAATGAGTATGCAATATTATCGAAAACATTTTATACGTATTACGCAAGTAAATGCACTAATAATAATTGTTTTTAAAAATAAACTACCTATTTTATTTTATTAAGTAGCATAAAGTTATCATTCTTATTCAATATACCAATATACATCAATAGTTGACAGTTATAATACTATACAATACTATACAGGACACTAGACACATTTTGTGTAAAATCATACTACCCATTAACGATATTACATCTATTAAAAAAATAAAACTTTTTTACTTTTTGTAATACTTAATATTTTTATATAGATTATATATTTTGACTTATGTTTTCATATCTATTTTAATTTTACATAAATTAATTTAAAATATAAAACATATAAACTAAAAATAAAAAGTAATTCATTTTAAATACAGATACTTTGAGAAAGTATTTAAAATACTTATTGGAGTACTTAAAAAGTATTTGAATATTTTTAAACAATTAATTTACAAGACTAGTTTTATTATTATTTCTCGATGTCGAAGAGACGAAGATCGTGCGATTATGTGTAACAGAACGCGTCATTCGATTTTTAATTTACTACGTTGCGGTCTCGTGATAACGACGATCTAGGTTTAAAGAGCTTGCTTTGAATATTATATTGTACGTTTCAATTGAACAGATAATCAAAAACCACATATTTTATACGTAGTTATGGAAAAATATCATTATGTATAAAATTAAAAATAGATCATGTCTATAATTAGACTTTCTATTTGAAATTGATATTACTAAGTGGCATTTTAAATCATAATAATATGAAATAGAAAATAGTCAACTAAAGAAAATATAAATGACTTTGTTTTTAAAAATTGATTGTATTATTGACTAAATAATTGTTATAAAAATTATAATACTATATAATAATGATAAACTGATAAACATTTTTAGCTACAGTATTTACTCACAACTTCTAAAATATGTTTTATCATTACCTATTTAATTGTGTAAAAATCTCAGTTTTTCCGAAATTTTATTTTTATTTTTCCCAACTATAAAAAAAGTAGAAATTTTAACCTCTCCGAAATAAAAACTAGATCCGATTTTCTGTTTAAAACCAACCTCAAATTGAAAAATTGAAACATTTTATTGACTACTTTTTGTGTACGTACCATAATACACAACAAAAACACATTATTATAAAATCAATACACTGATCGCTTCACTATAGGAATCTAATATCTGATTTTCATATTTTTCTTATCTTAAATTATCTGTGAAAAATAAAATGGCCATTATAGTCAATACTGAAAGATATGTTTTTTCGTTCTCAGATAAGTTAGTACTTTTTTGACTTATTCTCTTTTCTCTTTTTACGTGTCCCGTCGTTATACATCATCATCAGCTAATATGTTTGCTTTGATTAATGATTATTGTACTTTTTATTTTTTTTCCAATAAGTCATCACACATATTTTGATCCTTACGCAGACAAAGAATTATTCCAGTACAGGAAAATATAAACTAATTGATAATAGAAAATTACATTTTAATTTTCATTGAAAAATTATATTATATAAGTGATACAGAATAAAACTACTAAAAGATGAAAGAAATATTTAGAAATTATCAATCTCTAGAGATTGATAATTTAAGGTTATAGTTAAGTTTTCAATATATATATAGGCATACAGACGCGAATCTAGAAATTAAATAAGGGTGGGGCCCAATGAAAAAATGTATTTCAAGCACATAAAAGCATAGGAATTAAGTTTAAGTTTTAAAATATTTTAAGTGGGTATCTAAGGCCTAAGGGAGGGGCTTCAGCCCACATAGTCCCCCTTATATCCGCGCCTGTAAGTATAAACGGTATCGAAGAATATTAAATATTTATAGTCTGTAAAGTAATAAAGTATTTTAATTAAAAATGTAATATATACACGAATATTTTGGAGTATCGATATTAAAATACATAATTTTACAAGGAAATTGTAAATTGGGGATATAGATATTCTATTAAATTTAGATGTCTACTTATCTAAAGCATAAAGAATGTTTATTTATTGGTAATATTAGTAATATTACTACTATTATTAATTATTATTAATTATAGATACATAGTAATAAAATTCAAGTCGAGGTTAGCTATAGAAATGTAAAATTACAGTGATATATATGTAATATTGTGGCTAGTAACAGTAAGAATTTTGTATTATACACGTTAACTATATTGTTAGGCAATTTCGTAAAAAATATCTCAGATTTTTTATTTATTTTAAAATTGAATTTATATTACCTTTTTAATATTATAGCTTGTATATCCATGGCTCATGACTGTTATACGTATAACTTAGTATATTAAATATAATAATATGATATCCTACTATGACATTGAACACAGAATTATAGCCAAATTAGAAAAAAAAACTGCATTTACTTTGATAATACATTTGTCATAATACACTTCAATCATCGAAAATCAAAACTTGACTAAGTTGAAACGCTTTCTATCATAAACATTTAATGTCTAGCTAAGTCTTACTATGCCTGATATGCTTCTGTATTAAATTTAAGTTAATAAATTGCATCATTGAGCTAATGCTACAGAATACATAAAATATGAGCACACTCAATCTCTGACTTTCTATCTATACCTGGCAAAAAATTTAAATCACCGTATTATTAAATAAATTATCTATACAATTTGTCTTTCGTATTTGGTCTTCTGGCTTAAGTTGTCACGATCCCGCTATGATTTTTTTTTTTTATTATTGGATTTATTAAGAAGAGGCCTGCAGTAGTCGCTTAAGTCCACAGCCAGTGATCTACCTATTTGATATATAAATATTAATATTGTTAATAACATTCTATCGTATGTAATGGTTAGTTTTTTATTATCTTTTCAAATAATATAATATATATTATCACCAAAAAGCTATATACTAACGACAGGTAATTTAAAGTTTAACAATATATAGATACAAGACTTTAAAAGACGGTACATAAATATTTAAAAATTATAATTAAACATATTGTATTGGCGTTAGTTGAGTACTTCTATATTTGAATCGTTATATTATCAATAGTTTGACACTTTTACAATATTACCTATAAAGTAAAACCAATAAATGGTGTATATATACAGGAAAATTTATCAAGCATATTCATTACTCATCCCTTTTTTTCTACATTAATGTAGTTATTCAAAATTTGATTTTCAGAATTTTAAAATAAACTTAGAAACTAATATAAATCCATGAGGTTTGTACTGCTTAAAAAATATTCTATGGTGACACAAACTTTTGTTTCTCAAAATAATGTAAATCAATGTTTCACTCTAAATTATTTTGTGGATATTTTTTTTGAAAATTTTGATGTACCTTATTTAAAATTAGAATGAGTAGTTTTTGAACTATTGAATTTTTTATACTAAGGATAATAGGTCCATAATAATAGGTTTGGAAGATAAACATCTCGTTTAAAATTTTTTACAACCATTTTTTATCCTCAAGTAAAACATATAAATAAATGAAATACTACTTGTCAAATTTTGAATTAGGTACATCAAAATCCTCCAAAAAAAAAATTATCTATCATCCAATAAATAATTTAGATTAAAAAAGGTGGTTCTAATTTTAAAAACAGAAGTTTTAATCACTACACGGCACGACTTGAGTGGCATAAAAAGTCTCAAGAACTTGAAAATATGGTCAGTATATCTAAAAATACAAAAAATCAAAATGCATTATTAAATTAAAACGGAGTGTATATTATGTGCATTGTCCATGCTTGATGAATCACTCTGTATTTAAACCAAAAGCGAAAATTTATTTTCTAATCTTTGGCATGACTAATACTTACCTACAATTATATTATTATGTATATTATATTATACACATTGTATATATTTTAATATAGGTAATCTATAGAATACTTGACACGTTTTGTCAGTGAAGAAATGATCAATATTATTATTCAAATTTTATACCAACTAATAGTTTATAAAATTCCTACACATAATTCCATAGAATGTCTATGTAGGACAGTGTAAAAATTTAATTTTTTAAAGCATATTTTTTTCTACCAATAATATCTATTCAATGTATTACCTATTTCAGTTTAATTATTTTATGTACCTAATATGCACATTATTATTTATCATAACTTTTAAGTATAACTATTTTATTTTAAAAGAGTGCAAACGTTTATGGTAATCTCAAAGACAAATGTTATAATCTAATTAATATCATGACTATTTTTAATTTAACAAAAAAAAATTAATTAACAAGGATTAGAAAAATAATAAAACTAGTTCTTGCATAAAAATAATTTTACATACTATTATATCTTATCATACCTACTATATGCTAATGTGTGGTTTGAAAAAAAACACTTACTAAAAAAAACTTTATCTCGAATTCGAGAAAGTAATAAGTTATAAAACTATAATAACATAATATAATAATTTTATATCATATTTTCGAAATACAATTCGAGATTATTAGTTGGGATAAAACTATAAAACTATAGATTGTAACGAAACACCATTGTTAGAATACACCTACGGTAATTCTCGTTCTTTATATAAATATAACGAGACACGTCGAGACGTGCGCACTGTGTATTTTTATAATATACGTAATACGTATAGTTGAACCAAAACTGGAAAAAAATCTTGAAAAAAACATAATATATAACAAGTCTCTATCGTATAGATATCATAAATCATCACCTCGGACCCATAAAATTTAAATTTTTGAACAACCAAATGTAATCGTTGCATGAACAACGTGAATATTATGCGAATATATTATGAATATTTTTCGTACGACCCATGGCCGATAAACGTGTAAACTGTGAAAATGGTGGTCATATACGGATTTGTACGTGAATCACAATATTAATATTATGTATTTCCAAAAAATTATGGTTCTAAAATGTTTTTTTAAAAAAATGATCGAAGTGGGGATCTTCCCGACTATATTTGACTATATATAATATAATACTATTACTATACATGTAAGTCGCAATTCGACCATTTTAATTACATTATTTAATTTGTACATATCTATACTACAATCGTATTAATATTTTATATTCTTCCGTTTTAAAAACGTACTTATCGTATTTTTTTAAAATCGCATGTCACACGACCGTTAGATAATATTCAATGTAGATATAAAACAGATAATAGTTATATGGCCGTAGTAGCGATGTATTATATTATTGTTATATTTCCATTATATATTATAATATTATTATATACGTAGGTATTTCTAATTATGTTACAAAATGTACAACAACGATTATTCGTATTATTTTAAGTGTTAACGTAATGTACCTACGCTCTACATTATATGTGTAATGTACGCCATGACGACGGTGGTGCTTTTATTTCGTTTCACCGAAAAAATGAGCGCGACTCACGCGAAACGTTTTCCATTAAATGCAGTGAAAATAAAGAAAATAAACCCACCAATATAGTATTATGAAACGTGTGTCAAATATTTTAGTCCTTTTCACTGCATCTGATACGTTAAAAAATGTCTAACCAGATAAGTGGTTACACGTAATATTAATAACTTTATAAGCTATTCAAAGCATTTACAGCTGTGTAATACCATAATACATTTAAACATAATTGTTGTTCTCTGTCCGTTTCGATTAGTATCAAAAATATACAACTTATAAATAGATTCCGTAAATATTACAACATCCCATAAAAAAAAACGTTTCTTATGTCATTTAGAGGTTTAAATGTTATTTGATGTTGCTTAACGTTTTCTAACGATCGGTTACAGTCGTGTTTTATTTATTTTATTACCATTGTTCACGTAATATAACTATTCTGAACACAACAAAATGAATGTAAAATAATCCGACTTAATAGTTTGAGTTTAACTCTTATTTTAGTCGAAATTTTTTTTTCGCTTTTCACTATTGATTCTTATTAGCACCTGACTTAAACAACATTATATCAACAATATTTTAATGATTATTTTCGTTTATACCTATACTTTTCAGTGTCCATATTATCGCGTGACGACCGTGGTGGGAGATAATCCAAAAATAAAAGTATAACGCATTTTACATCATTCTATAGTATCCTATAATATAGTACTTACTATAAAATATTACAATCTTTAAAACGCCATCTGTGTTTTAAGTTTTTCATCCGTCTTTTATTGGGGTTTCTGACTATTTATAGAAACATTTAAACGCAAGTCACGGCGTTATAATAATAATATGTTCATTTTACTTTTTTATATTATTTAATATTATGTATAATAATTGTTAGAATATGTTAAAAATTATTTATAACGAAGTATAACTTTTATTTTTTATGCATTTTCAGTAGTAGAAATAGATATCATATGTTTTCTATTAAACAAAAATAGCAATAAAAATAATGGTTCTTATATCAAGATAATCGATATTATTCCAAAAAAGTATTTAGAAGCCTTTTGAAATTAGCACTTTTTGTATACTATAAAAACATTTTTTGAAAAAAAAAGTGTCGACCGCGTAGGTAGGTACGTATCTAGATGTTTTGAATTTCTGTACGTCATAGTACCGATGTCGACCTTCGCTGCACAAATTAACGAGGATGACCGCGCATGGTCTGTAGAATTTCCTTAGAATTCGTATTTTTGATAGTTATTAATTCGATTTTAAGCTCATTTTGTTTGTTTAGTATAGTGTTTGGATATAATTAACGCGGTGATTAGGTGTTGTACATACATTTTGTCGTGTCGTCATACTTGTCAGCAGTCATCATAATCATTATTAATGTTCACTAAAATTTCGTGCGTTCTATTTAATATATAAGTAGATGGCAACCGTAATAACTAATATAACATTATATCGTTAAATCCGTCGACTCGCAATCGGTGATTCATAGGATTCGAAACTTATAAAATCCCCATTTTCCAACAAGTATGAAACACAGAATACTCTGTTACAATATTATAATATTCCAACGCTCTGAATTATTAACGATGTTGTAATTATATTCGGCTTACATTTAAGTTATTTATTACCGATATTAGATTTTATTTGATACGAGTTACGATAGCAAACATTCATCATAGATATTTTAATAAGAATAAGAAAAAAAATATAATGTTTATTATAATCTGATATTTTGATGCAGATAAAAGACGATCGTAAATCCTTTGACGAGTTTGATCTTTGAATTCGAGTAGGTACACTTTATAATGTATCAAAAATCGTTAACGATTGTGTACTATTTATAATACTACATAATCTATCTCTCGTATTATCATGAATACTATCGTTTTATGTTTCACGCAAAAGACCTATTATTAATGTTTTGTCAATAAATATAATTATCGCCATCGTTCGTGGTCGTAATTAAATAGTATTTTGTGTTATTTATTGATAGTATTATCATGGGGGTATACAGCAGAAGCCATCGAATAGGGAAATTCTATGTCCCGTGGCTTTATGCAATCCCCCACTATAAATCACCAAGAGTAGAACTAAGGTAATACTAAGATAGGTTGAAACTATAATATCATATATATATTTGAAAGAACTCTGAATACATTTGCATTTATTGAGTAGGTATATAGTAACTAATAAGGTAGATCGTACTTTACCGCTGCAAATAAATTTTTGTCGATTATTATATTATTATGTTTCTATGTTTGTAACTTTTTGTCTTTTAAATAAATTAAATTTTTTATTGTGGACATTTTACATATTTTTAGTGTAATACAATTTGATTTTTTTTTTTAGTTACCTATAACGGCTATAACCTAACCGACAATATTGTAATAATTAATAGATTATATACTACTATAATATGACTAACTCTTGTTATTGACGATCTTAAATTCTAAATGCTTGAATTTTGAATCACAGGATACATGCGCTTGTTTGAATTACGTGAGAATTATAGTGACAATCATTCAACTGAACAGTGAAGAACACGTCTTAAGGATGCATCACTTCCGTGCATTTATATTGATATAATGGAATATGCGTGGTATTTTATACTAAGTATAATATTATTTTATCATATAACATATTAACATGCATATTTATATGCATGAATTTGAAATCGAAACGAGATTACTTTATTTACAGTCAGATTGGTTTAAAATTTCACATATTTCAGTTTCCGAAGATAAGACTAGCGTACCTACATTATTTATATTTACATACAATTTTGAAAAGTATACGTCTTGTAAACCATTGAATGTTTTACCTTAGATATATTTTTATATTTTTCTGATGGTTAATCCGTTACTTTGTGCGACAATATCATCTCCGGCGACGTTATTGTCGCATAAATACCTCGGTAATAAATATACGCCTTATATAATATCTGCAGACCTGCCAAAATAAACCTCCGTACATCCCATTACTATAGTATGTGCATTATTTGGCGTTTTTTTTCTTTTTCTTTCGCCTTAAGATTGCGTTAAAATATTTAAATTTGCCTTCGCGTTACACTATGGGGGATGTAGCGATTCATCTAATCTAAATGTAAAACACGACTATTATACAATACGTGTATGCACAGCTCTGCAGCGCAGGTTCGATCGTCGTATGCAAATATACATAGGTACACGATGTAATGTAATATATTACTGCAGTCGGTATAGTGTTTGACAACCCATAGTATTATATTATTATTCAGCTGGATATGGCGAGAGTACAAAGGATGAGAGGATGTTGGGTATAGAGGAGAGTTTGTGAAACAAGTACCACAAAAAAGCTATAACTATACAACGATTAAGAGGCGTACACCATTTTTTATTTGTCTAATGAATATTGTTAACGGAATAATAATATGGAAGTTTATAGCTGACATTTTTACGAATAAGTAAAATAGATAACTCATACGTAAAAATGTAAGCTGTCAGATAAAAAATTACAATTGCATTTTAACTTTATTATTTTTTTATATTTATAACGCAGTGCCAGAGTGTTTAAGATTTCACTACACTATAATATCGATTTCCGATTAAAGATTAAAAAAATGTATCAAAATTCGAATAAAATCATGCACGTTTAAACATTATATATTTCTATAATCTTTGTACTTTCAGTCCGAATTTCGTACACAATAAATTATAGAAAAGAGAGAAACACATATCGCGTGTGTATATATAATATTTTTTAGTAATAAAATTAACGATGAATCATTTTGAAACGACTTGATATAGTCGTGGATAAACAAAATCGGAAATCGATAGCAGTAATATCATGGAGAAAAAGGTATAGTGCCTAGTGCCCACTATATATTTTGTTTTTCCTGACATATTTATGAAAGATTGGAATTTAACAAAAAAATTTAATATTTGAATTTGTGTATAATATTTTGTATAATAATATAATATAATATAATCACGAAGAGAACATTCATTGTAGACCAATCTACGGGTTGAATACTATTAAAAAATATATATAATCATAATATATTATAATAAAATAATATACACTCTTATTTGTGTATAACATAACTTAAACTATTATTTTTTAATACTTTATCTTAAATTCTGGTATTTTATCAAAGTATTTAGAAAGGAATTAATTTTTGTTATCTATTATAATTTATATTGTTTATATTTTTTAGTGTAAGAAAATATATTTATCAAGATTAAGTGAAGGGATAACGATAATATTAAAATATCGTAGCCCCCAACGATTATTGAAAATAAATATTGTACCCTAGTCAAATAAAGTTTGGTGTTGCCACTGTCGAAAACGATATTTTATTATCCTATAATCATATAATTTTATTTATTTTTTCAAGAAATATTTTATGCTCAGTGTTTATATTTTTTTTATATTGAGAGATATTTTGTCATTATTAATGTGTATTTACATCATAATTCATAATATTTAAGTATATATAACACATTTTAACGGTCTCTATAATATATAAACGTAACTATGATTATACATGTATATTATAAATTTTAATATTAAATATCAGTTGTTATAACATAATTTTATTGAACAAAACTATACACACACACACACACACACACACACACACAGTTTTTTTTTACTATATAAGTACCTACTATACGCGCCGTTCCGTAATGTTAACGACAAACCACATCAACGAGTATTGGCAAACTTTTAATGAAAAAAGAAAGACAATTGAAATAATTTATCATTATCTGCAATACGTTATTACCATCTGCTATACATAATACGTTATCTACTTATCTATAATATCACATATTACACCCGGAACGGGAATTTTATTAAAACTTACTCAATGTCCCCATACAACTGATATTTTAGAATTTTAAAATATTATTCCGAAAAAAACAACTTTGAAACCACTCCGTGAAAGTAACACATCGAGAACGATTTCAGTCTATCCATTTTAACCGATAGTACGTAATTCCAAATCGGAACTATATTATACACTGTCTCCATATTATACACTGTGGTGAAGTGCATTTTCACAATAATGGACAAATATGGAAATACGTAAACGTCAGGCTTAACAAAGAGTTTTATTACTATAGTGCTAAATAATTTAATATAACGTATAATAATAGTTATTCTATTTTAATCATACTTTTTTGGCAATCACTCGGTGATGTTCTATCTATTCTGCAGATGATGCACGTTTTCGGGATTTTGATATGATGATATCGTTCAAAGGTAATGAAAATGTTCACTAACTTTTTGAGAAATTAAATTGTTTAAATATATTTAAAAAAATAAAATTATAGAATAACTATAATGATAATAACTGTAAAAAAAAATTGAAACCTCAATTATAAAAGTGGTCATTTACTTCAAAAAGCTTATCAAGAATAAATAATCAAAATAATAAATGTATTACGCTAAAAGAAACACTCTGTAAATAATATGATACGATCATTATTTATAAAGCCCAAAGTATAATATGCTAGGGTCGCGTGACAACAGCCTGTTATTGGGGGTCGTATCGTTTTGCATTTTTCGGAAATAAATGTTTTTAATTTTAAACAATTTGATTCGGACCGTGCAAATTGCCTGTACAATATGTAGCCATGTAAACCTAATATTATAAATGCGCATACCAACACATATACATCATAACCAAGAAATCACGCTCCAGAAACCCATTAGAAACGGACGTGAAAAATGATTCGACAGCGCATGGCACTTTTCTTTTATAAAATCTCGACTCATTTGTCAAAAACGTCATCCCACCTTGTGCTTCGAATTCAATATCGAATTTAATAACAGTCAAGTGGACTTATTTAAATCGAATTTCTTGAAAAGCGTTTCTAGAATAAACTATGATATAATGTAGTTGATCAGAACCTTGTGGGCAGTGGGCCACCTACACGAACAGTTATTAACAAAAGCAATTCAAATTTACTTTGAATACGTCATTAAATATTAAGACAAAAAAAAATACGAGTGATTCTAAAAAAAAAAAACAATAAATGGTACACGGCGATAATATTGTCCTAATAAATAAATGTAAAAATCCTTAGGTAATTTAAATAGTTTAATATATACTTATGTTAGGTTTCGATTGCTAAATACTTAAGTCAATCGATATAGCCTCAATTTTATAACCTTACACACAAATTTAATTTCTGAATTATAAGGTGATTTGCAATTACTTATATCCAACTTTATGTTTTCGAAGAATGTTTATAGCTATATAGTAATTTTCATTATATATTTGTTATATATTCTTATTGTGCCTTCTTTGGGTTTGTAAAAAATTTTTATTATACCCTTGTTACATCTTAAAAGAGGTGAAGACCTAATTAGTAGGTTAAACTGATACATTAATTTGATATCATAAAAATTGTCTTAATATTTTCAACTTATATATTAGTTTTATTATATTGGTAATATAATAGTATACTAAAAATAAATATATCAATCGGTATCTAGCCGTTATAGGAAGTAACTTAATCTACTTAACCGTCAAAATATTGACAATTTATACTTTGAAGTGTTGAAAATAATTAATGTAATATAATTTATAATGTATTTTACTAGATCTACCAACTTGTTAAATACTTTATCAGTAACTTCAATTTTGTTCTCAATTTTGAATCAGCTACTTATTTTTAAGCACTAAGGACTCATAGCTCGAGACACAGAAACACTTTTCAACAATGAAATATATGACACGCATAAATATTCATTAAAAAACACCAAAAATAAACTTAATTATGCAACAACTTCTATAACATGCTTTGAAAAATATAAAAATATGCATATTATGAGAAAGGGCTAAAAAGTGGTACTTTTTAACTAAATATGCATAAGTATTTTATATTTTCACGAAAATATAAGCGCTCAACTATATTTTAACGTATAGGATATAGGTACATAAAAAAAATCTAAGTATAATTTAAAGACTATAATTAAAATACATTATATGTTATTATATATTTTATATAATTATGCAGTTATTTTTAAAAATATATTGATTAAATAATAAGAAGTACGAAATTATTATTAGTATTATTTCGTTATGGCTGTTGCATTTTATTTGAATATCGTGATTTCATGAGTCATATGCGATGAACCGAGAACACGTATACCGAAAAAAAAATTGTTAATAAATCATTGAACCAATATACGTTTCAAACTAAAAGTTATGATATTATATATAAGTAAGACATGTTTTCATGTATAATATTTTACGGCGAGAATAGGGGGTTGAAGGGTTAACTTTCAAATCCCCTATAAACATGGCTACTATAAGAACTACTTAATTTATAAAATATTCAAAATTAAAAGTAATCCATACCGCATAACAATGGACAAATAATAACGACATTTTAAATTAAATTTTAGTTCATCGATTAATCCGGCATTGTGTATTTAGTATCAAATCAATAAAATATAATTTAAGTGATAAATTATTATTTCAGTATAATAATTACAATAATGCATAAATATTAAGTAGTATAATGTAAGTTCATTTTTTAAAAAAAGTTATTACTTATTAAAAACATGTCATCAACTGTAAAATATATTTGTATACACAATCATCTAACACACATATCAATAATTGGCAATTGGCATTATAGCTATATAATGAAATACACAACGCATGTTATTATAAAAGATTTCGTTGCAGATCTTAAATTTACGACTCATTCGTCATTTTCAAAAGAACATCATACATTTACGATAATACGTATATTGTTGAATACGTCATTCCTGTAATTTACAGTCAAACGCTCGTCTAACGAATTGAGGAAGATTATTACAAATAACACACGCATATTATTTTCAAATACTTTTATACGATCCGAAAACAATCTATTACACTACACATGCAATGGCCGAAGCTCGAATACCATTCAATATAAGCAGAACCGTATATATTATAGGTAGGTATTACAATTACATACTATGTATATTTGGTAATTTGTAAGTACTGCAAACTTACTATGGTATATGATGTATCGAATTGCAAAGTTACGTAACGATTAATTGATAATAATTTAATGTTAATTGATCGATACTCGCGTAAGATATACAATAATGTATTTTAACCTATATAAATTGTACAGGCGTTTTTCGGTAACGGATAAAACTATAATGAAATACTATTATAGGTTCCCTTGAAGCTCAAATATAGAACCTTATTTTATCATATTATAATATCAAACGCGATAATTTTATTTTATTTTTTTTTTTTTATTCCTGTCAAGTATAAATTTATTAAAAATTTCATATTATTTTTAAAATTCATTGAGTCATTTATAGTCATTTGTAGTTTATCAATCATTAACGTGCAACGCACATAGGGTTTTAAAAAATGTCAAAAATAGTGAAAAACACAGATGTGATCAAAATGTGAGCAGTGAAAAGGTTTTTCCGAGCAGTTTAATTATTACGCGGTTATGGCGGTTTAAACTTGGCGTAAACGAGATCAAAAGCAATTCTCGCTTGAGCTGAGATCGATATACAACACGGTATGCGTTTCTAAAACGAGCACTCTAAAATCATTTACGCACTGTGTACACATACGCGTCTAGTGGGTTAACCACCTAGACTATAATATAATAGTATTATCCAAACGAGAATAATAATAAATCTATGTAGGTATACTGGGTGATTCATTTCGTGTACAAGTATACTAAGTAAAGCACTAATTAATTCAGAAAATACTTTTTTTTTAAATAATTTTATGTTAGAAAACCACGTATTTTGAAAAATTATATTTTTTTTTTGTTTGTTATCGTTATAATTGTTTTACTGTTTTTAATGTTAAATTAGATTCTTAATTTCATATTCTGATCCACAATATTCTTTGTAGTATTTCGGCATAAAAATAAAATTTCGGATAAGTTAGTTAATACCTATTTATAAATTGATAGGTACTAGTAAGTATTCAAAGTTTAGATGAATGAAGTAGAAAACTGCGTTCCCTACTGTATTTCACTCATCTAAACTTATAACTCTTACACTACTAATTCAAGTTTTAAAATCGAAGTACTACATGACATTTTCTACTTTACAATAAGGAATAAAAAATGCTGCCGTTTAAAAAAAAAATAAAAAATAAAGTTAAAATAATAAAAATTGTAAAAATATATATTTTGAATGACTTAAAATTACGTGAAAAATATTCTCAATAACTTTAATAGTTGATGAAATAGTTTCTTACCTAAAATAGTAAAATGGATCACCTAGACTGAGTATTATAATATAATTGTCCTAGATATATCGGACATCGGTATATGCATTGTCCAAATTAATGAACGACTGAACTAGTATAGCAGTTACAGAAGGTTTTCACGCTTCACGAACACCGATACTTACTCAAGTGTCAATTCCTAAACGTTCGAAATTCTCGATAAAATATGACGGTGGTTATATAATATTAAATAAATTAGGCATAAAATTATGTTGGTGCAGTAGTGATAAAAAGATCTAAATACAATTGAAAGAATATGATTAAAATATACCTATGTTATAAAATACACAATGATGCTATAATATACTGAATTATTATAATAAATATTTATTAAATTTATTTAAAAAAAAAATAGATTGAATATTATTCAAATAAATTAAAAAAATGACTTTTATTAATATTGTAAGCGTCAGATTGATTGAAGCATTCAACAGGTATTGACGAAAATATAATAACACCATTGGTTTATAACAGACGTTTACAATACTTTTTTTTCGTTAGGTATACGCTACAAATACAACAGACCGCTATAAATTGTTCCGTGTAATATGTACATAATGTATAAATATATTGTTGTAATATTAGAGTAGACTTGAATGAAATTTGGAATTTATTTAATTAACAGATTGTAAATGTGCAATGAGAAGTTGCGTAAAAGAAGATTTATTTGACCGTCGGTTTGGATGAGTTATTTCACAAAAACCACGAATATCATATTATCCTTATAAAGTTGATT
Source organism: Schizaphis graminum (assembly GCA_020882235.1). Lineage (NCBI taxonomy): Eukaryota > Metazoa > Arthropoda > Insecta > Hemiptera > Aphididae > Schizaphis > Schizaphis graminum. The sequence goes on along the minus strand of CM037031.1, from coordinate 52,637,031 downwards.
ACGCGTAGTACGTACATTTAATATTTTATTATAATAGGTACTCTAATATTTTCTATACGAATTCAACAATTTATTAAAGTTTTTCTTTAGCGTTAGTCTAATAACGTGAATATTTGAGCACACTAAAAATTTTATTTGTAAATAGACTTTACAAGCTTCGAATTCAAAATAAATCAAAAAACACGGGAAAGTGTAATCATGCGATTTACGGTCGAGTCTTTCATTGCAGATAATTCGATAGTGACCGAGGCACGGAAGCAGGCGGCAACGATATAGTCGACTGACGCATAATATGAAGAAGACATCTATACAATTCCTAATTAAAAACGAATTCTTATTTGAAAAGTAATCAAAGTGCAACACGATTCAAACGGATAGTGATCAAACGTTATAATATTGTCGTTAAATATAATAGTATACATATTATTAATAAATAAAATTTAAACGTATAAATAACACAAGTCCATAAATCTATTATTTTACTAAATGCGCACAGTAAAAATAAATAAATATTTTGAATATTTTAAAAGCAACAATAAACTTGTGCCTACTACAATTATTATGCAATTACAATAACGGATACGATGTTTAATAAACACATATTATTATAATATTATAATCATTACGATAGGTACGAGTGTATCATACCCTAACCGAAAATAACACGGAAATATAACTAAAACAAAACTCACTTGGGTGGAAACGTGAAGTACGCTTGAATTAACCGTATAGGTGCAGTACGGCGTGTCTTCGTGATGTGGGTGGGTAAACGTAGATATTTGTTCACTAAGCGATTGAACTTATTTCCTCGTTCGTTCGAAATCTACACACGTTGATAATATATGGGTACCAGCGAGCGCCGGTGTCGTGACTTAATGATTGTACGGTAATATACAGATACAGCGCCAACGGTGAATATTATAATGTATTATATATTGCCTCGACGAACACACGAGTTCGATAAACAATAACACACGCCGGCCGTCCGATAACTCGCACGTCTTTATATAGGTAGCTAGTAGAAATATATGTGGACCTCCGCCGCCGCCACCGCCGCCGAAACGTAACCCGAGCGGGGAACGAGAAAAAAAATTGAAATAGAATGAGCGAAGCTTGCAAGAAGTAGAAAAAAAAATCCCCGAAGACTATACGATAACAATATTCGTATTTATCTAATTTTTTTTTCAATTCTGATGGCAGCCGTGTAAGCTCAGTGCACGCATTCGGACGTGAGGCGTTTCGAGACCAGGGAAACGTTTAGGCGTGAAACGTGCGACGACGGCGGTGAGGAGGGAAGATCGCCCGATGGTGGGGTAGGACGATCGTCATAATAATAATAATAATAATAATAATTATTATTATTATTATTACCATTATTGTTATTGGCAATGATCGACGACGCGTTTTATTTGTTTTTTCAAATCGTTTTTCACCTTGGCACTGTCGTTGGCGTCATCTTCAAACCTGCAGTGTTGGAGACCCGATACATCTAACATAACAATAATATGGTGTGCAACCGCCGCAAAAATATTTCGCATATACAATAATAATAATAATGATAATATGCACTATAATAGTATAATTATTTGTGAATCGAATTATTGATCCGTGACTCCAAGGGCAAGGGCGAGCACAGGGAACGATGTATAACAATATATTGTGTCCGTCATCTCGCCGAAAATCATCCGAGGTCGTAAAGAGAGAGAGAGAGAGAGAGAGAGAGAGAGAGAGAGAGGAGAGAGTGAGAGAGAGAACTGCGCTACATGTTTGATAATTTATTTTTTTTTGGAGCGAATATTTGGAATGATCCATTTAACGTAAGAAACTCATTTTTTAGAAAACACTAACTTTTTTGAAAATGTTTCTTTCTCGTGATGAATTTTAAGTCATTGCAAACAATATTTATGGAAAAAAAATTATATTTTTACCCTTTTCAACAAGTATATAAATAATATTTGGAGTATTTTAAATATAAAAATCAAATTTTGAACTCGTTGTTTATTAGTAATAATTTATAAATATTTTAAGTTTAGATGAGTGGTGTAATGGACCGACTAACATATTGATTGGTACTTTGTACTACTCCACTCTATTTAACTGACCTTTAAATACCTAGGTATAGCTCATTAACTATAATCATCCAAAAAACGATTTTTATGCCTCGAAGTACCTATACTGTAAAAATATTCTGCTTTGAATAAGGAATTTAAAATGTATGTTGTCATTAAAAAAAATTTCAAAACTATAACGATAAAGATAGTATTTATCACTAAATATGCTGTGAAATAATCTAAAAATTACAAAATCATTAAATATGTCTCATTAAACCATATACGTATAATTAAAAAAAAAAAAAACACACACACCATTGTAAAATCAATACATTCTTCACTCCGTTCAGAATCTAAAATATTTCAAATCATTGACGAATTTATATAGGTATTTTATCTAGCAATAAATCTAAATTCAAATAAATACATAAGTCCAATAAGTCTTAGGTAGATCGCGATCATCATCCGAGAAATGCGCTACGATATAAAAAAAAACAGCGGTAGGCACGTCGATATGGTTTACCATAGATACAATACAATTTGGACTGTCACCGCTCGACGGGAATTCTCGGTAATACAATTTAATTTGTATTTATTATGTTACGAGTGTGTAACTTTTTTTGTGCTGCGGAGAAGTGCGCGTTGAAAAAAACTTCAGTTCATAAAAATCCTAGCAAGAATGATTTTTTTAATTAAAAAATATTTTGACTTTTTGATGATTGTTTTTTTTTTGTATAAACCACATAAGGAATAACAATTAATGCGGATAATATTATACATTTATAAGTTATAACTATTAAGTATAACACGCATAGGTGGATAGGCCTACCGGGAAACCGGGCATTTCCCGGTTTTTTCTTTCGTATTTCGGTAATAGGGCCCTTTTTAGACTTTTATTTTCATGTGGGGGCCGCTTTTTAAAATTTTCCGGTAGGCCAAAAATGACCTATATCCGCCTATGACAACACGAACAATCATTTAAATACTATAATATTATGGTCCAGGGTCTATCTATGCGACTGCATTTATATTAATATAGGACTTAAGGTATATTATATGTGTAAAATATCATCGTGAGTGCTAAGTTTTTATAGATTTACTTATCGTTAATTTATCTATTGCCAACACTAAAATATTTCATATTTGTGCCAAAAACTAGAGTGATACTAACTACTAACTGACAACAATAAAATCGTTATATTATACCGTTTAAACTTTTCAAATGAAATACTGACAAATTGTATTTGTGTTCATAAATATATTATTCAATATACGTGCACAAACAATCAATAACAGGTACGAGTTACGGCGTACATCGAAAACCGATCACAGAATATAATTCATTTTAAATTTTAAAACCTCATTAAAGTTTCTATTTTTGAGAGTGCCACCAAAGTCTCTCTAAAAATCACCCTATAAATGCTACTTTACAGGTATAAATGCGTCCGGAACGGTAACGAAGCGGGAAATGAGAGGGAGCGAATTCGATTGCTGAAGCGGGAAAAAAAGGAAATGGGTTTTTGCTGTAACGGCTGCATCGTAAATCACGGTATATGAACAGAGCCGCAGCTATACGGCGCGATGAACCTCAAAATATGTATGTGCAATATGTGCATAGATTTTACATAATATGTTTATTATCATACGCATTGTTAACACAATATATAAAACATAAAAGTATTTAATTATGACTTTTTGAGACACATTATTTACTTAAAAAATAAATAGTACAAAACAATATAGGGATATATAGGGGCTTCACCTATATAATTTAACACTGATTTATTTTTCTAACTTATTTTTATTGATGTTCACTAAAGTCAAATGTCTTTTCCCGCATTATCATTGTTTCTTTTTACGGTGGTAATAACGTTTACTCGGTACGTATTAGTGTTTAATTGTTCGTTATCAGATATTCGAGTCAAACCGCTGTAAAAACTGATCCTATCACCGAACTTTGTCGAGTTCTTGCGATGATGAGTTTCCAATTCTAAAGTCTCATCATTATGAATCATGTGGAACTCTTAAACACGCGGATCTCTGTGATTACAAAAAAAAGTTTATCGCAATAATTATTATTAATTATATGTAAAGTCGAGTCACAATAACTCAAAAAACTTGACAACTCAAATGTTTTTATGCCTTTTGAAATATATATTAATATTATGTTTACCTACTATAAAATAAGTATGTATTATATTATACCTATACCAATAGTAGTCATTCCAAAAATGATTAAAATGTCGAACTTCAAATACTTTCACAATAAATCATAAGAGCCATGTCATCATTACATAAGACAATTTATCGAATACGTCAAACACGTGGATACTTCTATTTTCGAAACAGTAGAAAAATTAAAAAATATAATTAATAAATAACTTGAAATATTAATAATCAAATAAAATTAAAATTTTAATGCGATAATACATACGTACCACTGTGTCTTTTTAAATTTAACGTGTTTGAAATCATAATTTGTTTATAATACAATTTTATTACGTATTTACGTATTTATATCACATATTACACATTACATATAACTGGCAGATATAAACATTGGACAGTGAACAATATTATCCGAAAATAATATCATAATATGACGATCTGGTACTTGAGGTTGATTTCAAACAATATTCTGCTTCGCGAGCCATTTATACGGTCGGGGGATGATATTTTGATCCAATTTCAGTCAGTAAAATACCGATTGAGAACATAATTTGTAATAATAGATTGAGGACGCTCAGTTTATATTATTTTTTCCTACATTGCTATATTCAATAATTGTTATCGAACAACTAATGAGCTCGATAATTGGTACAAGTCCAGAATAGGTATAAATCAATGTTGTAATACATATAAAAAATGTAATACAATATTTTGTATAAGATTATTATAATTATTATTAAAATCAATGATTCTAACTTTAAGTCTTTAAATATTTTTATCAAATATTATATATATATATATATATGTACCTATATTATTATTATTGTTCGTTGAAACTTAAATTTTAAGCTTAAAAAAAATCAACGTCCTGAATCGTTTGATAACTAATTAAATGATATGACAACATTGCATGTAAACTCGTTCTCATCTTTAGTTTTTTGATAAGCGGAAAGTTTTTTTTTGAATTTTTAAAGTTCTCATTCGTCCATCCAAAAGTATACAACGTATAACGTTATCAATATATTATCAATAAACATTTTAGTTATTATTATTTACATAGGTACATTAAAGTTTGTATGTAATCTTGTAATCTGCGCCAAAATATAATAAAAATAACATGTTATTTTTGTACTAAATAAAAATATTAATTTTGATAATCTACAACACGACAAAAACGAAATTGCTTAATAAGCAATGTGTGCAACATTTTCAATCTCAATTATAGAAATTTCCTGATAAATTAACCGAGCTCACATCAATTATAACATGCTGCACTAATACCGACACGTGTCCGATACAATATTATAATCTACATTAATAAAGGCAATGTGAGTATTTGTGTATGTGCCATGGTTCTGAAATTACTAAATTAGTAAAATTATGTAAATTAGTTATACACTAACATAACTAATCATATCATACACCTGACGATATGCACCTCTCAAATGTAATTTTTTAATTTTACATTAAAGGGGCACCAGGGATTTCTTGGAAAATGAAAAACAAATATATATAAAAAAATAGTATTATTATATATTTATAATATTATAAAATATAAAGATTATTTAATTGATACATAGGTACACATATAAGCGAAGATGCACAATTCCCATTAAACAATTTAGCAATCATGTATCAAGAAAATATTTTCTAAATTTGGACAGCAAATATTCACAATTCAATCATTCAAAATTCTATCAACTACATCCTACTATTAACTAATTTTTGGACTAGAAGAATTTAAAACGGAAACTTTAATTAAAATTAACAGTATACACCTCAAAAAAACGGAATTTCACAGTAAATAAAAATCGGTAAAAAATATATAAAGATTATAGACAAAAACAAATTTATATAGTAAGCTTAGTTTTGTCGTTATAGGTTACAATAAGTATAAAATAATAGTAAATACCTACTTAATCTAAGTATTATAAATTTATTTTATTTGAAAAATTATAATGTTATAAAATATATTTTTACTTAATATATTGTACATTCTTAGTGATTTTCTTGAAATGTATCTATTAAAATAAGCATATAATATATTATATATTATTATATGATGTATAATTTAAATCAAAACTTAATAATAATTCAAAACTAAATTATTATTAATTATCTTAAAGTGACGTAAATTAAATTTTTTTAAGGTGAAAAATGGCACAAATCATAATTTTTGTAATACAAGATTTGGTCTAGCCTAATAATCTATTCTGATAGTCTGGTTACATAATGCTATTTATCTACAGAGGCATAAATTATCAAAATTAATTTTTAGATTTGGCGTAAATTACATTTATTTTTTTATTTATAGTTTTTTGGCATAATTTACGTACACCTCACGAATAATGCTTAATCCTCTGTAGTTTTGGTAAACACGTGTGGTATTATACCATTTTCCGTATTTCATACCACGTACATATTATTCAATATATATGTAAATTCACTATTCGTAACAACCACTTAATTGACTTGATGAATTGTTTGTGATTTTTTTTTTTGTCACACGTTTTCCACACGATTATTGGCTAAAAATTTTACCTTTAGAATAAAAAATCGTAGATGTTATTTTTCTGATGAAATTAATTAGAATAGTGTTAAAGTCTTATTGGCTTGTGTTTCTTTTAAAACCGCAACAACTATGATTTACCTATGTGTTGTAAGACGCGGTACGAAGGTTATTGTGAAACTGACCGTTGTATTGACGTTGTATGACACATGGAAGCTCAGTTTTGTTTCTAAAAAATGATAATAGAAATATTAATAAGATAATTAACCAGTAATTAGTACAATCCACGTAAAATTATTAAGAAAATGTTTTAAATATGCATAAAATAATCTAAACTTTGTATTAGACAGCTATACCATATTTCATCTTATTTAATTGTTAATAAATATAATAATCAAAAGTAAGTATATAGATATACGCAAGTCCGTTGTATATTTTCATATAATTATTTGATGAAAATATAGCATAATGTAAAGAATATAAAATTGTAATGTATACGAGGATCTGAAATATAAAATATCATATTACTATATTCTTTTCAATATTTTTAATTTTTTTTTCAAATAAGTATTATGTATTAAATTGTGTAATAATAAGTCTTGGCGAGGGGGAAATATTTTTAAATCAAATATTTTTTTTACAGGTGGTACTTTCGACTAAATATGATAAAGTAGTTTCCTCTTTTCGTTTAAAAATAATTGCATTTCGCATATGGTTTTACATTCGATATTTTGGAAACCACTATCTCAACATTGGTTAATAAAGGTATTTAGCATAATCCACTATAAAAAGGCTGTTTCTATTACTCTCCAAAAATGTATTGTATTTGTGTATATTAAAATAACTATTATATAATTTAAAAAGTTGATTTTATACAGACAAATTATTAAAATAATTATTAAATAATATAACTTCTAGAAATGTATTTATATATTATTAACTTTAATAGAATCCGTTTACCTTTATCTTTCCCAATCATAGAAAAGTAAAAAACGTAAATTATTAAACAGCGAAGATAAAATCCAATAATATAATAGAGGATTTAAGTCAATATGAGTTTATTAAATCTTGGCATTCAACAATATTGACTACTTATTGATAATCACTTAAAAATTAAAATACATAATATTATAAATATTTTTTAAACAGTGTTATAACTTATAATAACTAATTACAAATACTTACCTATATTATACAATTATTATTTTAATGTACATAAATAGTACATTTTTGGAAGTTAATAAAAGCCGCTTCCTTGTTGTGCTTTCTAAGTTATTCTAAATGGCTTCAATAAATTAATTATCCCAAAATTTTTAATGTGAAAATGGTAAGCGAAAAAAATACAATTATATTTAGAAAAGAGAAAACTACTTTATCATATTTCTTCGAAAAGAGGACGTGTGAGAAATGAGGAAGCTGAAAGGTCATTTTTAGGCGAAAAGAATTTCGCCCTTAATTTACTGAGAGTTTTTGTACCAACCGAAAGATACGATGGAAATACGAATTGACTACGTCACATGAAAAAAAAGATTAAAAACGGGTGTTACATCATTCTACGGGATACAATAATCGTGTGTCGAATCAAAAGTTCAAATTATCATCAAAATCAGTATTGGTTCTTACAATCCTATGTTTAATAATAATAATAATAATATTTTATTGGCCAAGAAATTACAATTTTCAGTGTATGCATAGGTTCACAATATAACATAGTTAAATGGCCCATCTCACCATTGAGGATAACCTCTTATCAGTGATGAATGATGGTGGAGTACTATTAAAAAAGTATACATTTATAAATTTTATAATATTTTTGATATTTCCGTATAACATGTAAATATACATGCAAAGTGCTGTCGGTTTGAATGAGTTTATTCCCAATACTTACTTAATTACTTTATAATAATAAATAATAATAATTTTATTTATTCTCCAACTATAGTTAAAAACAATATTTACTTGACAGTAGTTGGTCACTTCCAAGCCGATGGCTTTACGGAAGTCAGGGTTCATAACATTTAGCTTATTATAATATGTTAATTAATTACCAAGTTAATTTGGGTGACGTATGAATTGATTACTAGTAGCCAGCACACATATAGAGTTGATATCCAAACTTTACTCTATTAGTGTTACCTTATAGGGACATTATTGGGAGGATTTTTCGATTCAAGTAAAAAAGTACCTGAGATTTAACTCATAGCAGTCTTAAAAATAAATATAATATATAAATGTTCTATAATACTCTAATAGCTATCAAATAATGACTCGAATATTTTTGATACACATAGTACGTACTCAATCAATAGTTTAACTTTTAGAACTTCTAATACTACTTTATTTTAATTTAACTAACAATAATATAAACACAAAATACCAAACTTAGCTACACACAATAAATAAACAGTTCCTTCATATACGAAATAAACATGATTACGATGTAACGCCTATACTGACCGATTAATTGCTATTTGTTTGAGCAAGAACCAGTAAGATACCACATACGATAATCATTACATATTTGTAGATAAATAAAGACATTATCACATTCATAAATAGAACAATTAGGATTTGGCACGGATGAAAAATACCTTAAAACTATTGATGCATATATAATATTAAAAAAAAATATTAGTTATTATTGGTATAATATAATTTAATAATTTACACTATAATAAGCTCGTATAATGTAAGCACAACAATGCACTAATATGCACTAAAAATTAATAAAATGATTTTAAAATGCTAAAAAAAAAATGCTTTAAAAATGAAAAATAGCTAAAAATATCAAATAAAATATCACTTTTGAAGTATCTAGCTGTTTATGAAACGAATTATGTTTACTTTGAATTTATTTTCGTAAACTTTAAGATTAAGCTAAACCATACAATAATACATTTTGTATTGAAATTTGGGTCCTAGGACCTAATTCTACAGTGTGACTATAATAAATTGCAAATAACCTTTAGGTTCTGGTACGAGGTACATGATGTGAATAATATACGCATATATAACCATTTATATATGATAGATGTGCGCCTTAACTTGACTCACCGCACTCGGAAAACAGAAGTGGGGTAAGCCCGGACCAGAAAAGTTGATACTTGAAAATATATACACATACAAGAATGGTTTCGCCGGTGCTTTGTCGCACTGCACAAAACTTTAAGTACTCGAGAACGATTTTTTCACCTATTACAATGAAAAAGACAAGATTTTGAGATAAAATGGAGGGCTGTATCAAATTTTATCAATACAAAATAGTGAAAGTACAATTACAAATTTATACAAGAAAGAAAGGTGAAATTCGTCGAAATAATTTAAAAAATCATTCAAATTAAAAATAAGTTATTTTATTATTCACATATTGAACTTTGACAGACTCATATCATTTTAAGATAGAGCTAAAAACGTATTTCTTAATCAGAACTACAAAAATCTTACGGTCTGATCACTCTGATCTGTCTGGAATAAGGTGGCTATTGATTTTTTTTTCTAATTTTAATCTCTAATCTATAAACTCTATCGTTAAGTCAAATATCAAGTGTAAAATAGTTCAACAATATTATATGTTGATTTTTATTTAAAATAGGTAGAACCATTTGAATACATAAGCAGGTACTTAAAAATTAAAATACAAATACAATACATATTGTTCCAAATTTGATGACGCATAAAAAGCGCCATATTCCATACACCTGATCAATAAGTTCAAATTATTATTATAAATAATATAAAATACATGCTTATTATTTTTTTATTTCACTCCACTTTTTTATATGCGAACATCTATTACTATAGGTACTGAATGAACCTACTGCACAATTTTAGATTTCTATTACAACAGAAATGTTATTTTTATTCTTAACAAAAAAATTCGAGATACCGACGTTTGGCATGATAATGATATTATTATATGTGTGTCTGGCCAGTGCAGGTTTTGAGAATCACATGGTATTTTAATCATCACACCGATAATAGGTGCGTGGATTTAGGAGTGTACTTATATATATATATATATGAGCACGGTAGACACTTGACTGCGGTAGAAGGAGGCAGGAGCGGTAAATTTTATGTAATTTTCTCTCTACTATAATAATAACTGTCGCAGCTTGGTGGAAAAAAAAATTGTTTTAAATTCGTCTATTTTTGTAAATTTCTGATTAAAAAAAACAAAGACGGAAATGTGGACAACACGATGGTAATTTATAATATTATCGTTCGAAATATCTTTAGACTTTAGTATCAATATTGTACTATTATATCGAAAAAATATTACACAATTATTATACTCGCGGTGACATTTTTTAGGGTACCTACGAGCGCCAAAATAGTCAATAACGCCCCTAGGTGTGGTGGTAATTAATTTTAATCAATTTCGTTCGTACCACGCTATAAGAGTCCGTCGCCACCACGTCAATTACTATTATTATATTCACGCGCACGACGCACAAGACCCAACTCATCGGCGTTATGACCCCTACAATGTGACCGTATTATATTATACATCAGTCAGCTTACGTCCATATACAAGCGTATATTATGTTTATATACAATATACATACATTTATTATGTACATTGAAACTTCCATGTAACAAAGTATCACGATTCACGGGTAACAAAAAAAAACAAATCGCACTTTATAGAGTAATCTATTGAACAGAATTACATAAATCAAGTTATAATTTGGTTGTGGTTTACAAAAACATACGATTTAACAGAAAAAAATGCACGGGTCTCCCTGTATAGGTATTATAATATTATATAGATGCATTTTAAATTATAATAGCCTATTATATAATAATAGTGTGTACATAAAAAATAGCAACCTGTGCAATTGTGCGCAGAAAACTAAAAGTCGTGATGAAGTGTTTGGGTACCTATATATATACATTATACATACATACATACATACATACATATATATATTATATATATATATATTATAATATTTACTATATAGTAGGTATATATTAATATATACGGTCTTTCATTTGCGACGTCTATCGCAGGCACGTTTTGTCCCTTAATCTTTAACACCGCTCTTGTGAAAAGTCGCTGACTGTGCGTGCATAAAAAATAACCATAATTCAGAGCTGTGATTTTCAAACAATTCTTTAATATATTCGGACATTTATCAATGTTCAGAAAATTGTTTTTAAAGGCTGAAACATTATCAAAACTCTTTCCAGTGTAGGCATCCACGCAAGTCATTTAATTTAATTTTTAACCCAGTGATTTTTTTTACATTGTGTCGTAGTTACATGTCCGAATTCCTTAAAAACTTAATTAATACGAACGTAATAAATTTAGAAAAAATGAATACATTTTCGACATTTTTTACGATCACGCATTTAAAACCAACAGGTAGATCAATTAGCAATTGTTTTAATTGTATTGTGGAATATAATATATGAGCTCCGCATACAATTCCTATGAGTGTATATTTTGTAAGAAACGTGTTCAATTTCGCGTATACAACTCCTTTCTTATTTTCCTCAAAAAATTACAATTATTATTGTCTCCACAAAAGGACACAATTTTTTTATAACAGTTATTTTTTTGTTAATACACTTGATTCAAATAATCCAAAATTATATTCAAGTTATTGCTCCATTACTCTTGAAAATCTTAAGTCATTACTTGTACTAGTTGTACTTTTTCGTAGGTTAGGAAAAGTTGTGAACTAATTCAGGGAACTATTTAATAGAACCATGGTTTGAAGCATCTGTTAAAAAAGTTATGAAATTAGCTTTACAAAAACAGTCTTTCAATACATATGTTATCAACGTTATCATGCTAGCCATCAACACTAAATACATTCACAACAATAGCTTCGGATGTCATGTGAGTAGTACATCTACATTTTTGCTCTTAACATGTCTAATATCTATGTTAAACTAAACACATGGCCGTTCGATCGAAAGCTATGAATGCTATGATTTTGTCACGCAATGAGAAGAGTCAGATAACCTCATCCACAGCAATTTCAGAATCCTTTGAAGACAGTTAATCCATTTTCTTTAAAAAATTGCCATCAATGAACTTAAAACGTCAACATGACTGAAAAATTTATGTTTTTTCAGCCGTAAACATTGCTCAACATCATTAGCACTTTCCACGCGTAACGTTTGTAAAAACATACCTTTGTTTTATAAACGGATACTTGGCTTGCAAATTAATATTAAACGCGTGTACTTGCGTATAACTCAACAACCACCTAAGAAATGAAAAGTAATAATATAACGTTCCAAACTAAATGTGGTAATCCAATATTATTATAATAAATATATATATATATATATTAATTATTATTATTTTTTATATCGTACGTCGTCGTCGCCCGTCGATATCAATTGGTTATCATTATAAATTAAAATGATTGTATACCTATGTACTATACTATATACTATGTAATATATAAAATATGTAAGTACTAGTGGACAAGTGGCCGACGCGACGGTGATGGCGATAACGTATTTTATTATTCTTATATTATATCATTTTAGCCCAAAAGAATATAGTCGTTGTCGTGATGTCGTACCGTTAGTTCGTTAGTACATATTATTAACAATAAATAACATTGTTAAATGATATTGTTTTCATGTTTTCTGTTTTGATACACGCCTTTTATTTATAGAATGCATTGCTACAGATCACCTTTTATGAGGGATACATAGCTCGTAAGTAGGTCACATACGGTAACCCAGCTAAATGTACCTACCTTCTTCTATATATAATATATATACTATATAGGTATATTATACGAGTATATACTAATACATTTTTTTCTTTGTTTTTCTTCTATAGATTCAAAACCTAATGGACCATTTTCAATAAAAGCTAAATCAATATATTCCTTAAGACTCTAGGTATTTTTATTTATACTGTATATTATAATACTCTGTAGGTTGCTAAAGAAAAGCTCAAACATAAATTTGGATTTGGTTCACGAAAATTATATAATTTTTAGTTTATTTAAATGGTTGTGATTGGTTACAGATTATTTTAGGAACTATTTTAATTTAAAAAAATATTACATAAACAAGTTTTGACAAATATATTTAAAATAACAAGTATTAAAATTAAATATACTTGTATGAAATTATACATAACAATAACAATGATTTGTTTTTTCAATTCCGAATATATTCTTTATACACAGAAAAACAAATGCCAATTTTAACGATACTGAATTTACTTTAACTTTAAAGTACTTTTAGATTCTGAACGAAGTGATGAATGTATTGATTTTACTATGATGTGTGTTTTTTTTTTTTGTGTCTGACGACAACATTTGGAGCAGTAATAATGCTCCGATTTTTGACTTCAGCCCCTCTTTGAATAGGAAAATTCATCTAGTTGGTACTTTGGGGGGGTCAAAAGTAAAATTTTCAAATAGTTTTCAAAAAAATCGAGAAAAACAAAAAAAAAATGACAGAAAAATGGCAATTTTACGAAAAACCACTTTTCGACAAAATCGATTTTTTGATTATTAATAAACAGATACTATAAAGTAACCATAGTAACATATAAAAACTATACTATTTGTTTCAAAATATAATATATGACAATATTTAAATATAATATATCCTAAACTGACAAATCATCTTCGTTCAGAATCGTTTTTCGTATACAATGATACCTATAATTGCATTCAAATTTAACCTACCATAGTCTGAGGTCCACCCCACCCCCTAATATATAGCAGAGCGATACCCACTTACCCGATTTTTTTAATCTGTCGCTCGCTATAGTACCTTATGCGTTATGGTCCTTAAACTTATTTCAAAAATATTTCCAAACTTAAGAAATTTAAGATCATAAAATTCATCGTTGTAATTGTATTTATATTATACAAAATTTCAATAAAAATAAAACAAAAAACAAAATAAAAACAGATTAGTTATAACCCGAGTAAAGTCCGATTATACAAATAATTAAATATATAAGTATATATTATTAATTATTAACCGATGATTAATTAACCATCATTCGATTACAATGTGTCGTTTTTTACGAACGGTAGATTTACTATGTGCATAGAAATGCATAGATGAATGCTGTTAAGATTTCCTTGCATGCAGATCATTATACGACATTCATTAATTTTAATTTACATTGAAGATAAAAAAAATGTAAAATATTTTAGAAGTAATGTTATATTATTTAAACAAAACACTGTTTAATATGACTCTTTACTTCGTTTTCTTCGCTTTGTTTCGTGTTTACAGTAAAACTTATTTTATACGTTGTTCGCATATTTGGAACAGGTACCTAACAAATTCTAATCTAATCAATCGACTATATTAAGTAAATATATACATAATTGATTTATACCTATCATCAAAAACTCGCACGCTGTGTTTACCTATAAGGTTAACTTAATAATATATATATGTACTTATTGCAAGGTGACTCACTACTTGTTTGTCCACAAAAATAATTTATTTTTTTATTTTTTGCGTAATTTAAAAATTTAAGATAACCCATTTGAAGGTCTTATTTTTCTAAAGAATTTAAAACTTTAATACCATACATCGGTGTATGCACTTGTGTAATATTTTTAACGTATAAAAAATTAAATAATACATGATGCCTAACATCAGCTAACAATATATAATTATAATTAGAAAATTGGATTAAAAAAAAAAAATACATAATATATCGTTTGTATGAAAAATATTATGTATACATAATATTATATATTATGTATCTTTTTTGTTTTATACATATTTATTAAATACTTAGATAAATGCTTATTTCATGTATTTTTTGAAAATGTTATATTAATTCTAATAAAGTAATAACTTAAAATACAAAATTATAAATTCATTTACCAAACCAACCTATTGAATTATTTTAGACACTTAAGAAATAAAAGAATACAACTTGATAATGTGACCATCAAAATTTTCTTAAAAAAAAAAAAAAAACTATGATTCTGATTCAATCATTAAAAAAAACTTTTAATATTTAAAAAAAATGTTTTGAAATCCTATTTTATTGATCTATAATCATCTTAAAAAATACATGCGTCAAACGTCAACGAAATAAGTTTTCCTAGCTGTATCTATGGCTATATATATATATATACATTATAACGTCCGTCGCTATTGTCATTCGTAGATTGATGTAGGTATTATAGGAATATAATGTAATATAATATAATAATTTTTAGATATTTACGTGTGACAGCATTATATTTTATTGTGTTATACGATACTACATATACATGTGCTTGAATGAAGTAACTGTGCATGTTCGTCAGTCAGAAACACTTGCAGAGAACGATATATAATAATAAATTTATAATTATGTATTATAATTTATAACAATAACGAAAGCGTTGTCGTTGATTCAACGTACGTACTAGAAATCCGATCGAAATTTCAAATAGTATATCTATTCTATACTTGCAACAGTGGTATGGCCAGGTGGCTGGGTAGAGTTTATGCAGTGTTTATATAAATGTATACTATTTTACCATTTATTATACGAATTAAAATTCCTTTGGCGAGTGTTACATAAATGTAAACTGACAATAATCATATTTTATCACTAAAGATTAGACACTTTTATCATTATTCCTTTTGTTTTTTATCAAGACTCAAATTTAATGTATAATTTATTATGAAAAAATCGTTTTTTAATTGGAATTTATTTTATTAACACAATGTTTTTGATGATAATTATGAATGTTAACAATATAAAAAAACCATCGGTCGTCCGTAGTAAAAAACGATAAATTTAAAATTTTATAACATATTATCGTCTGTCAATTTAATAGGTAAATAACATCATTCATCAATTACAATTTTTTTTTATATATTCTTCAATTATGGTCCATATTATGAGAATAAATCATTTATTTAATTTTTAGTTTTTATTTTTATTGTTCTTGATAAGGTGTTAGATGTTAATTATTAAAAGTATAGAGGTAAGACATATAGGCAAAGTAAATATTTTTGGAGGTTATTAGTTGAATAATAAATAATGATGATCCCTGAGAATTAAACTAAAGTAATAAAAAAAAAAAATTAAAAATACACACTGATAACAATACCTTTCGAAATATTTGGCAGAGACGAGGTGAATTCCCAAATCCATTTCGTCTATACGCTCATGACTTGGACAAAATTTATTATTCACGTTTCCTCCAATTAAAAGTCTTGACTACGACACAGGCCTACTATATAAGTACAGTTATCCAGTTCAGCATTTAATAACTATTTGTATAACGTATTAATAATATTATATTTTACTTAAACCAGGCTGTAGAGCACGGTAAAATTTTTTTTATCAAATGTCGATATATATATATATATATATGTAACAGGTATCATGCTTGCAAATGTGCTACTATAAATTATTATACAATATTTAAATATTATGGTTGCTTCAGTATCGTCAAATTTCAATAGCTCAATATCGACAATATCTATAATAACGTCAAGACATATTTTAAATCTTTGATCGCGATAACAGATGTTGTTATAAATTCGTTATGTGAAAACCGGAAATTAACGTAGTAAACATGAAAATATCAACATCAACAAAATCAATAGTACTACATAAATGTAATTTCTTTTCATCTTAAGACTTCTGTTTATATTGACTTTTGAGCTACCTCGTACTATGTAACATTAATTATTATATAGTATTAAACAGCATTGAATTAAAAACAAATTATATAAGTTCGTACTTTCGTATTATATAATAAATGAAAAAATATCAGTTATCGATTATATTTTCGATTTAACGCTGCGTGTGACAAAAAAATATTACTCGGTCCAGCATTATTGATCGCGTATAATATAATAATATAATAATATATAATAATATATATCATAATATTGTGATAGCCGTGTACAATTTTGCAAAAATGAGTTTTTTTCATCTGTTTTCTACGCTGTTCGAAATATATAATACATATTATCATAGATAATGTGAAGGGTACGAGAATAACTTGCCGTTACGATCAACGACGTATAGGTATATAAAATATCATAGCATAACTCGAGACAAAAACGTGACAGGAAACGTTTCGGTGTGGATGGGTTGAAATTCGGTTGGGAATTTTTCTTCTTTTCTGAAGGGCTAAATCGATGTTGCAGGTGGCCTGACATCGCCGGTTTACTCAACGCCGTTTATTATACAAATATTTATACCTAAAAAGCCGCTACGTACAGATTGATATAGTGGTATGTAATATATACATATATAAGCTCAATCTGAGAGGACCACTGAGAGCTAGAAGATTTCATTGGGTCGTTATTTTATTAGGATTGTTTACACAGGCAAATGATCGATGAAAAGGGACTAGGTACATAAAATGTGTATAGCCTTCAAATATCCGTGTGATGTTCGTCTCGGTTTTCTATATACATGCGTTACCGATCAGGATGGACCATAATTCGCGGTGAAAGTATATGTATAGGTACCTCTACGTAGTGCAATGTATATACAGTATAATTATATATACCTATACATAGCTATTCACTAACATGTTTATTCGCCTTCATATTATTTTCTTTTAAAAATGGAATTATTCGAACATTTCGAACTCTGATGATCGAAATTTTTAAGCACACTATCAAATTCTTAAAATTGTGTGTACAACTCTCTAAGTAAGTACTTTTTAGAGAATTTTATAGTGATACAAATTTCTGTTTTTCAAATAAAAACCCTCTATTTTCTATAGAGGATATATATTTTTTTTAAGATTGATGTACTTGATTCAAACGAGTAGTTTTTTAGCTATTTAAATTTATTTAAACTCAAGGATAATAGTCCATAAAAATAATTTCATGAAAATATAAAATAGATATAATATTCGATCTAATATTTATTATATTTGAATCATTTTTACAAATTATACATGATTTATTAATGTATCTCCATGTAACACTCCTTAAGTAACACAAATTAATCTCAAGAATATAAAATTATCGTCTTTAAGTAGGTATATTTAAAAATCAAATTTTAAATAATTGAATAATTGTGTTATTAATGAAGAAAAATAGAATAAGCTAGAATAAGCATGCTTGGTGAATCATACAATATATTATAATATATGAGTACTTTTTCACGTTCGTTAAAACATTAGACTGATTTACAACTAATATATATACATATATATGTTCGTTTAAGTGAAAATCGCGGACCGCTACATCGTATCATTATTTATAATATAATAATACATTATATTACTTTGTTTCCTACACATAATAATATATTAATAACGTTAAATTAAATTTAACATACATTGTAAGCATAGTGCAAAATACCTGCTATGTAAAACCAACAGCCATACGCGGCATTTTAATATATTATTTTATTTGCATACCAAACGAATTAAGTAATGCAATACCTACGTGTCTGATTAAAATATAGCATCCAATCAGCCAATATTGTTTACATAGTGTAGGTACTTATACGTGATCGAAATTATTATTATCAAAGATTACAAAATACTAATTTATATTTTTTATTTAACAAAATTAATCCCCTTCGCATTAATATATTAATATATGAACGCTATTTCTAGGATAATATATTCAACACATAGTTATAATTAACCGTTTAACTTATTCATTTCTGAAATTTCATATAGTAGTATTATATGGACATTAGTGACATATATTTCAGTTTTTTAATTATTTAGTAGGCATACCAAATGTACCTATTCTGAATGAAAACTGTTATTATTATATTATTAATATTACTTGTGTATCATTGTATCAATAATATCATACAAAACAATTATTTGAATTATAAATATGTATCTATATATTATACTTTAATCCTAATTCTTTAAGTTATTTGATACCTAGATAATTATTAGTTATTATAGAAAATATATATTAGTGATTCTAATAAAGTATCGAAATTCGCAACTTAATTGCACACCTACTATTTAAAATAAATATTTCGCACAAACATATTATACCCATTTTTAGAAAATGACTACAAATTGCTATGAATTTGTGACATCTTTGTAAAGTCACGACAAAATTGGATAAAAATGATAAAATATAAAATAACTAGGGTCTATTTAATAAATAACAATATATTTTTGTTTCTATCAAATACCAGTATATAATTTAAATTCATATGTACCGCAGGAAAGTCCGATTTGATTTTGGAATCAATAGGTGGTCGTTTACATATTTCTTCCGCGTAATTTTCTATCGTTTTAATATTCGGACCTTTTTGTACAAAATTCATTTGATTTTTTTTCAATAGCAATGGAACTGCTATGCAAATGTCACACGTGCCGCCGTCGTTGTAACGCAGAAAAAGACTTTTATAAATTGCTTTTTGCCCTTCCCCCACGACCCCATAACGGACATTTTGCTTACTGCTGTGATAGATTATGTATACGATGGAAACGATATAAAACCAACCGTGCATGATCGGATATAAATTTGAAAAAGTCATAAAAGTTTTTGAAATAAATGTCTATAGGTATGTATAATCACAACTATTGGATGTAATAAATTATGATGATATAATAATAACGAATAAAATTAATAATAAAAAATAAAACCGAAGAAAATAATTTTGATGTATAGGTAGTAAGCATTGATAGTATATCTCGTCATTGAATAGATCACTAAAATAGTTTAATAAACAAATAAACTGTTGATTTAGACATAGATAATGATTATCTAATGGAGTAGGTACCTACTAGTGAAATGTTTCGAGTTCCTACAATCAATATTTTCGAATTACTTTTGACCTTCCCAAAGTATTATACCAACTATATTCTATTCCTACAGTTTCCAATCGACGAGCCACCTGATATTATTATAAAACTATCAATTAATAAATTTAAATTTAATTTAAATGTATTATTTTATTAAAATGTATGTGGCCCACAACAACTTCTACTCATATGATGATGTGGCCCAGACCTCACAAAGTCACAAAAGTTTGGACACCTCTGTCAGTTTGTCATATTTGCTATTAAATACCTACCACCATCATACGTAAAAATTCAAGCATTTATACTGCTCCGTAAGACGAAGACACATAGGTATATAAAAAAAATTAGGTACATCATTGCAAAACACATACATTAATCGTTCAGCTCAAAATCTAAAATTTTCGAACCGAATAATGTACATTACATAATATTATTATAACTACTGTCGAGGCCTTGCGACGGTTTAATATAGATAGATACGCGTGAATAATAATAATGTTATGTATGATGGCGACCACACGAGTCGCGAAAAAAAACTGTTGTGATTGTTATGAGTAGTCTATTTAAAGTAATATATACATAATCATAATAATTTGACATCATAGTATTATTGTGTTCTATGTTTTATGCGGAAATATATTATAATAATATATGTAATATTTATTACATAGATCGTATTATTCGTATTTGATCATCCGTCGTTTTTCCGCGTGACCTTGGTTTTACGTCGACTTGTGGTTAACAGACTGTCAAATGGGTATTGCAGTCAGTGATCATTATACTAATCAGTATACATTACATATGTATTGATATCGATCAGTTGATATTTAAATATTAAATTATATTAATGTTCCAATTTACATTGTGCTTATTATTACTTAACCGCAATAGCGCAATAGCGACCTAATGTCACGACAAGAAATAATTATACTTAATACATAATATTGTTTTTTCATTGTTACAGTGTAATATTATTATTATTATTTAAATCATGTACGTGATCGCCAAGGAAAATAGTCAGGACTCTTACAGAGTAAATTACATTTTTTTCGTTCGGTTTTGTCTTTTGGTTTGACGGAAAATCGTCGAAGAAAATAAATGCTATTAGAGTATTAGGTACCCAAATTAAAATAAAATATCGTGAGCTAAAACAAAAAAATTATTCTTCGAGTAACTTACATTCATTCCTACAAGTCAATATTTCATAATAAATTAAGTAATTGCGTTTCAATTTTAACACCGCAATGGATGTTAAAAATAATTTGAAATTGAGTAGATATTTTTTCATAAATAATAAACGATAACATACCTATTAGTAGAACAGGGGCCGACTAGGATGTATTCTCATGAACTTTTTTCTTAATATTTATAAAAACTAAAAAGAAAATAATATGAATAATAATTATTTTTTTTTATAATCCGATAAAATATGGATATTTTTTTCTAATTATAAAAACAATAAACTTTCCATGAAAGTAAATACGCTGTATTTATAAACTGTGCTTTAGGCTAAAAAAAATAACTTTATAAATATAATAATTATTAAAATATAAAAAATGTATCATATATAAACTATAAATTATATCTTTTTTTTTAATGAGATTTTAACATTAAATTATAATATCTCGACAATTATGTATATAAATCTGAAAAAAAATACACAAGTTGATAAAGCTCACACTCTTAAATTCGGAGGCCTGACTGCAGAACAAATTTTAGCGTATGTATGATTATATTAACATTTTCAGTTGAAAGCGCGTCAATGAGAGAAATATTGATACCAGAAGTAGAAAAGAGAGACTTTGGCTGAGCTCTTTGGATAGTATATCTTTTTTTGGTATTTTTTCTTATTTCTTTTATAGTTAAATTAAAAATATGTTTAAAATGTTAATATTTATAATTTTTTAGTTATCATGTTATTCTAGGATCATCCCAATAACTCAATGGTTTGGCTTTAATGACCGTTTATTGGTGTTCATCGTATGGTTAATATAACCAGGCCCGAGTAAACTAGCTATAATATAAATGAACTGATAAACAAAAGAAAAAACTGATTTACTAAATTAGGTACAATTATTGTTATACTTATTGATTAACTTTTTAGTTTATTAGTTTTTTTTTTTAAATTCCTGCTCTTAATTAATTAGCAAAATAATATTACTTTAAATTGTATAATTACTAACTTAAATTCTCACAGTAACCCATTAATAAAACAATTACCCCTTCTCGTTGTAAAACAATATTTTACCGATACTGATAGATAGAGAAGTGGACATCGTCTATATTTGTTTTCTTCTATTAAATATTATATAAGTGATTGATAAAAAAAAAATATATTCTTTTCATTATTTCTCGAAAAAAACTATATATCTATATTCTATATGTATAATATAAATCAATATATTCTTATAAATCCCGTTAGCGTTAAGCGTTAAGCTATATACTTTATCTTTCAGTATAATTTTGTAATTTCTTTAAGCGCTTTCAAGAAAGAGAGTTCACTGCCGCCGTGTCTCTTCAAGTTTTATTATATATATATAGTATATACATATAATATAGGTATATATAATAATATATAATATCCTATTCAGTGTTTAAAAGCTACCTATATAACGCCTTTAGGTATTTATTTTAAAACTACCATTCGATTGAAGAGGATTTTTATGATATTTTTACGTGTCGTCGAAATAATATTCAAACAAAGAACTACTTGCTAAAACTGCACCGTAATCGATTTTGAAATAAAATACTTAAAACTGATTTATTAATAAAATCAAATTAGTGGTTAATAAGAAATGAAAAATGATGATAGGCAATTTAAATATTGGAGATGTTACTTTTACTTATATTACCACTATACACAGATAGGTACCTATACCTATAACATAAATAATATTACAGGAATAGGTACCTACTATAAATTAATTAAATTTAATATTTTGCACATTTAAAATCTGCTTGACTGAATAAAAGCTAAATGCTAATTATACAAATAATATTATATTATATTTATTATTTATTGGAATTTATTTTAATAATATACGGTATACTAGGTAATATAAGAACCTATCGATTCCGCCAGCATTGCCAATATTAGTACAAACAGTCTAAAAACAATTTATCGATTCCTATTTTAATCTGTGATCATTCTACCATTCCTACCTATATGACCTTCTTAATTTATTAAAAAATAACTTATTTGACTTACTATAATATAACTAAAATATTTAACAATAATAACTAGATTACTTATCTTATATAAAAATAGATATACTATAAACAAAATAGACACAGTGTACTACACGCATATAAAAAGGATGATATACATACATTAACAATTAACAACATAACTAACCTGGTTGTGTCAGACAAATATTAGCTATCTTAGGCGTCGGTTTTCACATTTTTTTTTTTTTTAATAAAATTATATATCTATAAAATAGGGAATAAGGATGAGCAACTCAAAGTCAATAGAAGACCAATTTTTAGAACTTTAAAATATAACGAGCTAAAGAGCATAAAAAGCAAAAAAAATAAAGTATTGCACAATTGATAACAATTTTGTATAACCATCAAAATGGATCTATTGCGTTTTTTACAACATTAATTATATATATATAAATATATCACTTCCTTAGATATCTAATTTATATCTATACGTTTTACGACAAACATTATAATATAGATTTTATAAATATATAAAAGGTTCGCGGGCCTGCTATTCTGAGCGGATATGGTCTATGGACCATTCAAATCAACAAATATTTATTTTACTATTTGATATATAATATACCTATGTTGATTAAATCTTTTTCAAAAACATTGCATTTAAAAAATGTCATTATGTGTTTAAAAAATATAATTACATACCTATGTTGAAGTTTTATGTCCTCACGAATAATATTTATACCTAAATTATGTAGATAAAATAAAACAATAAATTTCGCCATTTATAGTTTAAAAATTCAATTTCGTCCAAATATGAATTTAAAATATCTAAAAATGTTTATTTATTTTTAGATTTTTGGTTTGGATGTAATTTATAATTTATAATTTTCAACTCTTAGCTATAAAAATAGCATATTTTATAAATTTTTAACAGTTTGAAAAATTTTAACTTCAAGTGCTTATTTTTTTCCTATGTAATTTAAATATTTTTATGTACCTATCTAACAACTTAATACTTAGGAACTTGCATCTATTACATTTTAAAATTGCATAACTATAAATAACTCAAAGAGTTAAAATATTAAAAAATTTTTTTTATATTTTTCCCAATTATTTTGAAAAATACTAACATTTTTAGTTTAATTTTCTCCGAAATACAACTTTTTTGCATATTCTGATATCCGATATTCAAAATGTTTTTCAAAATTAAAAATCGAAGGATTCTTTCAAAAAAAAAACATATTGTAAAATCAATACATTTATCGCCTTGCTTAGAATCTAAAAAAAGTAAAAACGGGAATTTATTAGAAAAAATATTTGACAAAAACGAATAAGCTTAGATAAGTACTAGACATTTTCAGCAAATGTTCAAAATAGAGTTTCTATAATTAATTTTCTAAATATTTTAACTCTTTTGAGCTATAAAGTATAAATGTCAATAAAAATTATACGCTATGTCAAAATGCTTGAAAACTTAATATAACGTTATCCATTATTATCATAATTATTTAAAAATATTAAGAATACTATGTTGGATTTATTATATTTTATATTTTTACAAACATTTTCAAAATTAGTAAGATTTTCAAACAATTTTTATAAAATCTTATAAAAAGTTTTTTAGCTAATGATTGAGAATTTTTTAGATTTTTCATAAGTAATTTATGCAATAACCAAAATAATATAAAAACAAAAATTTTTAAAAAAGCATTTTAAGTTTAACTTTAGACCGTTATTTTAAAAATATTATTTTTTGACACTTGAAATTTTTTCTGAAAACATGAACGATTTATATTTCATACATTCAGTAAAACTTGTAAATCTAATGAAAAATTAATATAACAAAATAAGTATATTATTATCAAAATATATACTTAATAATATAGAATTCCCACAGAATGATTTATCATTGAATTCAAATTTAAGACAATATGCTATGACTTACTCCTAGATGACGAGGACACGGCACAAGAGGTACACTAAGTCACCTATTGTACATCAGGTGGTTACTTACTTTCTCCATTTTTAAAAAAAATTGTATTATATTATATAATGCTTTATTTTTTTTGTTATTTAAAATATATATATATTTATATATACCTATTTAATAACTGAACAATGCATTTTAAGACAGCTTTTATTGACCATCTTCTATACATAGTATTTTTGCACATATATATATTAAGGGTGTTAGAACTGACCCATTTATAGTAGAAAAACCACTCATATCCTGTGATATAGTCAGCATTTTAAACTATTCATATTTTTGTTGTAATTTTAAAAAAAAAAACAGTAATAATTACTTATAAATTAATAACTTTACATTATGATTTTGTATACTGCGTTGTGTTGTTCTTATTAGTATTTGTTAGAACTAATAAGCATAATATGAAGGTATGTATTAATTTATAATATACATTATACCTTACATGTGTCATGTACCATTTAAATATGGGTTTCTTCATATACACAAATGATTGGTGCTAAAAACTTGACATTCAATTTATTTGCTTTACACCTGAATCTATCTAATGTCATATAAATTCTTAAACATTTAACTGGTTCATACATTGTACTCCACGGAATCATAGAACAGATTTACCAATATTGGCTTTGATAGTTTAACTGATTTTTTTTTTTATTATTATGGAAAATTAACAATTTTTGTATTAAACAAAATACATACACAATACATAATTACAAGAGCACTTAATAATATTAAATTGTTATTTAAAATCTAATTCTTAGTTATTTAATTATAATTTGACTAGATTAAAAAAAAACTATTTTGAAATATAGAATAAATTAAATGATTATTAAGAAATTAACTAATACTAAATTATTTAATTTCACATTTTTTATACTCTGTTAACCAAAATACGTGATTAAATGTATTTATTAAGTTAAATATAATACACAATAATAGTTTATTTAATATTTAACATTATGTACACACAGAAAAATAAATTATGTATTGATACATATATTTTTTTAAGTTGTCATAAATTTTAATTTTTATGGGTAATTCAATTTTGATAATAAATTTACAACTAAATTTTTTATAAACTAAAATAATTTAATAATATAGGTAAGCAGCACTTACTATATATACAAAAATATCACATTTTTTGATACGTTTAAACTTACAATTTATTGAAAATTAATTTAATACTGTGCCATACCATTTCTTAAAAGCTTTATTAATTGCATTATTATAATGCATTACACGACATATACATATTATGTAATATGGTATTGAAATAATTGTTCTCGATTATTAAAATTATAAAATTATAATCACTGTCTAAAATAACTATTAGTACCTATCAATGATATCAATGATATGATGATGGGCTGTCATCCACTACAAAGGTTTCTTATAAATTAATATTTTTAATACAATTATAAGGTTAAAATGGTAAATAATAGTGATTTACAATATATAAATAAATAATTTCTTAATCTTTTTTAAGCTTTAGTACCAATTTAATATTCAGATAAATAAAGTTTTTACTTAGCTAAAAGAAAAGTTTGAACACATTTTAAATAAATTATTGGATGATAACAAATACTAAATTTTATTAAATTAAAATAATATTCTTAATATTTTAGTAATATAGTTTTACTTTTGATTCACTCCAACTCTATTCTACAAGGTTTAGCATCTCTGTTGTCTTCTTCTTTGTCAGATTCTTCATTTTTGTTTGTATCTACATCATCAAAATCATCCCACTCTTCTGTGATGTCAACTGGTACAGTAGTGGATTTACAATCGTCATCATTTTCTTCAAGTACCTGTTCAGCATCTTCCAATGTAACAGTTTCTACTTCTGTAGTTTCTTCACTATAAATGACTTCATCACCTTTTACAAGATCATCGGTTTCATTAATAATATTATTTTCCGCTAAAACTTTGGCCCCAGGCGGTATATTGTCAATAACAGAAATCAATAACTCTTTGGTCGATGAAGTTGATGGAACAATGTTATCGACTTTATGGAAATTCCTCAAATGTCCCTTCAGCATTAGACTTGAACGGAATGTTCTGTCACAGTCAGTACATGTATAACTTCCATATTCTATTTTAGTTTGTGGTTTACTACCACATTTCTCCAAACTCTTATGTCGTTTTAGATGAACTTCAGTTGTAGCAACAAATCCACAATCATCACATTGAGGAAACTTGAAATCTGCAGGAGGCTGAATTTTGTGTTTTGTGTACATGTGATGTATTTGTAGGCTTTTGCGCACAGAAAAGTGTCCACAGTGTTCACAAACTCTAGTGTCCTCTTTCTCGTTATGTTTTTCTACCAAATGTCTCCTGTATATAAAATAAGAATCCAATTTCAATGGATGGGTGTCAGTTCCACAAAGATTACAAGACCAAGGGCCTTTGGTGTTCATGATATCTGGCTTAACTTTGTGAGTGGTTATTGGTTTTTTAACACCACTTCCAGCGGGTAAAATCTTTTCAACTGAATTAGGAGTATTGATAATTATACTTTCAAACTGGCTTTGATTAGTACTAGACATAATTTTTAATTTAATGTTACCTTTACTTTGCAATAAATGTGGGTATTTCTTTAAGATTTCTTGCACAACTTTACTATTGGTATTTTCTGGGTCTGTATCACTAACAATTTTCAATTTTTTGCCAGCTGGTGATGATGATACATTTTGAGTCTCACATTTAATGACTTGTGTTTTAAAACCTTTGTCCAAGCTCTTATCAATCAATTCTCCATTGGAAGCTCTTTTGAGCATTGCTTTTGCACTATCACAATTTTCTTGTTTAATTAAAGGTGCACTATCATATTTGGGTAATTCAAAAGTGTTTTCTATAAACTCAGGTACATCATCGGCTTCACATTCAAATCGCATTGGTTTATTTTCACTTAAAACATCTTTAACTTTCATTGTATTAATAAAAGTAGATGCAGGTGTGTGTTCTGGTGGTGATCTAAAAGTCAAATTATTTGGAGTGGTTGGTTTCTTTGCAGGTCTATATTGATTTAGTGCAATTGCTGAATGAGTTCTAGATGATGAAGCTTGTGGAGAATGATACTTGGGAGTAAATTTGTTTGCTCCATTCTGTGACTCTAGAAGCTTAAGTAACACAGTCACCTGTAACATGTCAGCTACTTCAATTAAACTCATACGACTGTCTTCAGTGAAATGAAGTTGTCCAGTATACATAAACATGATAACACTCTTTACTGCATCAAAGTCAAGATGTGCAGGCATAGTCATTGTTTTGTCAGAACTTGGATGGGAAACAAAGTAATCTGAACACGTATTTAAAACAACTCTATGGACTTTAAAAGATTCATTTGACGTTGAACGAATGGTATAATCGCAGTATTCATCTTTTTTGGCTAAGTTATTGAGGCGTTGCATAAAAAAATTACCCCAGTTGTCAATTTTCAACTGACTGGGAACTGACATGGTTGCTAACGAACAATCTAAAAATTAAAAATTATATGTTAGAATCAATTTTCAAAGTATAAAAATTGTACCTATATACTTTTAAAGACTAACACAATTTTTTTAGATTTATATAACTCAACCTATACTTTAATAAATTTGATTACATTTTTTTATGATATACAATTTGTATTATTATATAAATAGATAAAATAAATACAAAATCATTGTAAAATTAGATTTCAAATTAGAATATTGATGTAATTGATTAAATGAATAAATAATTTGAGATTATATTTTACTATTGTATAAATTCAAAACAATGAAATATAGGTACTAATGTTTTGTTTAAATATTAATATAACAATTATTATTGTTTATGACATTATTCTTATCATATAAATATTAAACATTTATGTATTTAAATTTTGGCGATTGCTATTTACACTATAAACGAATACCTACAAATATACATGTCATCATATTATATGGATGTAAATTGTAATTTAAATCAATACAATTAAGTAAATAAGGATATTAAGAAAAAAGATAAGTTTTTAAACTTTTAAAAATCTAGTTACAAAGATTGATAAGGAAATTGAATCAATCATTTTAACTTCCTACCAGTGACACATTTGTTTTTGATTCGATGTGGATACACAATGTGTAAGGCTAACTCCCACAGAAATCATACATATCTCAGACGAATATTGCACTATTAGAAAACATGTGTAAGCAAAAAACAATATAATATAATAGGTGCCTATACAGTGAGCAGACTTATATGAGCGATGGGTACTCATAACTCACCCACAACAATAACACAGCTCGTAGTTGAAAACGCCTGTCTACTAGCCACTTACGTCCAACCGTCTAGATTCGTCGTCCGGACCGAATCTCGTTCAGTGTTGATCTACAAAACACGACAAAGATGAGGGAACGTGCTAGTCGTCATCGGTGTGGTCGAGACGGCGAGCCGAGACGACGGTCCGTCCGACCGGTACTCGGACCGGTAGGACAACAAAACGGCCATCGTCTCCGCTCGTCAGAGCATGCCGACAGATATTGAGATAAATCATTATTATCGTTAATGCGGTGCGTCGACGACGCTGCAGTTATCGGCACGCCGCCTCCGCCGACGGCGTATTCCTGTGCATACAGAGCGGCGCGCGTAAAAACTAACGTCGTCGACGACATTCCTACGGTATCGTTACTATTGCATTAGTCGAACAGAATGCGACGGCTGCAGCAAACGAGCAGCAAACCGACCGGCCAGTCCGCAACGATCGCTTACCACGAGATAGTGCTGGGCGTTCCGGTGCGCGTGTCGTTGAGCGACGAGACTTGTCCGAATCGTGTGCCCGTCAATGGTCGTCGTCACTGATCGGCGTTTGTGGGCTGTGGTAAACGGACGGCGATCGAGAGTTTTGCGTGACGACGTCGGGAAACGGTGACAAAACGGGTCGTTTGGCGGCAGCGGCTATTGCGGTGAACGAACGATCGGGGCGGCCATTGAGATACACTCCGGACGCGCTTACGACGCGCCACCTGCCGATGACAACGACGGCGGCGGCGGCGACGACGACGACGCGAAGCGGACGTTTGCTCGCGACCTCAGTGCTGCCACACGGCTGATCGTTACGTACGGTTCGGCTGTAGCGCCGCCGCCGAGATTCGTTATCGTCGTCGACTACGTCGAGCGCTGAAATCTCAAACAGGCCGACTCGCCGCTGTTTGACTGGACATCGAACGTCGATGTCGATAATATAACGATTAATGAACATGTGACTAAATGTACTGAAAAATACAATATGACGTATTGAAAAATGTATACTATGAACCGTTTATTTATATTACCAATAAATTGCCATTTGATATAACACCATCAAACAAATTTACTAAGCCATTATGGCGATGGCATTATTTATATTTTCGTTGTACGGTTATGCCACCAATTTATTGCAATACCTACCTACTCAGTACTCAGGTCTCAGATAGTCAGATAGGTACAGACTGTACAGTATACATAGTACATTGTACAACACAATATATCAAAGTTATGTACCTAACTTGAATAACTACATATTATTATTTAAGTCAGGGGCGGCGGCTCAAGTCCATAATTCCGGAAAAGTGTATAATGTAAAATTTAACAAAAAAACATATTATTATCGACTACCTATCAATTATTATAGATTCATAGACTTATACAAGTGTGTATAAGAGATATGACGGTATGTACCTGCTGTCTATATTATGAAGAACCTATAAATAAACTTGAACAATTTAAAATATACTATATAGTAATATAGTATGGACAGTATGGTATAATATTATTTTATTGTTTAAAAGATCAATGTAGGTAGCACATATTTCTGTACAAACTACAGAAGTACTAAGACAAATCTTGATAAGAATTATTATAAATTATAATCTTATTCTAGATTTTAGCATTTTATTATACCTTACTTATACCTATCTATATGATTTATAAAGTGTGTAACAAAGTCTTTAGTCTTAGATTATAATATTATTAGCTATTATGTATCTAATAATCATTATAATATGGTATTTACTAGCGGGAATTAATATTTTTGTTATTTTTTTTTTAAGTTGTCTATTTAGATGGGTTTTAACCTTTATTCCTCTCTATAATACATGCATGATAAAGATGATTTTGATTTCGTGGATCATCGGGTTTGATGTTTTGAACTTTGAAATTTCGTTTCCGCGCTAAAACAAGACATGTGATGTTGTCTCTCCGTCTTATAAACGCATACCTAACACAGAAAATTTCACGTTCAGAAAAATCCGTTTTACTTATTGGAATGAATTGAGTATTGACCTGCCATTATTCAATTTAAAAGTAAAAATATTATCTAGCAAATCATGAAAGATTATTTATATTCAATTTTGAAGCAAATCGTGAGTATTATTATAAAAATCCTATTGAGTATAAACGTTATTTTTGTTTTTAAAACTACTAAAAAGAAAACATAAGTTGAAAATAACGTAAATAATAAGCGTTTATATAATTTCATATTATATAAATACAATATTAAGCTATTATCGGTCAGAATAAACAAATACTATGACGTGTCGACATTCTATCGGATGTAATGTGATTGAAGATCAAATAGATGTACAATTTAATTTCATACTTTTATTTTTTTTTGTGTCTTTATTTGGCCGATAATGGATGTAATCTAATCCTAATTTTAGGACTTAGGTTGAATAAAATATTCATACTCAGTCAAAACGCTTGAATAGGTAATAGATTCTTCATATACTTAGGTAAATCGTTCTTACATAAATTTAAAAATCTTGAAAATATTAAAGCAAAATTGAATTTATTTTAGACATTTTAAATAAATATAATATGATGGAATTAAATATTTACATGAAAGATAATAATTTTTCTTTTTTTAGGTTCTTGGTTTTAGCTCAAAAATAAATTCATATAGGATTTATCATATGGGACATAAAACTTTTACATAATATATAATTATTATTTTCTATCTACAATACAATTTTCATAATATTCATATATATATATAGGTACTAATTTTAAGCTATTTATTTTATTTTATTATTTATATTATGAACAAGGACATATTATCATTGATTATCGTTATTATTTATAATCAATGACATTATTTTTATTATTCTACTGAAAGGTGGTATTAATTTATAATAGTTTATAACAATAATATATGATATAATATTGTAATATTTATTTAAAAAAATTATATTCGATGCTTTTGGTAAAAATTATTACAATCTTCCATTTTTTTATTAGTAATATACTCATAAATTAATTAAAAAATATCCTTAGAAGTAATTAGAGTCTAATTTCTATTTATAGGTAGGTACCTAGGTAAAATCAGTACCAGCCACTGTCTCCGCTTTATGTCGTTCAAAATAGTTTCTCGTACAATCGCATTTATCATTGAATTCTAATAACATAATATCCATATTCCATAACAGCAACTAAAAATCTACTCAATAACGAAATGTACTTAAAACCTACTACTAGTTGAGCTATTTTTGTTTTTAACGAAAAATAAAAATCACGGAGACAATATTAATTATTAATATTATTATTATTTTTTATTATATTAGTATTTTGAATAGGTAGATGGTAGAAATTTTCAGCTTGAAAATAAATTACACTTGAGAAATTAAATACCATGTAGGTATATATTTTAAAATAGAAATCAAAATACGAAGCAGAAGTAATTTTGTATACATTTTAGCCATCATGTTATTTTTCTGAGATTAAAATATTTTTATTAGTTACGTACATACACTAAAAATCCATTAAAAATACATAATATTATACTTAACAGATGGCGCTGTATTTCAATATGCGACACGCATATATATTTATGTATACATATATTTATAAAAGGTAATGTGTGCGCGTATGTAAGTATAATCGACAGACAAATCTATTCAACTTCCATTCATAGTCCAACAATTTGGTATATACAATCAGATTAAATCAGGTATAGATCATATGTCTGAGAATGAGCACTTCGTTCTAAATTTTTTTACATTTTACATTTTAAATAAGGGCTCGTACATTGATTTGTCTGCTCACGAAAAATAAAATAGTTATTAAAATTTGACATAGGAACCTAATTTTAGACCTGTAGGTACCTAATTTATATTTGGTTAGATTTTTACCAAATAAATATTTTTAAAATATTATATTGTGTAGCTTAAAGATTTAAGAGGACGCCATACCCGCATGTGTTGTCTCTGTCTTATACACGCGTAACATAGTTA
Organism: Schizaphis graminum; assembly: GCA_020882235.1. Classification (NCBI taxonomy): domain Eukaryota; kingdom Metazoa; phylum Arthropoda; class Insecta; order Hemiptera; family Aphididae; genus Schizaphis; species Schizaphis graminum. Next base: position 52,603,207 of record CM037031.1, on the reverse strand, counting down.
AAAACTGTTTTGCGCGGGACAATTTTACTCCCTCAATATTTATATCAAAATTACCAAAATTTCAAATCACATTGAGAAGAACTTTACCTGTGACGTAGCGTTTTAATTTTTTTAATAACATGAATGCAATTAAAGTTATCGGTTTGAGAACTTTAGGTTTTTTTCATTTAATTATTAAAAATTATTGGTTACCACTATCAAAAAAAAAAAAAACGCTATGTCATAGGTAAAGTTCTTCTCAATTTGATTTGAAATTTTGGTAATTTTGATATAAATATTGAGGGAGTAAAATTGTCCCGCGCAAAACAGTTTTTAACTATGTAACGCGTGTATAAGACAGAGACAACACATGCGGGTATGGCGTCCTCTTAACGAAATTTAAAAAGAGGTAAATCCATCATGGACATTTAATTTATCACGGGCAACACCATTACAACCTATACAAGATCAGCTACCTAATGTATTGTTTCTATATTTTAAAGTCTTTTCTTATCTAAGTCAATACGTATATCGCTACATAAAAAAGTATCATAAATGATAACAACTATAAACTATATTGCTGTACGGAAAAATATTTTTCAAAAGATTAAAAAGAATTCGCTTTGAATGAAATTATAAAATGTTAATATTTTTATGATATTTGTCAACATTAGATACACAATTATTGGATAATTCAGAAGTATATTTTGTAACATAATAAAAACCGAATAATAATTAATAATTGACTGTTAATTATTATCATGTGTTAAATATGTATGATGTTAGTATGTTACGTCCTGACTCGTCAACGCATAAATGGTAATAATATGATGAATAAAGAATAATGATCTTATCTTAAATTTTATATGATCTTATCTACAAGATGTGGCGATGACTTAACTGTATAAGTGGATTTCCAATTTTAGGTTCGCATAATATGATTTACCTAGTACTTTTCTAAGAAGAGACGTATAATATTTTAAAACAGCACATATTCGCTACACTCTTTACCTTGGCCTTAGCGCACATACTTATGCAATATTGCTTTGATTCATTAAATGTGTCGTCATACCGTATGAAATGTGTGTTATAGACTATAGAGTATAGCCGTTATAGTATTCAATTATTATATATATGATTCATAGAGTATATAACAGTGATTATAATTGTTAATAATTCATTATAATATTAAAACTATAAAACACATAATAATATTATGAATTATTCATATTCGAGATAAAACCTAGCTAGTTCTATATACATTAATAGTTAAATACAATATACCCATTGGTTACAAATTACGCGCTTCATCGGGAAAACAAAGACCTCATAATAATACCTCATAATACGCTATAATATGTATTAATTACATTATATATTCGGGACGACCGGCAGCGAATTCAGCTGACCGCTGACCTGACAGCTAATCTTGAAAAATGCAACTTTTTACAGATTTCAAAAAAAATATTAATCGTGTATTATTATAACATACAATTATTGAATTGTATTATATTATCATTCGTGTGTACTGTAAAATATAAATATGTATGAATATCATTATATTATTATACAAGTTATCCATGTAATATATTTTAGTACTAAACATACTAATCATACCGCCTATACACTCTTGTAAACATGTTTATGTATTATTATATAATTATTATATTATCAGATAATAATATGTATAAGTATAATAATTCACAAACAAAATATCATAACTGCTCAGTGCTCACTGTCGTAATGTAACGTATTATTTTTTACCAAAAAATAACCATTTGATGAATATATTGATATGTAGCCAAGTTTTAATATTATAAAGTATAGATTATAATAATGATACACAATATATTATATATATATATATATATATATATATATATATATATATATATAGCCGATTTCCGCTCGATTTCGCACGTGTTCCTATAGTATGCTTTCGTGCTTTAAATAGGGATTGCAAATAACAACAATTCATTTTTAAAGAGTTCAATACAAAAAATATCGCACATAGTTATTGGTTTTATTATTAGTAGATGAATACTGATGTATAATATCTATCTGACAATTCTCTCTTGTACCATTTTAATCTTAAATAAAGTGATTTTAAATTTATAAAATAACGATTTAACAGCATGTTCGATTTTTCATTTTTAATGAATAACAGACGTGTAGTTTCAAAACCCACTGAAATTATTAATTTATGAAATTTTTCGAGAACAAAAAAAATGAGATTTAGAATTTATACTTAATGATTCTACAATACGTTTGAAAACAGTGTTTTGGAGAGTTTATATAGTATATAATATATTGTGTATGATTCTTGCTCTATAAAAAAATTATTACAAGAGTTATATATAGATTTATAGTTTTGATATAATTGGTATTGTTGCTAATTTCGTCATATGGCAGTTTGTATTGGCAGTTTTTAAATTCAACAATTCGTAGGTTTTTATGCATGCAGGTCACGACGTTTTGAAATTGGATTTGTGATATAAGCCATATAAGTGTGGCTTTAAAACAAACATAGAAACATTTAATAAAAACAAAATATTAATTATACGTCTCACCTAAACGCCTCAAAGTTTTAATATTAAAAATATATTTACTACGATACTATAGTCGTATTTTACCATGATAAATTGAAAAAATATGATAATATAATATATACTTACTACTATCAGAATATAAATTATTATCAATTTTTATCCATTTTCACTATGACTTGTTTTGAAATAAACACTGTTGTACCTATTGTAGTGACTAATCATAATTTTCCACAATCAGTTTATTTATATAAAGTCTTGTTTGATGTTCAATATAAGATTTTTCAATATTATTACAGTACCTGTAATTTTATGACCATATCCAAACTAGAATCCGTAGATTAAAAGTTTGTAAGATTTTTATTGAACTATTATTGAATATTGATGTAAAATAAAACATTTAAATTAATACAGAAGAAAAACTAACAACATAATTTAATGATATAGTAGATAATATAGTGTATTTGTTTTTAATTAGGTACATAAAGTGAACAATTATATAGTATACATAATACATATATTATATACGACAGTTGACAAGTATCGTATAAAATATGTACCCATTAAATTAAGGCAGTCATAATAAATTTAATTATAGTTAATATCTGCTATTGCCCATAATAAGTGTTTTCATTTCCAAAAAATAATATGAATGGATATTTTATAATAAACTTTTTGGTCGTTTAGCGATCCATGATTTTATTTGAGGAATATCCAAAACTTTGTGTTTAAGAGCTGTAAGATGTGGACGGCCTTCAACCAAATCGACACCAATTACAGATTTTATGTGATCCAAAATAGACACAAAGTATAAGTCAGGCCAAGACAACTGTGGAACATAAAAAAGTAATAGATCTAAATTAATGATTATAATATATCAATTATTATTTCAATAGGACATAGGTACCAATCATATTTGCGATAATTGATTTGACTATTAGTCACAAAATATACAATAATATAATATAATAATTATATACATTAAAATATCTCATATTCTCATTCAACGGTTAATAACATGATAGAATGATTTTGTTTTTTTGAGATATCGATAATTATAAAATTTAAAACTGAATAATAGATTATAATAACTTAGAACTTGAGATAGTTAAAATACAAAATATACTTGATATGATATTGATATATATAATATATACATACTTTTCCATTTACAAAGTAACCGCCGTTTTCAGAAACAATCTTTTCAAATCTGTCAAAATAGAATGGAATTGAATCATTCACAATAGACTCACGCAATTTTGATTTGATTTCCTCGTTTGGTTCGTGATAATACTTCATGATTTCTTTAAAAAAAAATTGTATTATTCATACTTAAATTTATTTGATAAAATAATAATTCAGAAAAATGTGATTAAAGTAGTTACAATAACACACGTTGAAAAATGTTTAACTATTCATTAAATAAATGGAAATATTCTATAATGATAAAAGAAGAGAAGAATTAATAATCATCATGAGTATAAGAATAGGAAACACAGTAAATGCTACTCCTATGATAGGAGTCTTATCTCATCACCAATAAACTACAGTTAAGTTCATAGAATCAGCATGCAACATTTGTGATGAAAGACTAATGTTCAATCACATTTTGTCCAAGTTTCCAAAATACACGGAATTATAATATACTAACCTAGCCACCTAGGTTTACTCCAACATGCACTTATCGTATAAGAGAACGCTACATCCGCACGCGTTGTTTACAAACAAAGAACACAACATATATTTGTATTCAGTTGACTCGATCGTGTATTGATACTAATTTGATAGCTTTGATCAGAATGATTTGACCAATTATTAAAGTTAAAGGTAAGAACATTACAATTTACATCTGTGTTTAAGCTTTGGCTTTTTTAATATTTTAATTTTTAAGTTAAATATGAGCATTTTTAAACTGTAATATTTATAATAGGTACTTATATTTTACTTAAAATTTAACTATAAAAAAAGACAACGCCAAAGCACATATTATGTTCTTACCTTTAACTTTGGTAATAAGTAAATTCACTCAATTCACTTTAAAATTAAATCGAATAAATGATAATAAACAATTGGTTCAATTGAACACAAATTTACTATATTTTATGTTAGTAAGATGGAGACAACATGCATTCATGCGTTTTCTACAACACAAAATCAATTTATAAATATTTTCTCAATGTATTAAACGTAAGCTGAAAATTGTACGCAATTTTTACTGATAACTTAAATCTAAATTATAAATAACCACAGTTATCGAAGACTTATTAATTAACAAGTAACATAATAATAATAAAAAAAGCGGGTAAGTGAGTATCGCTCTGCTGTACATTAGGGGGTGGGATGGACCTCGGACTAGGGTAGGTTAAGTTTGAATGCAATGATAGGTATCATTGTATACGAAAAACGATTCTGAACGGAGATGATTTGTCAGTCTAGGATATGTTAATATATTATATTAAAATATTGTCATATATTCTATTTTGAAACAAATTCAAACATTTAAGTAAAAGTTTTAAGATCTTACGTTTGATAATGTTTTAAAAATAACAAAAATCGAAAATTATTTATTAGTAAAACGTTCTTTTACACGTGTATTTTTGATTTCAAATTAAAATTAAAACTTTAAACACTCGTAAAATTTTTTAAATTTAATGAACATCAAACTTTTTTATAATTATTCTGAGCTTAACTTATGGACAGCATAGTATTAAATTTTCAATTCTTAGCTTTTGATAGAAAAATATTTATAAATTTTTAACTACCAAATAGTGAAAAATATTCATGATTTTGACGAATTTTTGTCAATATTTGAACTTCAAATGCTAATAAAAAAAAATTGTGCCTATGTATTTTTATAATTTTTGAATGAGAGTTAGACCAAGTTATGTAGACCCTTCAATTAAATTTTCAAGTAATTTGTCCCAGCTAAATTTTTTTTATCAACATTTATAAAAAAAAAATAAAAAAAAATTGAAAATTTCAATTGTCTATAAATAGCTCAAAAAAAATCAAAATATTTTGAAAATCAAATCACATAAAGAAAATGGCAATCTAAATAACTGGTAAAATTTTCAAGTATTTACGACTTATACTATTTGAATAACAACAAATATTAAAAATCGTTCGAGGCTAAACCGTTATTTAACGCGGTTTTGTAAAAATTTAAATTTCAATCACTCATAAAAATTTTTTGTTTTAGTCCGGTAGAGTTTTTTTTGCAGATAGTTGAAGAAAATTTTATGGAGAACCTTGTACCAAATTTTCAAATCTTAGTTATAAAAGAAAAAATTTTACAATTTTTCAACCACAAAATTACTTGCAAATTTTCGCAATTTTGACATATTTCGTATAAATTCGAACTTTAAGCACTCATAAAAAAAAATTGTGACTAACGATTTCGGATTTTTTTTTATAACTTTAAGAACAACTTATAAGAAACCTTGTATTAAATTTTCAAGATTTTCTGGCCGGCCAAAAAATTTTTATCGTTATTTTAAAAAAAAATACTTAAAAAAATTGAAAATTTCAACTGTCTATAAATAGCTCAAAAAAAGTCAAAATTCTTTGAAAATTTAACTGTGTATGGAGAACGCTAATTTAAACACTTGATGAAAATTTCAAGTGAATACATCGATTAGTTTTTGAGTTATAGCAAAATATATAATTCGATTTCGTCGAAAACTGGTTTTGCGTAAAAATTCCCGTTTTTCTGTCATTTTTTTTTTGTTTTTCTCGATTTTTTTGAAAACTGTTGGAAAATGTTTACTTTTCACCTCTATAATGCACCAAGGATATCCACTTTGCCATCGGAAACCACCCCCAAAGTTTGAAATCGAAGCATTATTTCGACTAGTTATGCTGTACACAGACACAAAAAAAAAAAAAAAAAAACACACATCATTGTAAAATCAATACATTCATCACTCCGTTCAGAATCTAAAAGATAAATATATAGTTTAATACGAGTACGGAGTAGTATTATATTTAATATATTATATTATATGGTTTCTATTTGGTAAGCCGATAGAGTTATATATTATTAAACTTAATATGTAAACATTTTATATAGTAATAGTATATGCTATAACTTATTACTATTTTCTATTTTATTTTTATTTACCAATTGGCTATTATACCTAAATAAGGTTAAGCACACCATCGTGGTTATAATATTGTATGATTGTTTATTTTATGACGATTTTGCACTAATAGACAATAGTTGACAAAATATAATAAAATAATTTAGCCATACTTTATGAAAATCTCAAAATAAAGATAGGTATGTACGATTTTTATCTACTCAAATTATTATATAGTAGTAGAACAGTAACTATCTATGTATATTGTAGCCTGTAGGTACGTAGAATGCAAAACAAATTTCAATCAAACTTAGTTATTGCCTAACAAATTTTGAATTTCAAGTAGCAAAAACAAAGTATAGCCAGTTACAGGAAGACCTACCTACCTATTCACTATAGCTCTAAGTTATATATAAATAAATACTGTGTTCACTTTGAGTTTCAACAGTCAACATGTTCATACTTTATTATTCAGTGTGTAAATATAATATATTATGGTATATACAATATTTACGATAAATTAGGTGTAACAGTAACACTGTAAGAACTGACGTAAGACTTATTTGTATAACTAACTTAAACTAGGTATCTAGGTAGAATAGGTAGATACATCCTACTAAAATTTATTTTTTACGTTTTTTTTTAAATTTAGATACTATGAATTATGATCATTGTTATTGTTATTATACATATAAAATATAATATAATATATTAATATGCACATTACATACAATTATAAACTAAATGTTGTTAAAAACAAAAGATATTACTTAATTAACGTTAATTACATATTTACATTTATTAAATATTTTATGATACACGTAGTTTATAGTTAGTGAGATAATAATATGATAAAATTGTTTTGACCTAAAAATATATTATGATCGACTAAAATAATTATTACAGCACCAACCTTGTCTTATCTCGTAAATGTTTTCGACTGCAACGTCAATTAATAACGATTCCCATTCATCACCACCAGCCAACCCAGCTTTTTTCGCCAAATATCGACAAATGGCTACAGACTGATTAACTACTTTCCCATCGATTTCCAACACCGGCACTTTACCGAACGGCATGGCTTAAAAGAGAAAAAAAAATGCCGTTATACATTTCGAAAATCGAATGAAATTATTTTACAATATTGTGTATTTATTATAGCTATATAGAATTGTATAGGAAATATATATTTATAAATACACTCTTTACTTACTAGGTTTGATCGTTGGCCATTGTTCGAATTCGAATCGAACGTCTTCGAAATCGACATTTAAATACGACAAGAGGAATCGGATCTGTTCGGCCCGAGCTGTCAGGTTGAAATACATCAATTTATAGGTCGTCATGATGATGCAGTGTTCGGAAGTATAATATCGTACAAATATTTAATACTTTTTATAAAATATATTTAAAATAAATAAATGATTTTTATCGAGTTCTAACGGTGTGTGTATTATAATAACGTGCAACGTGTGTTACAATACTATTATACGATTACGTTTAGCGGTAAGAACGAAAAAATAGAAAGTAGGTACTTCTGTCGTACCGTGTGCATATAAGTGGCAACTTATATGCTTCACGTAATTGCTGGCATAACAGTTATGGGTCTATATATATATATATATATATATATATATAATATTAGTATAGAGACATAGACGAACCGTGAATATTTCACGCCAGCAGTGGTGGGAGTGAAGTGCGGAACACGGGGAATTCGACTTTTATAGTGATTGTGAATATTGTGATAGTAAATAATAATAATTATGAGTAGTTATCGAGATAATTAATTAATAACATAATATAAATTGTACACATTTTTATAACTAAAAAAAAAAAAAGAATCTAAGCAACAACAACAACTATATAAGCAACAAAAGTACAAAAGTATACATAAGTAATATTATATTGGCTATTTCCCTTAGATTGCTTAAATTAATTCTATATTACATAATATTTTTAATAAATGATATATTTTCTCATTTTTATAATTCAACAATTTTTTTTTACAAAGTAGTATAAAAAAGGTTTTAAATTTAATTTTTATTTTGTACGGTATAATTTTACATTTGAATATATCACAATGGTTAAACAATCTTTAATAAGGTAACTATATATCATGGTACATATTATTATAATTTATAATACAATATAATAGGCTTGTCAATATTTAAATGGACAAACATAAAACACACATAATATATCAGGTGTAAATATAAAAACAATTGCATTTGTTATATAAAAAATAAATAAAAAGGTTATACAAATATTGGAATTTAAAAATGAAGTAAAAGACGTTTGAAAATCGCAAAATATATTAATTGATTCCCCCTTCCCCATCCTCTTGGGCACTACACACCATTGCCACATAACCATAGCACAACCGTGTCGTACGTGAACACCGATTGGAAAAAAAAATAAAGATTACTGCAGATATTCAGTCGAAACCCCGAGAGCGATAAGTCCTGTTGGATGGCCAATTGTACGTGACCCGATAACATTCTCTTAATGCTAATGAGAGCAATTTCCATCCAGTCACTGAGGATAATCATTGTGTTGTTTCTGAAGAATATGCAGAATATCGAAACGCCGTTTTGTCGATACATCTGTACGGTGCCCACACCAACGGGCCTTATCTGTATGTCTTCCAATAACCTGATTTGATAAATATTAAAATGTATTGATTTCAAAAAATTCTAGATCATTATTAGACAAAAATAATAATATACAACAATTGTAGTAGACTAGTAAATATCTATCTAAAAATAATTTCCAAGTATATATACTATATATAAGTATTTAAAGAATTATTATTAGGGGATTCTATCCTGGCTTTTTTTTTTTTATTAAAATAGACAATCGTACCTATACTATTATAGTAATCAGATAAAACTTCTGAAATCATACTTGCATTTTTCATGAAGTCAAAACTTAAAAACTTTGAAATCAAACTCTTAAGATATTAAAAATTAGATTTATTTTAGATTTTAATCATTTTTAAATATTAACAAATTATATTTATGTAACATCGAACTAAAAAAATGTTTTTAAAAATGTTTATAAGAGAATTGTTTCAACTTTTCAAGTTAACGAATTTAAATATTTTATTGAATAAATTTGTTAGGTTAATGCAACCATTTACAAAACAGATTCCTTTTTGACAAAAAAAAAAAAAAAAATCAAAATTGATAATTACTACTTATATATTTGGGTAACGTTATATTAGCATGATGCGTGCATAAGCTCCGCTATTCCTTTTCCATTACAATTACTATTATATAATATAATTCTTTGATGCTGATGATTCATGATAAATTATTACGTATATATTTACAAGACTACTAGGTACGCATGTACTACGAAATTGTTCATATTGAACTTCTTAAAACTGTCAGTATCGGGTAATATTATAAAAATATAAAATGTCAATATGTCGTTGAATAATATTCAACAATGTAAATAATAATATACAATCAATTGCGTAGTTAATTACATAATATTTTATAACCCATTATAATACTTCATTCAACGACACTAAGTCTTTTTTGTTATAATCTATAGTAATGGAGTATCTGGATTGAATCATCCAAAATTAATATATTTTATAATAATACCTATTTTTGAAAGGATAATGGTCGTTGACACTTTCCACCACTTCATCTTTCCAATCGTCCATATACATAACTTCCATGTCGATAAATAAAATAATATCAACATCTGTGTCCAATTCCCAAATATTTTGGGGAATTATTTTAATCACTGGTATGTTTGGTTGTTGCATAGCTATAACAGAATAATTATTTAATATTCAAATAATCGAAAAAATATATAATTTTATAATTATATAATCAATAGGTATTCAAATTACTTTACAGTGTTAAGTATGTATATATAAATATAATAATATAATATATTCTATAAATTATATTATGAGATAAAATCTTATTTAAATGATTTTGTAAGAATATAAAACACTATAGGTATGTGAATAAGTTATGATTTGATAATTTTAAAATCAAAAAGTTCTAAAATAAATACAATACTTATTTGTTAAAGTCGTTTACAATTGTATAATATATAATATATATTTAGCGTACCGACATATCATAGCCCATTAAACCATATTTTTATGCTTAGTAATAATTTCACTAATTTTGATTTTTTTTTTATAATTCTTTGAGTTTATTATATTCTTTATCAACTAAATAATGTATTATATGTATATATTATACTCTGTAAAAAAATAAAACTGTAAATAGTATGTTTACTCGGTTTCTCACAATCATCGTCAGATTGCAGCAGTTCAATTGGAGCTGTTATCGTGGGTACCACGGGTTTCAATTTTGGGATAAACGGCGTTGGTTTCGTTAATATTATTTTATTTGACGATTTGCGGTTGTTGGCATTATTTTTCTTGAGAACTATATAAGGTATATAATAATAAATTAATAAAACAGGACGTCAATATTCGTATCTCGTATAGTAATAATAAAAATAATATACTTAAACGAATTCGCAAAACTTTAATTTTTTTAAATATTTAAATTTATATAAGTATAGTTTTTTATTTTGGTTTAGAAAAAATTCTGGTAGTATTTTGTCGCTGTACATGATAGCAGGTATTATATTCGTACGAATTTTGTGGATTTCTACACATGAAATGTATTGGAAAAAAATCTTTTGCAAGCGATGTGTGTAAAATAATGAAAATCGAAAAATATATTTATGTATCGTCACAGGACAAAGTAAAGTGATACGAAAAATCAAAGTAATAAAAAGATCTTAAAAATCGTAATTTGAATAATATAAAAGTGCATATTGTTTTCAGGATGAAAACTGACGAAACCTGCTTAAGAAACTGTCCTATACAGTTAAGTAATATCGAATATGTACGATAATAATGAGTCACAGGACAACAATAATTACTCTTATACTTGACGCAGTGCGTCTCATCGCGATTGCAGTTGAATTCAATGGTGGCGCTGACGACGCGTTCGCGGGGAGACGGTAACGGCCTCCTCTGGCCGTACAGCCACAACTCGCCGCTGTCCCCGCGGAAAACCGTCTGGAAAATTAACTCATAATCGTACGCAACTGGCCTCACCCAGCCCTGTACCGTCAAGTATCGGTAACCTGCCAACCGTTCCCTGACCATCCGCAGTTCGTTTTCGACATCGGACGCCATGCTGCTTTTTTTCTTCCTGTTTTTGTCATGGACATGTTTCGCGTCGTTGTTTTCGTTTTTCCTCTGATGCCGCGACCCGTTTAGCAACAGACAGCATACCGACTCACCGTACACAGAATACACGAGCGCGCACGAATTTCCGGTCACGTTAATAATGTTTGTCCTGAACCTGCACGAGGATTGAATACAAAAAAATAAAATGGGTACATTAAAGTTAAATTTAATTTTAAACCATAACGACAGACAACTGGGTGTAAATTATGAACAAATTGACAGTGTTAAGTCAAAAAGAATCATTTTTGTTTTGTATCCATAAAAACATTTCTTTTTTAACTTACAAATGTTTTTGTATAACAAAGGAAACGAAAAATACAATTTTAATAAAGTATAAAAATATGTGAACGAAAACATTTTTTTTGATTTTCAAATAGTAGGTAGGTATGTTAATTGAATGTTAATTGTTATTGTCGGTAACATCATACAATTTATTCCATTAATTCCTAATAATTAAGTTGATTTTAAAATAATGTTATAGACACACTATACTGCAATAATTACATGTAATTGTGCACAATTACAGATTCGTTGTATTTATGTTACAGAGTAAGACTAAATACCTTTAATTTCTAAATATTTACTATATGCCATATTTAAAACCGTAAAAATTTGCAAAATTGGTTTATAAAAAAAAAAAATTTCTTGACAATTTTATTTTGTTTATTAAATTTACTAATTTGTTTTGCTATTTTTGGGCTAAAAATATACTATAACTTCCGAGCCCTGCTGATAAGTGTAGTCAGTGTAATTACTTTCCAATATACTCGTTAACGTGCGAGAGCAAAACAATAGTGGGCAAAGATTGTTTTTATTAGAGATAAATCGTACTAGTATAGTAGCGTAGCGGTTCCCAAACTTTTACGACCTCGGAACCCTTGAGAAATAGTATGTGTTTCGTGGAATGTGGAAATCCACTTTTTTAAATAATATAAATAATCCAAACTTAATTTATAATAATTTTCTCAATAATTATCACATATACATCTGGCGAAACCTTTGAGATTGTCCCGCGGTACACACTTTGAGAAATGCTGTAGTAGTATGAGTATATACTATAGCGGGCAAATTATTTTATTATTATTATGCTAGAATTATTATCAGTCGTTTATACTTTTATAGTATATAGCCGTTTTCAGCTATAGTCCAACAGCTACAAATATGTATAAAAGTTTAATTTAAGAAAGAATAAAATAGCTAAATAACATTCTATCTAAAGGATAACATATAAAATGTACTTTTAAATTAACTAATTGAAAAAATGAAAAAAATAATTATAGAGAATAATATAATTGTTTTTATCTAAAATTTTACTCATTACTAATTTAGTCATTAAGTACTTAACACAATATTTATATTACCTACATCAATTAGAATTATATTAAAGTATTAAATCATTAATAAATAATAATCTATGAATTTTCTTAGTAAAACAATATCTGTGAAATATTTAGATTATCGATTTCAATTAGCACACGCAACAGAAGTGTAAATATGAAGAAAATTATATTGTTTTAACTATAATAGCATTGTAATTTTTATTATAAAATTATATTATTTTTTCATCTTTGTCGTCTACAGATAAAAATATGTTTGTTTCATCTTTTCAAAATTCTATCGCCATTTGTTTTGTCTTAAAATCTTTTATATTCTAATCGAAGTTAAATATGTAATATTTTCATGAAGTTTCACATAAAAATCACCATTTTATAATGGCTATAGAGTCTAGATACAACAATATATATGATTTTTAAGATTACAACTATAAAGGTATACGATTATTACGAAAGTAAACTGTTAAAATAAGATCAGAAACAGTTGAAAATCGATAAAGAGACAAAGTATCATTTACTTAGGTAGACTATATTTAACAATTATTGAATTAATTGAACATGGACGAATAAAAGGATTTTTTTTTAATGTAAAGTAAGCAAAACACTTAGTGTCTGAAGTTAAAAGTTATCAAATGCCAATCGCTAGATACCTACTATTTGTATTTTGATTTATGTTTCTATAAACATAATACATTATAAATCACTTATACAAATGTAATTTACCAATTTAATTATAAGGTACACAATAATAATGAAACTAATAATAAAAATATTTACAACTTTTGAAATGGATATTTGGCATTTATGCGACGAAAACATTCGTCTTTCCAATATTCACTATTGTAGACATCGTTTTTGTCAATAAATAAAATAATATCAAATCCTCTTTCCATTTTCCAAAGATTTGCTGTAGCTTTAGTTATTAATGACATTATTATTCCACTAGAAAAAAAGAATAAACAGTTTAATTCGATTAAATAAATAATGTTTGACATAAAACGACATTAATGACTCGAATGAAATGTTAAATCAATTTTTTTTTTAATTTTCTCAAAAGATAATAATAGGTATATAGGTACCAATATCAAAAACATGCATAAAACTGCATTATTGAAAACTAAAAGAATGATTTTTTAAAATTATTATTCTTATTCTTTTATTTAAGATGTTAAAATTAATAATATTCAATTTATTGTAAAATATTACATAATAATTTTACCTGACGCCTTTAAATGATATTAGATTTTTGTAATCACTTTTAAATTTTCTATATACAATAGTGAAATAATAAATTAATATTAATCGGTTTTCAAATTACTGTGGAGTACAATTCAAGAAACTAAATAAATTTTTTACATATTTTGTCACTTTTGGACGAGAAAAAAATAAAAATTAGGTAGGTACATAGATAATAATTATGATATACTACGAATAACTTGAAGTTACTACTACTTTACCAATTATTTTGTAAATCCACTGAATAAGTCATCGGCAGACGAGTAGTGTTGTTCACACAGAGCTTCTTTTGCTGTCGGTTAATCACATAGACCATAATAATACTAGTATAAAGAACATGTTTAGTTTAACACATAGAGTAAAGAATAACACGAAAAAAATTTGTTTATAACCTTTGTTTTCATTCAATAATCACGTTGAACAAATTTAACAGAATAAAATCAGAAGATATTCATCATTGAAAACCTAAACAATAAAATACAATCAGTAGTAGTTATTTGTTATACCTATATTATTATTAATAAAAATTATCGTTTACATGATTTTTATAATTGAAGAATGTTAATTGCTGTATTTTTTAGTTAATTTGTACATACGCTTAATAATATAATAAGCGTATATACGAATAGAATATGATCTATTAATAATAAAATTTATAATTATATTATTATAGTATGATATTATGTAATTAAAACAATAAAAAAATTTCGTCATCAATAACTAATAAGTAAGCATATATAAATAATACATTATAAATTTATAAATGTATACATATTAAATTGTTTAAAAATAAAATCAATAATGTCATTAAAATAAACAAACCAGCACGTATTTGTAATGCCTTTTTTTAGATCGAATTAAGATCGCTGAGTGTTTTTTTAATCGAACACTTAGATACAGATAAGAAATATGTCGGTACGGTTACATTATCCGATTACAATGAATGCGATACGCGAAATTTCAATATATCAATTTAATATATTAAAACCTCTAGCACAATACATAAAAATTTCGTACATAATAATATGACCCGTATAGATAATAATTTAATAATACTATGTTAAATCACCAATATGAATCTCTCAGCATCGAACTGTTTTGATAAATAGCATTTATTAGACATTATTAGTAATTAAATATTAAGAACGACTGATTATATATAACGATGATTTACTTATTGTTGTTTTTTAAATTCAAGCATTGAGCCTTTGTTAGAATTCTTCAAAGCCCTATAGCCAACAACCATCTAATTCAGAGTTGAATAATTTATATATTATGTAAATACTAAAATACTGTTATAAAATACCACGTACAATTCGATTAAATAAATATTTTAAAATTTCGTAGCTTAGACAATTAGTATGTAGTATACCTACATAAATAATTTGTCACGTAGGCTATGAAAAAAATTGATCCACAAAAACTATTTGACCGGTTTTTAAATTAGTTTCGTTCTAAATAAATTTAGTGATTTTCGAAATTGTATTTTAAATAGAATGCCTTTAAAGAAGTAAATATTAAACAAAATAACTTATATTTTGTACCTAATAAAAACAGAATATAATATTAAATTTAAAAAAAATGTACATAGTTTTTTTTATCTAATAAATCGCTTATATTTGTATACATTTCAATAACAATAATAGTATTCATATATATTTTTTTCTATAGCCAGTACAGCCATTATGCAGGAATGCTTTAAGTATTATTTGTATGAACTGCCAGCTGCCCACTATCAGTCACGGCCCGCCAGAAAAGTTGCGATATTCGACTATTATTTCGTACCGACGTGGCGACGTCTTGAGTTAAGATAAAATGAATGCCTCTCAAAAACCAGGGTAAGATGAGTGGATAATCCCTTCGACTACTTCATATAACACATCCCAGCAATACTATTTAATCGATTATCCCTTATACAGACATTTGAATTAATATTATAATTGATTCGCTGCCGCCCATTATAAATGCACGCGAATGTTATCATACTTTTTCAAACGTATATGGTAAGTGCTTACTATAGTTATTTACTCGTATAATAATATCTTTCGCTCGTTGGATACATAATAAATACATATTATTATTTATTATGTAGTTAAATATGTACTATAAATACGTCATAATAAGTCTATTTTCTTCAGATTTAATTTTATTACGAAGGCGTTTTGTTAATTTACAGTACAATAAAATAATAGTATAAAAAAATTATGACGTACCTATATAATATTTTCTATGTATTTTAATTTAATACCTGCGTTAAATATCTACCTAACAGCATTAGTACCAATTTGGTTATAAACTTATAATGTCTTACACTTTTACAATCAATAATCAAAGACATAAAATGATCATTTATTTACTATTTACAACTTTTTATTGTTCTTCTTTAGAAAAATATTATTAGTTATTACCTACGTAATATAAAGAATTATTTAAGTGCATATTGATAGCTAAATTGCAATATTCCGTAACTAAATTTTTTCATAAAATTGATACACAAATCAAGAAGTCGAAGTGTAACAGAAAAAAAAAATTCTAAAATCAATCACCGACATATACATATACTTGTGATAATAATAATAATAATAACACCTAATATAATAATTAAGTTGGAATTTAAACAAATAGATTGTGTAACATTAATCTAATGATTTCGAGTATTTTTATCCTTAATTTACTTACATACTTACCAACCTACCTCCCTATAAATATAATCTTTCGATATAGTTTAAGTTACTTTTTGTAGTTCATCAAACTATATACTCACCTGCAGTAATCAGTAATCACTATAGAAAACATCTATAGTTTAATATAGTAAAACGTAAATAATATATAATTATTGTTTCGTAATCGAATTCATCACCACTAAAAATAATATTATAATATGTAGAATGTAGATACCTTTTTCCCGATAGGCTATAAATATTGTTCCATTATTATTCTCTTATTGATTCAACAAATTTAAAATCAATAATGTTATCTATGCAGGTTAGACAAATACAAATCAAAAAAGCTTATAGTAGCTTAAAAAAGTCAATAACATAGATTTCACTATTTTAGATTTGTATAGTTGGGTGATAAATATATTGATTTTACAATGAAACATTTTTAAAATATTCACTTTCGAGGGAAGTTTATGGTAGAAGATACGATTTACTTTGTTCTACAAGAACATTTTCAGCATACTTTTCAAAATTATTTGAGAAAAAAAATTACAATAAATGAATAAATGAAAATATGCATGAATCCATTTTTAAAACTAAAATTTAAAAAAAAATGTTCTTAGTGTGCCACTGCATTATGGACTTATGGTACTAAGGTAGGTACGACTATGGCACTATGCAATTTCAAACCTTATGTAATTCTTTATGCCCATCATAGATTTGAGTGTTTTGACTGTAAGTTGATTATTAGTTAATTTGGACATTTTCTTTTATTTATAGGTACAGATTATATTTGAATATTTTAAACGCTCAATAGAGATTAGAAATACGAAAATAACAATATTATTTCAACCAACACGTTTGCACGTGGCAGTTTTGATGTATTCGAAACACCGGGGTTCTTAACCCGCAAACTCGTATAATAACTAACATGGATTATATTATATATAGTAATTTATATATTACAACATTTTTTGAGTGGCTTAATATATACCCTACACACAGGACACAGCTGATAACGGTGCAGTGATAAAATAATCGATTGCTATATTGTTTTTTATAAAATAAAGTTTACAAAGGATTATCTAACATGATGAATTGATGATGTATTATACAGTCAGGTGTTTGTAACTCAGGAATAGTTCGAGGCATTAAAGAGAAAAAACATTCTGGTGCAAGTGCAACTGGCAATAAATTTTCTAATATTAGTTCTTGCAGGAGATGATATACCTTGGTTAACTTTGGGTTCCAACCAATAAAAAAATCTTTAGATATAAAACATTATAAATATATAATATATATACTATCATAATTGAATAAAAGTCCAATGTCAAAATTTTGGCCAAAATCAAGATATAATAATAATTATATGCAAATACTAAATAAACTATAAATACAATTTAAAATAATGGCAAGTCGAAAATAACACAAATAAATAAAAAAAAATCTCACAGTAAATAATCGCATATACAAGTATATAACTTGAGTTTTTAGTAGGAATTTCAAACAAAGTTTATTACATAATACATAATAATAAGTAATCACGTATTTAAGAATATTATTAATGACTTTTTATAGTTTTTAATACCTATTAAAGAACAGATATGAACGATTGTGTTTGACATTTTATAGTACAATTTTAGGCTCTCCTGCAGTCACTATCGGTCGAATTGGGACGAATTTTTCGGCCAAAATTTACCCTTCCCTTTTCAGCTAATACAGTTTTCTTTAAAATGAACAATTATAACTGGACTTGACAATTAACAATTGAATTCATATTCTATTAAATAAGAAGCAACTCTGGTTTATCTATATTTTCAAATTATACAAACTATAAACGAAATTAAACTTACATTAACACTGCAAAAACAGTAAATTCTATCAAATAAAAATTAGTTTTTAATTTAACTAAAGTAATATTATTTTAAAGCATTTTCTTGTTATTATTTATTATTTTTAGATTCTGAACGGAGTGATGAATGTATTGATTTTACAATGATGTGTGTTTTTTTTTATTTTTTTATTTTTTTTTTTTGTGTCTGACGACAACATTTGGAGCAGTAAAAATGCTTCGATTTTGGACTTCAGCCCCTCTTTGAAAAGGAAATCGAACCTAGTTGGTACTTTGGGGGGGGGGGGTCAAAAGTTAAACATTTTCAATATTTTTTAAATGAGTCGGGAAAAACCTTAAAAAAATGACGGAAAACGGGATTTTTTACGCAAAACCAGTTTTCATCAAAATCAAATTTTTATTTTGCTATAACTCAAAAACTAATCGATGTAAATACTTGAAATTTTCACAAAATGTTTATATTAGCGTTCTCCATACACAGTTAAATTTTCAAAGAATTTTGACTTTTTTGAGCTATTTATAGACAATTGAAATTTTTAATTTTTTTTAGTATTTTTTTTTTAAATAACGATAAAAAATTTTTGGCCGGCCAGAAAATCTTGAAAATTTAATACAAGGTTTCTTATAAGTTTTTCTTAAAGTGATAAAAAAAAAATCCGAAATCGTTAGTGATAATTTTCTTTTATAAGTGCTTAAAGTTCGAATTTATACGAAATATGTCAAAATTGCGAAAATTTGCAAGTAATTTTGTGGTTGAAAAATTGTAAAATTTTTTTCTTTTATAACTAAGTCTTGTAAATTTGATACAAGGTTCTCCATACATTTTTCTTCAATTATCTGTAAAAATAACTCCACCGGATTCAGACAAAAATTTTTTATGAGTGTTTGAAATTTTAATTTTTACAAAACCGCGTTAAATAACGGTTTAGCCTCAAACGATTTTTGACATTTGTTGTTATTCAAACAGTATAAGTCGTAAATACTTGAAAATTTTACCAGTTATTTAGAATGCCATTTTCTTTACGTGATTTGATTTTCAAAATATTTTGACTTTTTTTGAGCTATTTATAGGGATTTGAAATAATCATTTTTTTTTTATTTTTTTTTTATAAATGTTGATAAAAAAAATTTAGCTGGGACAAATTACTTGAAAATTTAATTGAAGGGTCCACATAACTTGTTCTAACTCTCATTCAAAAATTATAAAAATATATAGGCACAATTTTAGATTCTGAACGGAGTGATGAATGTATTGCTTTTACAATGATGTGTGTTTTTTTTTTTTTTTTGTGTCTGACGACAACATTTGGAGCAGTAATAATGCTCCGATTTTTGACTTCAGCCCCTCTTTGAATAGGAAAATTCATCTAGTTGGTACTTTGTGGGGAGGGGTCAAATGTAAAATTTCCAAATAGTTTTCAAAAAAATCGAGAAAAACAAAAAAAAAGTGACAGAAAAACGGCAATTTTACGAAAAACCACTTTTCGACAAAATCGATTTTTTGATTTTGCTGTAACTCAAAAACAAATCATTGTAAATACTTGAAATTTTCACCAAATGTTTATATTATGGTTATCTCTTTACAGTTAAATATTTTGACCATTTTTAAGCTACTTATAGACAATTGAAATTTTCGACTTTTCTAAGTTTTTTTTCTTCAAATGCCGATAAAAAATTTTTGGGTGGCCAGAAAATCTTGAAAATTTAATACAAGGTTTCTTATAAGTTTTTCTTATAGTGATAAAAAAAAATCCGAAATCGTTAGTCACAATTTTTTTTTATAAGGGCTTAAAGTTCGAATTTATACGAAATATGTCAAAATTTAAATTAAATTTTATACTCTCATTATGCGTATGTTGCCAAATAATTTTTTTATTAATAAACAGATATTATAAAGTAACTATATAGTAACATAATATAGTAACTATACTATTTGTTTCAAAATAGAATATATGACAATATTTAAATATAATATATCCTAGACTGACAAATCATCTCCGTTCAGAATCGTTTTTCGTATACAATGATACCTATCATTACATTCAAATTTAACCTACCCTAGTCCGAGGTCCTCCCCACCCCCTAATGTACAGTAGAGCGATACTCACTTACCTGCTTTTCTTTTATTAGCATTTGAAGTTCAAATATTGACAAAAATTCGTCAAAATCATGAATATTTTTTACTATTTGGTAGTTAAAAGTTTATAAATATTTTACTATCAAAAACTAAGAATTGAAAATTTAATACTATGCTGTCCATAAGTTAAGCTTAGAATAATTATAAAAAAGTTTGATGATTATTCAATTAAAAAAATTTTACGAGTGTTTAAAGTTTTAATTTTAATTTGAAATTAAAAATACACGTGCGTCGTGTAAAATAACCTTTTACTAATAAATAATTTTCGATTTTTGTTATTTTTAAAAAATTACTAAACGTAAGATCTTGAAACTTTTATACTTAAATGTTTGAATTTGTTTCATAATAGAATATATGACAATATTTAAATATAATATATCCTAAACTGACAAATCATCTCCGTTCAGAATCGTTTTTCGTATACAATGATACCTATCATTGCATACAAATTTAAACTACCCTTGTCCGAAGTCCACCCTACACCCTAGTGTACAGGCGTACAGCAGAGCGATACTGACTTAACCGCTTTTTTATACATAGTTTTATCAAATAAATATCGTTTAATTATAAAAAATAAAATTTAATCTTAATTTGCAATACATCTATTTTATTATAATAATAACTTTTTACTTATTATAGATATTTATTATATTCATTTTTATTCAAATAGTGTTATTGGAAATCTTAATTTTTGAAAGTTTCATTAAGGCATATTTTTTCATAGAATTTTGTGTAATAATTTTGATTTTAAAATCATATCTATGGATATAATCATATTTAATTAAATAAAAAAATTGTTCAGTTGTTACATAATTGTAAATTTTGAAGAAAACTGTAATGGCCGAAAAAGGAACCAACCGCTTTAAAATTTTAAGAGTTCGAGATGAGCTTTAAGTTACTTAGAGCTGACTGTATACATATGTATATAAAACACATACCCGCATTAGATTGTACATAATATACCGTCACACACGTCAAATTCGTTTTATCTTTGACGGAAGGCGCGCGATGTGTAATATGTATTATATAAATATACGTATACTTATAGTGCGCCCGCTCAGAAGTCGCGTATTCGTCACACCAGCGGTCGCGGTAGCTCCATGTTTAAAATTGCAGTATAACATATATTAGGCACCTATATATTATATAGTCTTAATCCATATTTTGTAAGATCAAGATGTCGAAGACGCGCCGCAGCACCGCTCATCAAGGGCCCTAAGAATATCGTCGTAGGCATAATATAATACGATCTAGGTACCTAGTATAATTACTTTTATCGGTCGTCAATATTAGGTGTGATCAATTCGTCCAGCTACAACGACCGCGTTCAATCATCGACCATGACGTCCGCCAAATGTTTTCTGGGCTGCACCAACGTCCGGTACGGTGCCCGGATAATTTCCATATTGGACTTTGTAAGTATATCATATATATTATATATAATATATGTGTTCGACATGTAAACGGTTTATAATTTACGTCCGTTTTTTTATTCATTTTTTATTATTTTTCATATTCAGAATGACAGATTTTCAGTTTTTACACTTAAATAGTAAAATTAATATTTCTCGACACGCGAAGGTATAGATTTCCTACTCAACACTATGACTTAGGACACAAATAAATAATGTGTTGGGCACAAATACTTTTATGCATAATCTAATGCCAATGAGTCAATGAACATAATATTATCGCAATAAGCCATTTAAATTGGATTTATTTATTCACTTGTATAGAGATTTTATCTAAAAAGATAATGATTTATTTTATTTAAAAAAATAAGAACATGGTTTCAGGTAATTTTACAATTTTAGAATACCAAAAACAATTAATTCAATTTTTAACTGTTTTAATATTTACCTATCGTAAGTGCAGCTCTTTTGTAACGCATATGACGAATCGTCATAATACGAATATATTGATCGTATTCGTAGAATTTGAATGAACATCCAATTGAATATTCCATGAAGTGCTTTTACACTATAAAATATAAACGAAAGTGTGTTGTTTTAAAATCAAAGGTTTTGATAATCGTATCATAATTTTTATTATTGTCATATATGCACCACCTCAATGATTTAAAAATAAATTTGATTCCTTATTAATTTATTTAGTATGCCTATATATTTTTATCTAATTATTAGTAAAAAATTGCCATTATGAATATTTTTACTCAATCATTTTCGATATTTTTCCAATAAAATACCTTTTTATTCTATCATATATAAAACTCCACTATATAGAAAAACTAAATCGGATTGTAAGACGATCCAATACGTTAGAAGAAAGATAAAAGTATGTTTTTTATTTCAAATTTACATTATTTATACCTAACTAAGCTTTTGAATAATTAATTTTATTATTTGGATTAAAAAAAAAAAATGTTTTTACACTTAATAAAACTATTTTTGTGAATAACGATAAAATATAAATTTATTTACGAGATTTTAGTTTTAATAGTATTCCGTCACATGAGACACGAAATATTATTGTAGGTATATTATAATGCTATATAATATTGTTTAGGTACACATTTTTTACAATAATATTTTTAATTTTAATAGTATTATTGGAATACTAATAACTAATAAATAGACAATAGGTAAATACATTGTATACTCTTCATGTCTCAATGTCTCATGTATTAGTGATAATAAATAATAATTAATAATATCTAACATGAATTAAACATATGTAAAGATAGTTATTTGTTTTATAGATTTATATAAGTAGAGCCGTAGAGTAATCTATATAGCTATAATACCTACCTAATAACTTATTATTATTATAATATATACCTAAGTATTATATATTATATTTGTATAATTCAATTATAACTCGTTTTCTAAATTTATAAGTTTTATTATAAGTTTTCGAGTACCTACCTATTGGTTATTTGATCAATTGATTAATGAGTAATGGTTTTAGGTACAAAGCTACATAAAATACATTATTTTAGTGTTATTAAAACAATAAAATGATATAGTATTAACACTATTAACTATATTATACCTATGACAATAATAAAACTATAATATTATAAATTATAATACTTTAAAAACGTCACTATATTATATAAATTTATACATATAACACTCACTATATAAGTGGTTAACATTAAAAGGTTAACCGAACTTCTTTAAACAATGAACGATATGTTTTTAATGTTTTTATTTGACATAAAAGTCGAAATAAAAAAAATTCTCATACTTCAATGGCGCTTTACTAAATGCCTTTGGAGTAGATACCTATAACCTATTTATTATCATGCACTTATTTGAACATCAATTTTTAATCTAAATACAAATTAAATATCACGAGACACGTGATTATCTTATAGAAAAAAGAGAATCGTGCGAGGTGATAAAGTTACAAAATTAAAATTAAAATGTCCATTCATTTTACAAATTATTACTCTAAATCGACAAATTAAATTAACTTTAAAATTGTATATAATGATTTATATTTAATCATGATTAATAGTCAATGATTAATTACTGTATCAAATGTATTTGCTTTACTTTTGTAACGAATCAAAATTATATGATTTACTGAAAACATACTTATAAATGCTAGATAAATAATTTATACATCAGGTCGGTTGAAAATGCCTCGCATGTACGACATTCACGTCATGCCTATTCAATATTCAGAGCATATTATTATAATCAGGGAGTCAAAACGGGTTTTAACCCGGGTTGTAAAACCGGGTTAACCGCAAAAAATTTTACTCGGTTTTGAACCCGAAACCCGAAATATTTTAACCCGTTTTGACTCCCTGATTATAATACCATAAATACATATATGTGCAATATTGTTTCAACTGAAAAAAGGGTGTAAAGTGTAAACAATATAAAAAAAGTGGGTAAATGAGTATCGCTCTGCTGTACATTAGGGGGTGGGGTGGACCTTGGACTAGGGTACCTAGGTTAAATTTGAATGCAATGCAATAATAGGTATAATTATTGTATACGAGAAACGATTTTGAACGGAGATGATTTGTCAGTCTAGGATATATTATATTTAAATATTGTCATATATTATATTTTGATACAAATTCAAACATTTAAGTAAAAGTTTCAAGATCTTACGTTTAGTAATTTTTTAAAAATATCAAAAATCGAAAATTATTTATTAGTAAAACGTTATTTTACACGACGCACGTGTATTTTTAATTTCAAATTAAAATTAAAACTTTAAACACTCGTAAAATTTTTTAAATTGAATAATCCTCAAACTTTTTTATAATTATTCTAAGCTTAACTTATGGACAGCATAGTATTAAATTTTCAATTCTTAGTTTTTGATAGTAAAATATTTATAAATTTTTAACTACCAAATAGTGAAAAATATTCATGATTTTGACGAATTTTTGTCAATATTTGAACTTCAAATGCTAATAAAAAAAAATTGTGCCTATGTATTTTTATAATTTTAAATGAGAGTTAGAACAAGTTATGTGGACCCTTCTATTAAATTTTCAAGTAATTTGTCCCAGCTAAATTTTTTTTATCAACATTTATAAAAAAAAAATAAAAAAAAATTGATTATTTCAAATCCCTATAAATAGCTCAAAAAAAGTCAAAATATTTTGAAAATCAAATCACGTAAAGAAAATGGCATTCTAAATAACTGGTAAAATTTTCAAGTATTTACGACTTATACTATTTGAATAACAACAAATATCAAAAACCGTTTGAGGCTAAACCGTTATTTAACGCGGTTTTGTAAAAATTTAAATTTCAAACACTCTTAAAAATTTTTGTCTGAATCCGGTGGAGTTATTTTTACAGATAATTGAAGAAAAATGTATGGAGAACCTTGTATCAAATTTTCAAGACTTAGTTATAAAAGAAAAAAATTTTACAATTTTTCAACCACAAAATTACTTGCAAATTTTCGCAATTTTGACATATTTCGTATAAATTCGAACTTTAAGCACTTATAAAAGAAAATTATCACTAACGATTTCGGATTTTTTTTATCACTTTAAGAAAAACTTATTAGAAACCTTGTATTAAATTTTTAAGGTTTTCTGGCCGGCCAAAAAAATTTTATCGTTATTTTAAAAAAAAAATACTTAAAAAAATTGAAAATTTCAATTTGTCTATAAATAGCTCAAAAAAAGTCGAAATACTTTGAAAATTTAACTGTGTATGGATAATGCTAATATAAATATTTGGTGAAAATTTCAAGTATTTACATCGATTAATTTTTAAGTTATAGTAAAATCAAAAAATCGATTTTGTCGAAAAGTGGTTTTGCTTAAAAAATCCCGTTTTTCTGTCACTTTTTTTTTTGTTTTTCTCGATTATTTTGAAAACTGTTGAAAAATGTTTACTTTTGACCTCTATAATGTACCAAGGATATCCACTTTTCCATCAGAAACCACCCCCAAAGTTTGAAATTGAAGCATTATTTCGACTAGTTATGCTGTACTCAGACACAAAAAAAAATACACACATCATTCTAAAATCAATACATTCATCACTCCGTTCAGAATCTAAAAAAATAAATCAATTTATAATATAGATATATATTTTTATATCTATTATAACTAATTTTATAATTAAATGTTTATACATGATATATACCATACCTATATAATATTATATAGCGCCTGTTTACTGGTATTATTTTCTATGACAATAGTACTGCATACAGAATAGCCGAGATAATAATATCACATTGATAACATAAAACGCGTTCCAATCAAAACAGCATATTTAATTGCTAATCACTAATTATATAAGTTGTATGGATTAAACGATAATCGTACATAAGCTTATTAACTATAGGTACTTAAACATATTTTAAACAGTATAATTTCCGTGTTATATGTTATATTTGCTGTCACAAATAATATAATCGTTTCAGATTTTATACTTTACACTTTCCACTATATTAATATATTATAATCTTTAAAATTAAATATATTGTTAAAAACCTAAGATTATTTTAATTTATGTTGGAACGCGTCTATTCATTTGTTTTTACTAACCACACACCGATTTCCATACAATTTTTTTAAAGGATACGTATTTAAAATAGATAATGTAGGTACTATATGTGTCAGGAACGCAGTCAGGATTTTTTTTATAATTTCGTACCAAGCATCACAATTCTACGGGTAGTTGAGTATAGGTATTTAAAATACTTCTGGGTGAGAGAGACATTTTCAAAATTTTACGCGTTGAAATGTGTACGACCAAATGACCAATCATTTTACATCGAAACTCTTTAACCAGTGTCCAGTTCAACTTATCATTGTTGCGTACCTCCGTATATCGACTGCTGCTTTGTGATAAACGTATTTTAATTATCAACAGTGTATAATATATATTATCAAAACAATAAAATTAACGTAATATCTAAGATAATCTATGATGGAATAACCCCCAAATTAATGATTTTATTATTTTGTTAAGAGGTCACCACAACCGCATGTTATGTGATGTCTCCGTGCGTCTTACATTGTTGTAATTATACAACAAAATTTGCATTTAGCAGAATCCATTTAATGTCGTTAACTTTAATACTAGAATAAATTTACCTATCATCAAACTTAAAGGTAATAATACTATCTAGAACATCACAGCTTTTATTGATATTTTTATTTTAAAGTGAGTTATGAGAAATTTAAAATTATAATATTTTACATAGCCAAAACTTATTTAAAAATTAAAATATCAATAAAAACATACATCTAGATACTATTTTAACCTTTAATTTATTGTTGATAGGTAAATTCACTTTAACATTAAACTACCTATTGAAGCTAACAACTTAAAATGGATTCTATTAAACGAAAATGTGTTATGTTGTATACGTAATGTATGTAAGACTGCAGAGACAACACATGCGGGTGTGGTATCCTCTTAATATTATAATGTATACTAAATACTAATACAGCTGAGCTTATTATTATTATTGTTTGTGTATACAAATGCAATACGAGTAATGATAACGTTTATATTAATAGCATCATATTATAATCTATGATAAATATATTTTAAAATAATGATTGTTATTTTTTATTTTCCAGTGGATTGGTGTGCTACTTTTGATAAAATACCTTGCATTGTTAAATCCATTTTACGGTAAGTCGTATTACGATTATCTATTTACACATCATTATTGACGATTGTACTAATTTCGGTCTTAAACGCTTTCGTTTTCTATCTGTTTAAAGTACTTATAAATTATATATTATTAATTAATGGCTGATATGCATTCGATACAAGTACATACAAATATTGATTTAAATATTTCAATTTTCACTTAATTAACACTAAGATATACTTTGTCATTACTCATTGTTAATTATTAAAATAATAGATATTATATTTATATTATAATTTACAATAATTATGTTTATATCATATACAACTGAGGTAGTGAAGTTACTCAATTTAAATAGTTAAAGTTTATAATGACTGTAAACTACTTAAAATTAATAAATAAAAAAAGCGATGACATATACCTATTATTATTTTGTACCTACAAATATAATAGTTGATTCGTAAAATAAGGAGATTCTTAAAATTAAATAAATTTTTATAAAATTGTGTATAAATTATAGAATTATCAATATATTATGTTTACTAATTTGTATATTGTTTTTCAGATGATTTTTACTATTACAACTCACGCATAGAACAAGTATTATACGATTTTACCATATTCAGTTATTTGTTTTTAATATCTGTGTTCCTTAACGTGAATTATTATCTGAAGGAATCAACGTATGACGTAAGTACATTTGTATAATAATATTCTGTACATCAAATGATAATTAATTTAAATTTGTATTCAAAATATGACGTCGACGATTATCTGGGATTATGTGCATGATTGTTATTATTATTATTTTTATTTATTTAAAACTGTTGAGAGTTTTCTTTTCGTACCTAAATTAATATAAAGTCCTTGCCCCAAAAATCTGTATATCAGTCAATAATGTGGGGAATTATCGATTCCGCCGAAACTACCTGTTTAGGAAAAAGGTTTGTATTGATTCCGCCGGCTACTATTTATCCCCCCCCCCCTTGTATATTTATTTTAAAATATATACTATATAGTATATTATAATAAGAATTGTTGGGACGTGGTAAGCAAGGATAATAAATAATATATATAAATACTGTATTCCAAGATTAACTATTTTGAATAATAATTGAGATTTTGAGAGTAAAGAATAATTTTTATAAACGGCATGGAGGACGCGTTGCGCACTTCGTAGTGTGCTTTCCGTGTTGTTCAATAATAATGACCGTAATAATGTTATTGCTTTACTTACGCTACTTGTATATTATATTGCATCATATATACATATATTTATTATAATGACCGTATCCTGATTCTTGGTAGCATAAAAGGAGCTATATGACCAACAATGAACAAATCATAACGCATAACAAAAAATAAACACTGATTTAATTCTGAGGTAGGTTAGTTAAATAATTAGTTTTATCTAATAACTAGGGCACGGATGTTGTTGCATTTGCAACTTTTCTTCTACCTTTCCAATTTATTGCTAAGTAAGTTTTAAATACGTTTCATGTAAGTACGAATTCAAATCTAAAAGTTTTAAGTGCAATTTTTTGCAATTTTTGCAATTTTATTGCAATTTTGTTGAATTTAATCATTTATACAACTATTTTAGCTATATTCGAAACTCAGCAGTCGTATATAGATAACATAATACTTATTGGCTCCAAATTGAAGAGCGTTCGAATTCGAAAATTTAAAACAAACACTTCTTATAGTCCAATGCAATAAGGTTTAAAATTTAAAATATTTAATATGTTTAGAATACACATAGATTATTAGTTAATATTTATTAATATAAAATGTAAAAAATATATTTTTTTGTCAGAATTAAAATAAAACATCTATAAATTATAACGAAATGTTGTAATTTTTAGTGCAATTTTTAATATTTTAAGTGCAATTTTCGGTATTTTTTAGTGCAATACTGCAATCAATTTTAGTATTTTTTTTACTACTACAACATCCGTGCCTTACTAATAACTAAAAAAATCTTAATAGGTGTATGGTTTTTTCATTATAAAAAATGAATTAATGTTTACAAGAATAATATTGTCATGAAACCAACATAGGGTATGTTAGATACCCACCAAATTTTGTAATTTTGTAATAAAAACATATTCGCGAGATCGGTTTTCGTAGACACCATAATATGGTTATCGCCTATTATTTTACATTTAGAATTATTTATTTATTTCTAACCTTCTAATAAATTCAAATTGTATTATTAAAAATTATATTATTAATAATTTTTTTAGCACAAAATTCATAAAATCTATCAGTGGTTAGCGATCAACACGATATTCCTGTCGTTTCATATACTGGCTGTTACTTACGTCACGATCAAATATTACTATCCTATCATACTTTATTATTCAATACCTCTATGTAGTAAGTATATAATAATAATAATAATAATATGAATTTTATAATATTATGACGTAAAATATCACTGTAGGTATCCACTCTTTAGTCAAAAGGTACCACTTTTAAAGTAGTATTTGTATTTCATTAAATCGGTATTACCTATTTAATAAAACGATACAATTTTTTCAATTTGTTATCAATAAAAAAGAAATATATTTAAAAAGTATAATAGCATTTACGTGATACAAATTTAGATAGAAATATATTAATGTGAACAAAAATCAATAATAATTAGTAATGTGTCGACATAGGTATTAACAATATGTTCAATATTTAACAAAAAGTATTTTTTTCAAAGGAATTAATAAACAATAATAGTTATAAACACTAAACAGTTATATTATAAACACTCATATATTCATAATAATTATAGATACTAATAAATAGTTTTAAAAGTACTTACTCGAAATACTGCACAATGCCCATCATACCCAAGCTTGTGATCACAATATACATATATATATATATTATACATAGGTACTATTATTAAAGTGTAATAGTTTGTTTTAAGTTTTAATCACTATAATCATCTGCTTAAATCCATATAGTCATTCACCTGTGCCAGATATACGTGGTAAAATGTTTTTACGACGACGAACTGCTCATAATTTCGAGATCGTTAGCCGCGGAGTCATCGGCTGTCGCGCGCCAAAGCAATGTGGCGGTCGTGAATCAAAACTCGTCCAATGGTTCCGTAAACGTTACGCTTAGCGCCCCGCCTGCACCAAACCCAATTCACCAAGGACAGAGCGCACCACCACTACAAGAGCAACAGGAAGCTGGATGGGCACGCTGCAACAGTCCAACGCTTCCAGTTCCAGTGGCGACCCCTATCTACCCCCAACTGCATCACGGTCGGAGTGGGCACAATGGCACCGAACAACACTTTCAAGTAAGACACAATACCGAAATCATTAAACAAAATCACATGAACGGGACGAGACCGTACTCGTTAGAAAATATTTTGTTAACTGTGTCGACGACGTCTCGTATGTTATTCGCGTATCGCGTCGAACAACTAGAATAGGTAATAATAATCGTTGAACGCGTAAAAGATCATTTATAATAATTTAAAATAACTTACAGGATACATTATAATAATTAGTAAAAATAAAATAAATATATTACAATTGTAAATTTTAATTTGACAAATTCTGAATTACGTACATACCTTATTTTGGTGTAAATTACTAACTTTCGATTATATATAAGTGCATAATATACATTAAGTGTATTGCATGCATAATATTATATTTTGTATAGTAAGTGATCAATAATGCATGTGACTGCAGAGTGATGTAATGGAAGAACGAGAGATATTCCATCATTTAAATCAATAATAATAATTAATTTAATATAAATATATTATTATATTTTGTATTTTGATCGATAAAATACAATCCATATTTTGTGTTTAGTTGACAAAACCATGTTTGCTAGTTTGATTCCCATCATTGCTATAACATATATTATGTACTTGTTATTTTTTCAATGCAGAAAATATAGGGTATCGAAATCGTACTCAATTCGTTTGTTATTACCAATGAAATTCAATCGTTTTTTAATTAAGGTTTATTTAAAATGAACAGTGACATTTGCATTTTAAAACAATGTAAATCAATAAGTGACTAGTAAAAATAAAAAACAACATGCATGGCTGCGGTCTAGTCAATATCGATCATTGATCAATAATCCAAACCAATTTTTTTTTCGGAAAATTAATCGGACGATATAAATAATATTGATTAAAATTCCTTGACAATGATTACGATGCTTATAATGATTGAAAATTATAATAATAAAATTTAGATTTCGTAAAAACGTGTTCGGCAATTACGAGTATGATTTAATCTTGATATTTTTTTTAATTTCAGAATTCGATGCCAATGCAAGCTGGACCTTCTTCTATAGAAGTGCAATACCCCCAAGAATATTATAACCCTCCAGCGTATTTACCGCCTTACGATCAACGCTCCGTGAGTAATATATAGATGGTCCAAAGCACAAAACTATATAATATATATGCATGACATATGTTTATGGTATTCGATGATACACTTTTCCGATATCACATATTATTATACTATAAGAGATCGTGTAATATCATATAAATAATATTGTGTTCATTTGAAAATACGAATCATTATGAGACTGTATCGTTTATTTTTTTTGGAATATTATACTATATATACACTATAACTCATACTCACTATATAAACATTTATTACGTGTTTGATGTTTTTATTATAGAGTAAGAATATACAGTTAATCAAATATGGCTTACAATATGATAATTTAAAATTTGTACATATATATATACTATTATAAAATATATTTAAATATATTATACTTAATAATATTAATAATATCTAAAACAACGAACGTACCTTTATGTATTATTTTTAATTCTATAACGTCATTACTTATAAGACATTATATATCTAAATTTATCACTGCGGCTGTAATATCGTACCCGTACGCAATCACAATTATTATGTTATTTATTAAAATTTATAAATTAATAACACAAGTATATTTGATACTTTACAAAATTTAAAGTATTTCTTATATTATTATACTAAATAATAAAGTTACATATTTTATAACTAAATACATAAAAAATTAAATTTAAATTAAAATTTTCAGAAAACTAAAGTTTACAAAAATAAATATATAATGCTTCGTTACTATAAGAATTTTGATAAATACATCCAACTGTCAAAGTCCAATAGTCCATTATACATTAAATATTTAGAACAAGTACCTATGGGCTATGATACGTCCTCATTATTTCATAAAACGATAATGGTATGGTACGAGTGTACGATCAACGTTATGTAACTAAAATTGTAACTATAAATAATATTAAGTCATTTTAATCACCATAATGACATCCCAGATCTTCTTCTTATACAATAAAACGCTAAAAATAGTCAAGTTCACGATAACCAGGATCGAGGTGGTCGAATATGAACAAGGTCGGTGGTGGTAAACTTAGCCATGATATAAATAGTTGACATCGTGATGAATTTACAACGGCCATTGTCGCATGATACGTTTGAAATAATTAGTTTACGAGACACCACACACGAGACACGAGAAACAGCAGGAACGGAATATGATTACAAGTCACTTCCGCACGTTTATTGGTGATGGTCCGTGTAGGTACTAACGGGGACGGCGGCCAACAGCAATCTCAATCAAATGGTAATCGCTAATACAAAAAAAACATCACAACGGCTCCGGATGACAGTTTAATGAATACGAGACCGTACAGACACGTTGCATATTATGTATACAAAGGTGAAGACATGTAGACGAGTATATAAATATTATAATATAATAATATATTATTATCTAAATTCGGTTTGCGTTTGCGGGAGGCGATGACGGACCAACAACCTGTGCTACACTAGCAATCGGAGACGTACGCACACAATATACGTATAATCAGTTAGTATCAGTGTATGTGGTGACTGAGATGTAGCACCGGCCGGCATCATCCGAAGTGTAAATTATGGTATTTTTTTTTTTTTACAAAAACGCAATATGTCGCTACAAACGACGTATACGTAAAATTGTGGATCTTATAGGTGAACTCGTCGCATATAGTACGGCTGCAGCGATGCGGGATCGGGGATACGAAAAAGAGGAGGCGCTACGGAGTTTGATGATAAATCACCAACGCACGTTCTCCGGCACCCCGTCCTGTAACGAGTTAACGGGTGTCGCACGCTCGATTAGGGATCCCTTACAACCCCCCCCCCCTGCATGGCGGCCAGCCATGAACGACACCCGCCGTTTACAATCGCGCGTGGCCCGGCGGCGAGCGGCACCGGAGTGGACGACGATGCTGCCGCAACGACACCAATAGCAGTTATGGCTATTGATACTGATTTACGAGAATTCTACAAATAATCCGTTACGGAACAATGCGACCGACTGCTTATGATGGTTACGAAACGTCGTAAACAACGGTATAGTAAGAGCGAGACTGCGCGTACGCATTATGTTACCTATGATATATAGGTAACGACAAACGGTAGAGGAGTTGGCGTGCGGTGATGGAACAACCGGCGAAGAAGTCGGACAACGATGATAAAAATACTGAAACGTTTAACACCGAGTAGGTGCCATGAAGTGGTGACATACTCGGACGTACGTCATGATAATATATAAAAACGTGTCGGTATATATACGCGACGTATACCGCTGACGAATGACCGAACGCAATCGGGAACGCGAGTATACGCGATCGATAAAGAAGCCGATCGAAATCGCAAATGGTATTAAGTAAAAAAATAAAAATAAATCAAACATCGTGTGATATGGGATTATGGTGGGTACTGACAACCAACAATTGTCAGCATGTTTTTAAGTGTTTTAGTGACGACGTCTATAGTTGCCGATGCATGACGGTACTGAACGAGATCCATGTATATTATATAGGTATATACTAACTGTGGCAGTGATGACGATATATACCTATTTGTTTATGATATGTCAAAACGTTGTAGTGACATAAAATTACATCACTGACATCGTGTCACCGTCACGGACTAAACGGGGCACATTAATTTGCATGGGCATCGGCATACGCTCGTATTGCTGTATATAATATACACATTATGCTACATATAGGCGCCCGCAGAAATTCTAGGAGGGAGCAATGTTAAGATTTCTTATATAATAAATAGTAATTTATCTTAAAACATTCAATTTAAAACATATTTTTGAAAAGCCAAGGGGGGGTCAAATGCCCCAGCTTGCCCCCTTTTCCGGGCGCCTATGATGCTACACATCAACCATCGGGCACTTGTCTCGCCGGACGGCAATTTAATTGGGATTGCCGTTAACCATCGCAACAACGCTGACCTGTGAAAAATTACCGCCGCCGTCGTAACATGCCGCTAACACCCTAATATAATGTGTGGAACTATTGTCGAGCGACGTCATTATTCATTAACCGCGCTTATACAGCTATATAACCAGTATTAACCGCTAAAGTCTTTGAGAGGCCGAATAACGTGGGTAGTTAACTTACAACCGGGCGCGGTCCTTGGTCGTTTTTTGCCGTTTTTTGCCAAAAAAACTAAATATACGTATTTTTAAGATGGAAGCGTACTCGCAATGCCCCTGAAATTGTTGTAGCGTGCATAAGAGACCACCGGACTTCCTTTTTATACCAAAAAAATGTCGAAAATCAAAATATCAAGCGTACCTTAGTACGCTAAAACCACTTTAAAAAAAAAAACTTATATGGAAGTTTTTACGGTAAAAGATTTATTTTTCTACTCTGAAACTTTACAAGTATCGTTGGATTGGTTGCCGTAACAATTTGCGCGCAAATAAAAATACGAAATAATCATGATTTTTATTTTATATAAGTATATGACGGCCGGCCACGGCCCCTATTATTGTTATTTGCCATTTTTCACCTAAAATAATAAATATACGTATTTTTAAGTTGGAAGCGTACCTACTCGAGATGCCCCTGAAAACAAGGTAGCGTTCATAAGGGACCGTCAGACTTTCTTTTTAAATCAAAAAAATTCCCAAAATCAAAATATCAAGTTCGCTGAAACCACTTTTTTGAAATAAACTCTTATGCAAGCTACCCACCTATTTAAAATTGCAAACTTTATTG
The DNA here is from genome assembly GCA_020882235.1 of Schizaphis graminum. Lineage (NCBI taxonomy): Eukaryota > Metazoa > Arthropoda > Insecta > Hemiptera > Aphididae > Schizaphis > Schizaphis graminum. The sequence goes on along the minus strand of CM037031.1, from coordinate 52,567,021 downwards.
AGTTATCACTTATCAATCATCATTGTACCACTATTGAATTTATCGATGCAATAATAATGCATGCAATTTCATAGCTTGCGTCAGGGAAAATAAAAATAATATTTTTTAGGATTGAACTAAATATTCAGTTCAGTGTTTTTAAGGAATTTAAATTTAAAACATGAATTTTTTCCTTACACAGTAGAAATGGTAGAGAATTTGACAAACAAAAAATTTAGCTAAAATGCTTCTATTAATTTTTCCTCAGCAGATAAAATCTATGAATCATAAATATGTTTTTTTTTAATAGTAATTTATTATCTAAAACATATACGAAGAGTTATGAAAATTAGACCTGTTATAAAATTGGTCAGAAAAATAAAAGAATAAAGAATATATTTATGTGTAAAATGTCACAAATACCATTTACAATTTGTAACAAGTAAGTTTGTTAATAATTAATATCGTTACCTACACGTAAATAACGCGTATCTCCATTTTAAACATTTTTCTGGAGAGTAAAAAAACTATTTTATTTTGACAGCACATTTTATGTAAAATAAATTTTGTTCGTTAAAGTTAGTACTACATGTTATATGACTACTCAACAGAAAAAAAACCAATTTCTGTAAAAATTGCTATATTTCTGGTACTTACGTGTTATTAACCCTACACTGCGCGAATTAAATTTAAGGTTTTATTTTTTCGCGGAAAAATTTGTGCACGTGTAATTATGGTTACAGAACATAGGAAAAATATTTTTTTTTGAAAATTATTTTTTTTTGAACTCGTACACATTTTTTGAAAAATGTATCACCCATGATACATCGCGCGTTTAAAACATAAAAAAAAATTTTTTTCGAATAATAAATCTTTATTTATTTTTAAGTCTCAACAATATTATGTTGTAATAGGAATTGTAACCTGAGCATATTTAAAACTATATTCAAAAACAATTTTATACATAAAAAAAAATAATAAAAATAACAACTTTTTTAAGATACTTATAAATTATTTAATAAAATTTAAAAATAAATTGCACTGCTTGAATTAAAAAATATAAAGAACTAAATAACAATAAAATGTTGTAATAATAATAGTTAACTGGCCATATTTAAAATATATTAAAAAACATATTTATACAACAAAGTGAATAAAAATAACATTACTATAATAACACATAAATTATTTAATACAATTTAAAAATAAATTGCACTTTTTAAATTATAAATTGAATTAGGAACTACTTGTTTCACCTAATTAGGAACAAATAAATGTTTTGTTATTTAGTATGAAAATCTTTAAAACAATTTCTGTTGACACCGCAACAAAAATACTTATCACATTTAGAACAAGTGCATTGTGTTAGTTTTCCACATTTTTCATACTTGCATCGTTGCCTTGTTTCTTTATATTCTGGCCAATGATGTAAACCATCTCTTCTGATATCTTCAGGTGTTATTGAATGAGTATGTTGTTTAGGAATTTTTATCTGTTCTCTTTTTTCATTATTAGATGGTCTGCCTCTTTTTGGAGTAGATACAGACGTTGTTAATGAAAATGCAATTTCTGTCCGAAAATCAAATAAACTTAATTTTGGTACTCTACCATTTTCATTTTCCACTCGTCTATAGAGTAACCATGCATTAACGATTGATACATCAATGAGGTGGTACCAGACCCTCATGTACCACTTTTTTGTCCGTATTTTAATTTTATAACGCCCAATCAAAGAATCAAGGAGATCAACACCTCCCATATGGCGGTTGTATTCTTTAATTATAGAAGGACACTTAACTTCCATATTTCTTTTGGATTTTTTATCAAAACGATTGATTGACATTTCAGGTAATATGCCACAATAAGTAGAAAGAAGTGTCACCAGTTTATTATCTTTCCATATGACCGAAGTTATTGGAACGCTGTTAAATACAGTTAGATATTCATATGAAGTTCCCCTAGGTTCTTTAAGCATTATTTTTTCAGATGGAAACTTACAATTAGGAATTCGGTTTCTACGAACAGTTCCTAGTGTTAAAATACCTTTTTTTGCCATGTATTGTACAAGTGGTATGGTAGTGTAATAATTATCAAAGTAGAGTCTATGGTTTTTATTTTCCGGAATTATTCTACTAAGTCTTACAACAACATTGGCACTAGCCATCAAATCAGGTTCAGTGTTAAGTCTAAATTTCTCAAAATTTTCTTGACCAGTATATAATTCAAAGTTATATGCATATCCTTTACTACTACATAAAACAAAAAACTTATATCCCCACTTATGGGGTTTTAAAGGTAAATATTGCTTTAAATAGCTGCGTGCTTTTGTGGCACACAGTTGCTCATCTATAGCTAAATCTCTTTCAAGAGGAATGCTAGAAAACTGTTTATTTAAATGATCAAATATAGGTCTAAGCTTATGACATCTATCGTGGTCTTCATGATTTTTTGGGAGAGCTGTATCATTATCATTAAAATGGATAATGCTCTTTATTTGTTCAAAACGTTTCTGCCCCATGATACACTTTATAGGAGGATATCCGACTCTAGAGCTCCATTACTTCCTAACATTAGCAATTTGAACAATAGATGTAAATATTGTTATTCCAATATACTGTTTTAACTCATTTGTAGTAAAAGTTATGGGTTTGTTAATATTTTTTTGAATAGAATATTTAATTGATTCAGATTTTATATGTGAATATAAGTCGTCGTTAAAAAAGTATGAAAAAAAGTCAATTGGGGTTTTCAATTTTGATATTTCAGTAGGAAGTGGAACAGGTTCAAAGTTTAAAAACTGGGAATCAGGACAAAAATTGGCTTCTCTCCATTTTAGTTTTGTTAATTCAGATTTCAAATATTTTTGACTATTTTTTTTCTGGCTTTGAGTTGCACGATTATTTATAAAAAAACTACTATCATTATTCACATTATGTATTAGATTATCATCATTATTCACATAAGGTATTAGATTATCATCAATATTAACATTAGGTATCAAATCATCATCAATAAAAATAGGTAAATTGTTTATATCTAAGTTTTCATTTTCTACTTCTAAATCTGGTGGATTCACATGTTGCTGCAGCTCTTGATATTCATCTTGGAAAACCAATGGTGTTGTGTCATCATCTATATGTTTCATAACATCATCTAAAAACAATTATTCATAAATTAAAAGTTAAAATAAAATTATATAACAAAATAAAATACATACTCAAGTCAAATTCCACATCCGAACAATCCAAGTCATCATCACTAATATCAAAATTCATCAAATCAATTATTTGAGAGTCACTCAAAATATGTTTTGCCATCTTTGACTTTTAAAAATAATACATAAATTATACTGTAAAGTAACATTTACAATATTTTAAAATTTAAATAAAAGTTAAAAATATTAGTAAAAACCTTTTTATGCACACATTTTTATTATCAATACTATTAATATAGTTTTATAGTAATGTAATAACTATTTTCGTTTATTATTTATATGTTATGAACATAGCAATGAATATTACAATATACGGTTATATCAAAATAAAATATAAAAAGTCAATTTATTATAACTATCTATGTATCACCCATGATACATTTGCTCATTAACGGTTTTCATTTGTATTATGATACAAAAGTCATAAAGGCACTATGTATCGTGGGTGATACACTTGAAAGTATGGATAAATAAGGATACTTACTGTTATATCACGTATGTTCGATGCATAAAAATAATCAGTAGAACATTTTTAATCAAATAACATTTTTTAAAAACAAAATATACCAAGATATCAATGTTAAACGTGACTAAGAAATATCGGTTTTTGATACTTTTCTTATCAAATTCAATCACGTTATTTTCATTATTATCTTTCCAAGGAGATTGTAAAAACACTATTAGAACTCATTGAAAACTTGTTTTATCTATGATGAGTATAAAATCGCAAATCTATTAACAATAGAACAGCTGCTCTATAAGCATTTACTGAATGTATCATCAGTGATACATCACGCAGTGTATGCTATTGTTGCACTCTTTTTTGGTAATACGAGTTATTTATTTTTAATTTTTCTTATAACCTGCTATATTAATTATTTAACTGTAAATTGTATGATATCTTAATTGGTTTGGTAATTAATTTAGTAAGTACGGCTATAAATCAAACATTTTTATTTTTTTTTAACGTATTAAAAATATACAGCCAATATCATTATAATAATATAATATTGAGTTCAACAAGACTTTCTTCATAATCTTCATTTGAGTTTGTTTCTTTTACTACATCAGCAATGTTTTCTTTTAAAATTATTATTGTTCTCATTGTACTATCATTATGAGCATCAAATGGTAATAGTTCTTTGATATTTAAAGATGATTCTAAATAAACAACATCAGCGTCTAAAATATCCTGTTCTGTAAGTTCATTATAACAATATTCAACTACAGGAGCTGGTTCAATACATTTTTTTTTGCCATATCTAACATTGACTGTACACAGCGTTTAGACATTGTATGACGTAGTAATAAAGTACTATATTTTAGGTATTAATCGTTTTAATAATTGATTTATAATATTGTATTAAATAAAACTATAAGATAATAACATAAAACACGTCTTGTCAATAAAAAAAAGTGATATATTAAAATTGTTAAGCTTTCTGACGGTTGTAAAATGACTTATTTGAATACATTAAAAAGTTATTCATTATATTAAAATAATATTGACAGTATAATTACCTGAAATTTGAGTGACAGCTAAATATACGTCATTTCAAGATGGTAGCATTAACGCGATCGCTCTAAAAACGTTGTAGCGGGCACAAGGAACCGTCGGACATTCATTCTCCATAAAAAAAATTGACGAAAATTCAAATTCTAACCACCTAAGTACGGTAAAAACCGCTTTTTCGAAAAAAACTCGTATGCAAGTTATCTCCGTGAAGGATTTATTTTTCGACTCTGAAACATTGCACGTATCGTGAGGTGGGTTGCCGGAATGGTTTGTGCGCAAAAAAATCGAAATTATGGAGATTTTAATTTTATATTACGGCGACCACGGCCCCTGTTCATTTTTCAACGTTTTTCACTTAAAAAACTAAATATACGTCATTTCAAGATGGAAGCCTTAACGCGATTGCTCTAAAATTGTTGTACCGGGCACAAGGGACCGTCGGACATTCATTCTATATCAAAAAATTGACGAAAATTCAAATTCTAACCACCTAAGTACGGTAAAAACCACTTTTTTGAAAAAAACTCGTATGCAAGTTTTCTCCGTGAAGGATTTATTTTTCGACTCTGAAACATTGCACGTATCGCGAGGTGGGTTGCCGAAACGGTTTTAGCGCAAAAAAAATCGAAATTATGGAGATTTTAATTTTATATTACGGCGACCACGGCCCCTATCGTTTTTCACCTAAAATAATAAATATACGTATTTTTAAGGTAGATGCATACTTCCGATGCAAAAGAAAACATTATAGTGTACATAAGGCTTCATAGGGCTTTCTTTCTAAATTAGAAAAGTGTCGAATATCATAATATCAACCACCTAATTACCCTATAACTACTTTTTTGAAAAAACTCGAGTGCTATAAGTTTTCAAGGTGAAGAATTTATTTTTTTGGACTCTGAAACTTTGCACGTATCCTAAGACGAGTTGCTGTAACAGTTCTCCGTCAAAAAAACTCGATGTTATCAAGATTTTTGTTTTATATAAGTATATGGTGACCGGCCACGGCCCCTCTCGTTTTTTGCCGTTTTTCACCTCAAATAATAAATATACGTCTTTTTATGATGGAAGCGTACTCGCGATGCCCCAAAAAACGTTGAAGCTTACATGGGACCGTCGGACTTTCTTTATATATCATAAAAATGAAATCTATAGGATATACTAACGATTACTATAAAGTATGACATCCGGTTAACAATCGTTATTAACGTTTAGAATAATAATATAACGACGCACATGTGTGATATGCAGTCGTATAATAATCGTTATTATTATTATTTTATTGGTAACACGTACATTAGAAGAACGTTGGCGATGTACACTTGAAGGCCGTTTGGATTACCGCGACGCTACACGGTGTCTATCGCATTCACAACGTGACGGACCATTCATCAGCGGCTATTGATAAAAACATGGACCACAACTCGGATCCAATCGTGATGACTACGTTAGCTATGACGTATTGGTGGCAATAACGGTACGGGTTGAGTTGCTTGGAATAAAGATATCAGTAGTGTCGACTCAGCTGCTGATTTCCGTACGGTGGAGCCGCTGCAGATGCGCGAAATCGACAGCGACTGGATACAGACAGAGACAGCTAACAGACGATGGTTACACGGTATCAGGATCTGTGCGGTGCCTGTCCGCAGATTACAGAGTCCTGTCCGCAGTAATTTACACGTGCAGTCGCCGTCGTCGAAAAACGTTATGCATCAGCTGTTCGCCGTGCCCGTACGTTAAGGTCAAAACGCACGTATAATTAAGCATGTTTTTGGCAATTTTCTGTCAAGGAGTAATATATATATATATATATATATATATATATCAATGTGACCAGTGGCTTTATAATTTGAACAAAATCTCGACGTACCACAATATGTCAATGCTCTGTGGTGCTGTAATATTATACATTATAGTAATATAATATAATATTTATGGATTATCCTATGACAAGATAATATTATAATATTTTAATAAAAAATACAATTTATTGCTCCTAAAATAAAAGAATAAGTAAAAAAAGTATACTTGTATTTACATCACAAGTTCATTTTTCATAAACCCTACAGGAATGCTTTAAAATATTTTTATTTTTATTTATATTATTTTAATTTGGTAGTGGAAGGAGTGACGTACAAATCTTAAAATTAGGTTGGGAACGACGCAATTTTATACTCGCAAAGAATATAGAATTGCAAACACCTATTGTCAGCTATAGCCTGATCTTAATATAGGAGCACAATACAATGTTATTTGAACTTGATATTATATACGATGGATGGTATAGCAACTGACTTTATACAATAATATCCCATGGTAATTATAGAAAAGCATAATATGTATTATTCACTCTAAAATGTATAGGATTTTATTTTTTTTATGCTGTATACCGAAAAAACTAAATAAAAAGTAAGAACGACCACAATTTGGAAACGTGTTGAACTGTTTCCGAACAAGTGTACACCAATATGGTAACAAACTAATAAATAACATTTACATATAATTATAATAACTAATAAGAGTAATTTTCAAATAATAATGCTTTGTAACATTGATTTATATATATATAAATATATGTATGTTAGTATGTATCTATTTGTGACACAAAATCCAATCTTAACTAACAAAGCTATAATAATATTAACCATACAACGAATTAAATCAATACTAATCTATCATACACACAAAATTTATATAGTAGTATAATTATATTAGGTCACTATAATTAGCATGTATTTACACGCAAGTAATGTATACATTTTAAATAAAGTATAATAACTCACGTTTTGTTACAAAAACTGGATATAAATAATTTAATATTTAATAAAAAAATTTCGATCTTTGTCGCATGATAAGTTTGAAATGATTAGTTTACGAGACACCACACTATATATGAGAAACAGCAGGAACGCAATATGATTACAAGTCACTTCCGCAAGTTAATTGGCGGTGGTTTGTGTACTAAAAGAGACGGCGGCCAACAGCAATCTCAATCAAATGGTAATCGCTAATGCAAAAAAGCATCACAACGGCTCTGGATGATGGCCTAATGAATACTAGACCGTAGACACATTGAATGTATACAAAGATGAAGACGTCTAGACGAGTATAATATATATTTTAAATTCGGTTTGCGTTTGCGGGAGGCGATGACGGACCAACAACCTGTGCTACACCAGCAATCGGAGACGTACGCACACAATATGCGTATAATCAGTTAGTATCAGTGTATGTGGTGACTGAGATGTAGCACCGGCCGGCATCATCCGAAGTGTAAATCATGATGGTATTTTTGGATAAAGGCGTAAACAGCGTGGAATCATACAAAGACGCATTATGTCGCTGTCGATGACGATACAGTATAGTTGGCGAACCGACGGCGTATGTAAAATTGTGGTTCTCAAGAGAAGACGTCGCGATGCGGGATCGGGGATACGCAAAAGAGGAGGCACTACGGAATTTGGCGATAAATCACCATCGCACGTTCTCCGGCATCACCATGTCGTGTGACGAGTTCACGATTGCCGCACGCTCGATTATGGACGCGTTATACCCTCTCTGCGTGGCGGTCAACCGAACGACACCAATAGCAGTTATGGCTATTGATACTGATTTACGGTTAGAGCTCGGCAATTATTAATTGTTACGGTACAATGCAACCGACCGCATATGATGGTCACGAAACGTCATATGTATATACAACGGTATAGTAAGAGCGAGATTGCATTGCGCGTACATAGGTAACGACAAACGGTAGAGGAGTTGGCGTGCGGTGATGGAACAACCGACGAAGAAGCCGGACAACGATGATAAAAATACTGAAACGTTTAACACCGAGTAGGTGCCATGAAGTGGTGACATACTCGGACGTACGTCATGATAATATATAAAAACGTGTCGGTATATACGCGACGTATACCGCTGACGAATGACCGAACGCAATCGGGAACGCGAGTATACGCGACCGATAAAGAAGCCGATCGAAATCGCAAATGGTATTAAGTAAAAAAATAAAAATAAATCAAACATCGTGTGATATGGGATTATGGTGGGTACTGACAACCAACAATTGTCAGCATGTTTCTAAGAGTTGTAGTGTCGACGTCTATAGTTGCCGATGCATGACGGTACTGAACGAGATCCATGTATATTATATAGGTATATACTAACTGTGGCAGTGATGACGATATATACCTATTTGTTTATGATATGTCAAAACGTTGTAGTGACATAAAATTACATCACTGATATCAGTGGCGTAGCCAGGTTTTTTTTCGGTGGGGGGGGGGCTGATCAATTTTTTACACAGCGGTGGCTTATTAATATATACAATAAATTATTTTACCTGTTAATTTTTAAATTTTCTTAACTTTTCGGGTGGAGGGGGGCTGCAACCCCTCAGCCCCCCCCCTGGCTACGCCACTGACTGACATCGTGTCACCGTCACGGACTAAACGGGGCACATTAATTTGCATCGGCATCGGCATGCGCTCGTAATATACTACATACACACATTATACGTAATATCAACTCGCCGGACGGACATTTAATTGGAATAATTGCCGTTTACCACCGCAACGCTGACCTGTGAAAAATTACTGCCGCCATCGTAACATGCCATTAACACCGTAATATAATATATATGGTACTATTGTCGAGCGGCGTCATTAACCGCGTCTTTAAGTGGCCGAATAACGTGCGTAGTTAACTTACGCCGCCCGGTGCCCGGACACATTCCCTGGTCGTTTTTTGCCGTTTTTCACCTAAAATTATAAATATACGTATTTTTAAGATGGAAGCGTCCTTGCAATACCCCTGTAAGCGTTGTAGCGTGCATAAGGAACCGTCGGACTTTCTTCCAATATCAAAAAAATATCGAAAATCAAAATATTAAACCTTCGGGTATGCTAAAACCACTTTTTTGAAAAAAACTCGTATACAAGTTTTCGGGGTGAAGGATTTATTTTTCGACTCTAAAACTTTTCACGCATTGCAGGACGGGTTGCCGTAACAGTTTGCGTGCAAAAAAAGAGAATTAATCATGATTTTTATTTAATATTACTATATCACGGCATGTGCAGTTCTTTCCCGAAGCACTATACCATATTCTATTATATATTTAGATATAGCAAAATGTATATTTTTTATCCAGTGCACGCGTAAAAATAAATCATTTCATTATAATTTAAGTTATTTTATATTTAAATTCTAGATATAGTATCAAATCATACCCTTCGTATCATTACGTTCCAACTCCCTAATTAAACTTCTTTCAACAAATATTATTTCTGGTAATCTTCTAAAGTGCTTAAAATGCAATTGGTGTAAAAATCTTTAATCCAAATCTTAGAAAAAAATATTTTTACCATTATACATTATAGGTCATTCTTATTTGTTAATTAATTACCACTCATTATATCATTGTGTATTGTCGTTGCCGGTCGTTTCCGCTCTATTACATAATGCTATATTTTATATTACCTTTTTTCTTGCTCAGTTGATTAGCGTTGTTATAATATTCAAGATAGACGAATTGCACTTCAGCCTAAATAAAAAGGTGGAATTGGTTTTGCGTAAAAAATATGTATATTGTATAATGATAGAACTGCAATCGGGTTAAAAGCAAATGTGCAAAAAAAAGAATGTTAATTTAAACTTTGTAAAACATTATTACTTTCCCTTCCGCTTAAAATAAAATCATTGACATACTAATTATTATTTTTTATACTTTTTAATTTTCTATAATATATTCAGTGCTTGATTTGGAAAAAAACTAGAAGGCGGATTCATTGGAAATTTGATGAACGAGCGTTCCACACAAAAATCAATATTTCATTACTGTGCAGTGTGCTGAGCAAAGCCTCCACATCACCTTCAGCCACCCATAATCCCCAAAAATCATTAAATTTATTATATAAAAATATTTTAAAATTAAGAAACACTTATTTATTTATTACACATTATCCAATGACATTATAATTTAAATTACGATTTATAAAGATGTATAACATATTATTATAATAAATCATCAATACACCTACAAAAAACTCAAATGGGCTTCGAATCAAACGTATATTATATAGGTACGTGTACATTTAAGCAATAACAATAGAATAAATATCACGTACATCGATCGGCGTCCGCGATCCTATGTGCGATAATAAAAAGAACGGGTTGGAAAAAACTCTGGAAAAGTCTTAAAATCCCGTGAAAAGTTTGTAATTGTTTAATATTTTAAATTTTAACTTTTTGTCCGAGAGGAAGGATTTTTCCGTTCGGTGTGTAGGAGATACACGGATCTAGAACCTTAGATTATTCTTTTCCTTTTTATTATTATCATTTTTATTATTTTTATTCCTAATCTAATTATTATTATTATTATTATTATATTGCTATTTTTATTATAATTATAATTATTTTATTTTTATAATAACTTTTATTTAAATTGTGCGTTTATCGACGATTGCACTATTGGGGTTTCTACGGTTTTTTGTTATCTGTCACAGAACACGATACCGGTCTTGTGTAATCGCTAATGAACCGGGTATAAAAGGCCCGGCGAAACGACCAGCATTGACATTCACTGTCTGTTCTCCGTCGTAGCAAGACCCACCCCGGGCAGACTTGCGCGATGAGGGAAGGCATCTGGTATTTATATGTTTTAATCTTTAACATATTATGTTGCCTGCACATTACATTGCTTGTACTCATATTATTAAATAGTGATTTTATTCATATCTTTATTCTACCTATTCGTAGCTCTAACATTTCCTTAGCTCAAGCTCTGGTATGCACAAACAAAATTCGACCTTGGCCTTGTTCCGTGGCATATAGTATAAGTCTGACACCGTTCAGGCAGTGCATCAGTGGTTGGTTTATTGGCTTGTTGCGTTTGCGTGATCACTGATCGTCACATATCTGTATTACAAATTTGCGATAATGCATATTTTATTTTTTCTGTTTCCGTGTTATGCGATAATCAGTCATTCATAGGTATACGTTATTCGTAAGTATGTTTCTCAAACAGAACGTATATTCGTAAAACCCCGTTTCCCTGTGCTTTATCGTCATTGTCGACAAATGTGCAGAGCTACAGCGGGTTACGTTCCGAAGAAATGACAAGTCGCGCGTACGTCGAATCTAGCGAGCATAGGCACAGTTCCAGTGACTCGTCAGTTCCGCGTTACGGGTGTATCGCTCTCGTTTGAGCTGCCCGTCTCGTGTGCTGCCGTAAAGATCTGACAACGTGTGCGATTCGATTCTGATCCAATTATTCGGTGGCTGCGACGTCGTTGAATGACATACGAATTTGTTCGAAACATTGTATTTGTGGCTTGTGCACATTACGAAAACGTTAATTTTTTTTTCGGTAGTGTTTGTAAAATTGTAACGTATAATAATTGTCTATTATATAACATCTTTATTAGTAATACATATATCCGCGTTCATTTAGTTAAGTCTTACAAATTCACTACATCAAATATTGTATTTCCAGTGTTCCGTTTCAAATAAATAGTAGGGGTATGCTAAAAAATAAAATAAAAAAGAAGGCGGACTCCGTCCTCCCACGTCCGCCCACAATTCAAGCACTGAATATAATGTATGTTACAAGTGTATATTATATTATCATTTAATTTTGAATAATTTTCATTATTCATTATTAATACATCGTATCACGACTACTTATTATTATTTTGATTTTACTGTCGGAATATCCCACTATTATCGATACATTTTTATTTTATTTTGGTATACTGTTTATAATATTTTCTATACTCTATATTCTCCTTCCATCCCGTGTCTCATAAAAACTATATAAATTACAGTCCACTATCACCGCACAGCTAGTGCCAGTAATGTTCCAAGACGAGCAGTAACCACTATCTACAATCGATCGGCCGTGAGGGGACAATATTACCTGGTGACATAAGCTATTACGACATCTATACCGACTACGGCTCGTCACACCGGATTGCCTCTCACACAAATCTGTGGTATCGATATTTATAGATAAAAATAAAATAAATAAAATATAGTGTTATTATATTACTATTATTATTATTATTATTATTATTTGTATTTTGCTTTTAATTAAATATGTACGCATAATCAATTAAAAAATGTCAAGACAGGTACACGCATCATTTATCACATGTCTTATAAGCAGCTGGTACCAAACTCGGTGTAGAAATACTGTCCGAACCATCACTGATTTCAACCACGATGTGACCTATAATTCAGTTGTACGATGGATGTAAACATACGCTGTCACGGGAGGAACAGGATCCAGACAGTAATCGGTATACATCGACGAGACAGGTCATCTAGCCAATAGTCAATAATACATGTCCGAACCGGACAGCGGCGCGTAGAACAGCCCAATCGTAGTCGCTACAGTTCCAATCACCGGCTGTATTCCGGATGGTCTGGTATTTCCGTCGCGAATGCTTGGTTTCCGCTCTGAAGCCGGGTGATCGACTACGGAGAAGCGGATAGATCTTTACCCGTTGAGCCATTGAGCGAGACGACGACGGAACGCGACGCAGCCGTTACAATGAGAACAGTGAAGATGCTTCCTTGGCAGTGGCCGTGCTGCAGTTGTTGCAATGTTCAAACTCATTGAGCTAGAGATGAGTTTGTTCGTGTATATTTGCGACAGTTTCCGTTGAAGCTTACATTTTATATATGTCATCTATCCACGTGATCACCGCCGTCTGTCCTCGACCGTCATAATCGTCACTCGTCAGTAGACGATACAACAGTAAACGCTCGAGTCCATCGCCATCACAACCCATCGTCTGTGTCCAATACGGGGAGTGTGTGCCAAGACTAGACAACGGCAATATCGTATATTATAGTACATAATAATTGTAGAATATAATAATCATAATAGTTTTTATTAATCTGTCATGAAAATATTTTATATAGCGTCTATTTTAGATTTTTTTATGATTATATAAGTACCCTGTAAGATTTTTTACATACTTTTAATATATTCAATATTTAACCTACAATGCTCAAATCGTATTGGGCATTGTATACAATACCTGGACAATATGTTAACTTATTCCAACCTTCACCTTGAAAATCGGGCATTGTGCACTTCTTACTTTACCCGTAACATATATACGTAAATAAATACGAATGGGTATAATTTTGTAGGTATGCCCACCTAAATATTTTTTATTCAAACTTAACAGTGATTAAAATTTTGAATTAGTTATTACAGCTAAAAAACTGAAAAATAGAGATTAGTAAAATACGACTTTTCGAACATATCTTATTCAAACAAATAATTTCTCGACTACATTACTATTCGAACAATAATAACAGTTCTAATACTCGTCATTCGAAAACATGACCTTCGAACACATGAAGTCTCCCGAATTGTACAAGATTGCCAGGGAAAAATGTACCTTTCCCGGATCCAAATGGGCAAAATAAAACAATTAAATAAATACAGAGCGCTCCACACATTTATATAGAATAGCATGCTATAGCAACTATACTTGGATATTTTTTTTGAACGAGACACTAGTAACCGATAATAATATGAATCAATCCGCAACATTAACAATAATGTGAATACATAATACTATATTGCGCGAACACTAATGCTATTCACGATTAGCAAAAAGGTAATTGATTATCAAGGCTTATGAGGTATCAGCAGTACAAATTTCTTTAAAGATGAAGTGGAAAGAAAAGTTCAATAACAAAAAACAAATCAAGGTATATATTATCATTCATAAAAAAAAAAAATCAATTATATAAAAAAAAAAACAGCTTGCCTAAAAGGCTAACAATATAGAAACATACTAGTAATGCCCCTAAAAACATTGTAGGAAGCATAGGGCATCGCTGGACTTTCGTTCTATACCAAAAAAATATGGAAAATCAAAATATCAAGCACCTAACTAGCTATGCTAAAACTACTTTTATGAAAAAACTCGAGTACAAGTTTTTGAGGTAAAGGATTTATTCTTTGACTCTGAAACATTGCACGTATCGTAAGACGGATTGCCGTACAGTTCTCCGTAAAACAAACACGAAAATATCAAAATTATTATTTTATATAAGTATATTACAGCGGCTCACGGCACATGTTCATTTTTCGAAATTTTTCACCTAAAAAACTAAATATACGTCATTTCATGATGGAAGCCTTAACGCGATTGCTCTAAAAACGTTGTAGCGGGCACAAGGGACCATCGGACATTCATTCTATATCAAAAAATTGACGAAAATTCAAATTCTAACCACCTAAGTAAGGTAAAAATCACTTTTTTGAAAAAAACTCGTATGCAAGTTTTTGCGGTGAAGGATTCATTTTTCGACTCTTAAACATTGCACGTATCGTGAGATGAGTTACCGAAACGGTTTGTGCGCGAAAAAGTCGTAATTATGGAGATTTTAATTTTATATTACTGCGAACCACGGCCCCTGTTTATTTTTCAACGTTTTTCACCTAAAAAACTAAATATACGTCATTTCATGATGGAAGTCTTAACGCGATTGCTCTAAAAACGTTGTAGCGGGCACAAGGGACCATCGGACATTCATTCTATATCAAAAAATTGACGAAAATTCAAATTCTAACCACCTAAGTAAGGTAAAAATCACTTTTTTGAAAAAAACTCGTATGCAAGTTTTTGCGGTGAAGGATTCATTTTTCGACTCTTAAACATTGCACGTATCGTGAGATGAGTTACCGAAACGGTTTGTGCGCGAAAAAGTCGTAATTATGGAGATTTTAATTTTATATTACTGCGAACCACGGCCCCTGTTTATTTTTCAACGTTTTTCACTTAAAAAACTAAATATACGTCATTTCAAGATGGAAGCTTTAACGCGATTGCTCTAAAAACGTTGTAGCGGGCACAAGGGACCATCGGACAATCATTCTATATCAAAAAAATGCCGAAAATTCAAATTCTAACCACCTAAGTACGTTAAAATCCACTTTTTTGAAAAAAACTCGTATGCAAGTTTTTGCGGTGAAGGATTCATTTTTCGACTCTTAAACATTGCACGTATCGTGAGGTGGGTTGCCGAAACGGTTTGTGCGAAAAAAAAAATCGTAATTATGGAGATTTTTTTTTATATTACGGAGGCCCACGGTCTGTGTTCATTTTTTCGACGTTTTTCACTTATAATAATAAATACACGTATTTTTAAGGTGGATGCATACTTCCGATGCGAGAGAAAACGTTATAGCGTATATACGGGACCGTTGGACTTTCTTTTTAAATCATAAAATTGAAATCTATAGGATATAGGTACTATAACGATTACTATAAAGTATGGCATCCGGTTAACAATCGTTATTAACGTTTAGAATAATATAACGACGCACATGTGTGATATCCAGTCGTATAATAATCGTTATTATTATTATTTTATTGGTAACACGTACATTAGAAGAACGTTGGCGATGTACACTTGAAGGCCGTTTGGATTACCGCGACGCTACACGGTGTCTATCGCATTCACAACGTGACGGACCATTCATCAGCGGCTATTGATAAAAACATGGACCACAACTCGGATCCAATCGTGATGACTACGTTAGCTATGACGTATTGGTGGCAATAACGGTACGGGTTGAGTTGCTTGGAATAAAGATATCAGTAGTGTCGACTCAGCTGCTGTTTTCCGTACGGTGGAGCCGCTGCAGATGCGCGAAATCGACAGCGACTGGATACAGACAGCTAACAGGACAATTGTTACATAGTATCAAGATCTGTGCAGTGACTGTCCACAGTAATTTACACGTGTAGGTACACGTGCAGTCGCCGTCGTCGAAAAACGTTATGCATCAGCTGTTCGCCGTGCCCGTACGTTAAGGTCAAAACGCACGTATAATTAAGCATGTTTGTGGCAATTTTCTGTCAAAGAGTAATATATATATATATATATTAAATATATATCAATGTGACCAGTGGCTTTATGATTTGAACAAAATCTCGACAGTCAATGCACTGTGGTGCTGTAATATCATACATTATAGTAATATAATGTAATATTTTTGGATTCTTCTATGACAAGATAATATAATATTTTAATAAAAAATACAATTTATTGCTCCTAAAATAAAAAAATAACTAATAACCATATAAAGTATACTTGTATTTACATCACAAGTTCAATTTTCATAAACCCTACAGGAATGCTTTAAAATATTTTTATTTTTATTTATATTATTTTAATTTGGTAGTGGAAGGAGTGACGTACAAATCTTAAAATTAGGTTGGGAACGACGCAATTTTATACTCGCAAAGAATATAGAATTGCAAACACCTATTGTCAGCTATAGCCTGATCTTAATATAGGAGCACAATACAATGTTATTTGAACTTGATAATATATACGATGGATGGTATAGCAACTGACTTTATACAATAATATCCCATGGTAATTATAGAAAAGCATAATATGTATTATTCACTCTAAAATGTATAGGATTTTATTTTTTTTATGCTGTATACCGAAAAAACTAAATAAAAAGTAAGAACAACCACAATTTGGAAACGTGTTGAACTGTTTCCGAACAAGTGTACACCAATATGATAACAAACTAATAAATAACATTTACATATAATTATAATAATTAATAAGAGTAATTTTCAAATAATAATGCTTTGTAACATTGATTTATATATATATAAATATATGTAATATGTATGTATCTATTTGCGACACAAAATCCAATCTTAACTAACAAAGCTATAATAATATTAATCATACAACGAATTAAATCAATACTAATCTAACATACACACTTATTGACTGCATCGAAATAGAGTTATGAAAATTACTGTAATACAATGAATATATGGATGCAGATTTACCTCCGCCATCACCGAGATAAATCAAATATATTTAATATATATTATCAAGGCGGCCAAATCGGTACCGCGAAATCAGTTTAAAATGTCATTATTACATTTATTCTTATATTATTTGCATTCGTATGTTACTTACTGATCACAAGTTACACACAAGTCACTTGCAAAAGTGTACCTGTAATATTTATATTCTAATAGTTGTAGACTTGTTGTGTACATATTTTTTTGAAGAATATTAATATAATAGCTCTTACTTGTCAGGATGCTACCTACATACCGATTTGAGATAACTGACTACTAATAAGTATATATAGTGCATTAATGATTTAACCATTTAATACAATATATTATTATCAGATTATTTATACCTATTATAATTTATATAGTGGTACTATTATATTAGGTCACATAATAAGCATGTACTTATACGCAAGTAATGTATACATTTTAAATAAAGTATAATAACCCACGTTTCGTTTCAAAAACAGGGTATAAATAATTTAACAGTTAATAAAAAATATTTTATTTTACAAACCCGAAATATTTACTAAATGCTTATGTTAGTAATTTCTACATACAGTACAATTATTTTACAAACAACTCATTTAAGTCTTTTTAGATTAATGCTTTTCTATGAGTGTCAAAAAAATATTTTCGCCGGGTCTTAAAGCATGAAAATGAAATACAATAAACCACATAGATAATTCATATACTAATTATAAAATATCAAAAATGAATATTCATGATATTTTTGAGTAAGCCATTAAATTTATAAATTTATAATCATAACTTTACTAAGTAATTTTGTAGTTTCAAATTTTTAAAAATGATTTTTTTATATCCTTTAATATATGTAGGTACCTATATAGTTCTTGTTAGCAATGATTATTCATAAGTATTAATCTGTGTTTTAGTATATTATGAAATAAAAAAAAATTACTCACATTTTACTTTTATAACAGATATATAATAAATCATAAAACAAATAACTAATAAATTATAGTTGACCATGTTGAAGATAATAAATATGAATGATATAAATCAATAATAACTAAATTAATAACTTTAAGTTCGTTGAATAAGATAAAGTAATAATAACGAAAAATTATGTTTAACGGTGATATTTAAAGGATTAATCAGTAAATACAAAACAAAACCGCGTTTCGAGGAGTAATTGAGTAAACCAGTATTACAAATAAAAATAATTTACGTAAATTTGTTAAGGTGTCAACAGTGCACTGGGGTCTATGTTCCAAATGTATATGTCGTGTAATTAACTTTATTTTACACACACCCACCACACATCGATCATTTGGGTGTGCCTACACATTCTGTAAAAGTTTTGGTATATATTATATTATTATGCTGACATTAATACTATATAAGAAATACGTATTTATTTATATTTTAACTGTATTGAAATTTATAAAAATAAGTTAAATTATACACAGGTTATTTTGTTGTATTTAATGTAAAATTTTTAAATAATATTTTTTTATACGTTAAATAATTTTGTTTCTACATATAATTTTCACTAAAACAGCCAATATGTATGAAATTTAATTTTTAGGGAGAGTTCTATGCTACTTGTATGACGTAGTTAATAAAGTTTTGATTTTTGTTCAGTTCCTTCCCCAAGCACTACCATATTCTATTATATATTGAGATAAAACAAAATATATATTTTTAACCAGTGCACGCGTGAAAATAAATTTTTCATTATATTATAATAAGATCATTCACGTTATTTTATATTTTAATCCTAAATATAGTATCAAATCATGCTCTTCACTGGTTTCGCTCCGCCACTGCGAATCTCACCGCCATATAGTGTTAATGTGTTATGCTCAAGCTTTGCAAACCAATTTCGGTTGTGGTAGCCGTAATTTTACTTGCTAAAAGTGTTTGTGGCTTATAACCCGAGGTCTCTTATTCGTACTGACTACGCACCCACTTTCCTTTACTTGCAGTAATACGTGCTGTTTCACGTGTTTTCGGGGCCATTTCCCCTCGAAAATCCACCAGCCATCAGCCATTTACAGTTCTATACCAAATCTATTTCTGTTTCTGACCATGGTTAAGCCATGATCCCGAATGCCGCGTAAAAGATAGGTAATTGTTACTTGTTGATTAATTGTGTATTGCCGTTGCCGGTCGTTACCGCTCTATAACATAATGTTATACTTTATAATTTATATTACCTTTTTTTCTTATTTGGCTGATTAGCGTTGTTATAATGTTCGGGATAGACGAATTGCACTTTTTACCTAAATAAAATAGGTAAAAAATATGTATAATGATAGAACTGCAATCGAGTTAAAGCAGATGTGCAAAAAAGGAATGTTAATTTAAACTTTGTAAAACACACATATACCCATGTCTTATACCTACTGATTGCAACCACGATTCACGATTTAAAGTTTTGAGTAATAATATTATTATACCCACCTATTAGTGGACGCTGTCTGTAATAATGCAAATCGCAATAAGTTGTACTTATTTTATATTTTAATGATTATAATTTCTGTAATTATGTTTTATTTACAGGGAATGAACATATTTTTCGATTTATTCATTACAATTTCTCAAACAAAGCCAATTAATTATTATGCTAACACCTAAATTGTTACTATAACTATTTAAATTGTAATATATCGTTATTTTACGCGATTTTGTAAAAAATCAAATTTCATACACTCATAAGTTATTTGAAGGAAAACTTATGGATAACCTTGTATTAGGTTTTTTAACCTTAGATATAAATCAAAATTTTTTTATAAATTTTCAAATTCAAAATTCCTTGCAAATTTTCGCAATTTTGATACATTTCGTAAACATTTGAACTTTAAATGCTTATAAAACAAAATTGAAAATTGTGACTAACGATTTTTAATTTTTTTTTACTACGATAAGTACAACTTATAATAAACCTTGTATTAAATCCCTTTTGGATAGCCGATTTTTTTTTACAGTCATTTCAAAAAAAGCGGGTAAGTGAGTATCGCTCTGCTGTACATTAGGGGTGGGGTGGACCTCGGACTAGGGTAGGTTAAATTTGAATGCAATAATAGGTATCATTGTATACGAAAAACGATTCTGAACGGAGATGATTTGTCAGACTGGAATATATTATATTTAAATATTGTCATATTATATTCTATTTTGAAAAAAATTCACAAATTCAAATATTTAAGTAAAAGTTTGAAGATCTTACGTCAAGTAATTTTTTAAAAATAACAAAAATCGAAAATTATTTATTAGTAAAACGTTATTTACACGTGTATTTTTGATTTCAAATTAAAATTAAAACTTTAAACACTCGTAAAATTTTTTAAATTGAATAATTCTCAACTTTTTTATAATTATTCTAAGCTTAACTTATGGACAGCATAGTATTAAATTTTCAATTCTTAGCTTTTGATAGTAAAATATTTATAAATTTTTAACTACCAAATAGTGAAAAATATTCATGATTTTGACGAATTGTTGTCAATATTTGAACTTCAAATGGTAATAAAAAAAAATTGTGCCTATGTATTTTTATAATTTTTGAATGAGAGTTAGAACAAGTTATGTGGACCCTTCAATTAAATTTTCAAGTAATTTGTCCCAGCCAAATTTTTTTTATCAACATTTATAAAAAAAAAAAAGCGGGTAAGTGAGTATCGCTCTGCTGTACATTAGGGGGTGGGATGGACCTCGGACTAGGGAAGGTTAAATTTGAATGCAATGATAGGTATCATTGTATACGAAAAACGATTCTGAACGGAGATGATTTGTCAGTCTAGGATATATAATACTTAAATATTGTAATATATTCTACTTTGAAACTAATTCAAACATTTAAGTAAAAGTTTGAAGATCTTACGTCAAGTAATTTTTTAAAAATAACAAAAATCGAAAATTATTTATTAGTAAAACGTTATTTACACGTGTATTTTTGATTTCAAATTAAAATTAAAACTTTAAACACTCGTAAAATTTTTTAAATTGAATAATTCTCAACTTTTTTATAATTATTCTAAGCTTAACTTATGGACAGCATAGTATTAAATTTTCAATTCTTAGCTTTTGATAGTAAAATATTTATAAATTTTTAACTACCAAATAGTGAAAAATATTCATGATTTTGACGAATTGTTGTCAATATTTGAACTTCAAATGGTAATAAAAAAAAATTGTGCCTATGTATTTTTATAATTTTTGAATGAGAGTTAGAACAAGTTATGTGGACCCTTCAATTAAATTTTCAAGTAATTTGTCCCAGCCAAATTTTTTTTATCAACATTTATAAAAAAAAAAAAGCGGGTAAGTGAGTATCGCTCTGCTGTACATTAGGGGGTGGGATGGACCTCGGACTAGGGAAGGTTAAATTTGAATGCAATGATAGGTATCATTGTATACGAAAAACGATTCTGAACGGAGATGATTTGTCAGTCTAGGATATATAATACTTAAATATTGTAATATATTCTACTTTGAAACTAATTCAAACATTTAAGTAAAAGTTTCAAGATCTTACGTTTAGTAATTTTTTAAAAATAACAAAAATCGAAAATTATTTATTAGTAAAACGTAATTTTACACGTGTATTTTTAATTTCAAATTAAAATTAAAACTTTAAACACTCGTAAAATTTTTTAAATTGAACAATCCTCAAACTTTTTTATAATTATTCTAAGCTTATCTTATGGACAGCATAGTATTAAATTTTCAATTCTTAGCTTTTGATAGAAAAATATTTATAAATTTTTAACTACCAAATAGTGAAAATATTCATGATTTTGACGAATTTTTGTCAATATTTGAACTTCAAATGCTCATAAAAAAAAATTGTGCCTATGTATTTTTATAATTTTTGAATGAGAGTTAGAACAAGTTATGTGGACCCTTCAATTAAATTTTCAAGTAATTTGTCCCACCTAACTTTTTTTTATCAACATTTATAAAAAAAAAATAAAAAAAATTTGAAAATTTCAATTGTCTATAAATAGCTCAAAAAAAGTCAAAATGTTTTGAAAATCAAATCACGTAAAGAAAATGGCAATCTAAATAACTGGTAAAATTTTCAAGTATTTACGACTTATACTGTTTGAATAACAACAAATATCAAAAATCGTTTGAGGCTAAACCGTTATTTAACGCGGTTTTGTAAAAATTTAAATTTCAAACACTCATAAAAATTTTTTGTCTTAGTCTGGTAGAGTTTTTTTTACAGGTATTTGAAGAAAAATGTATGGAGAACCTTGTATCAAATTTTCAAAACTTAGTTATAAAAGAAAAAAATTTTACGAATTTTCAACCACAAAATTACTTGCAAATTTTCGCAATATTGACATATTTCGTATAAATTCGAACTTTAAGCACTTATAAAAAAAAATTGTGACTAACGATTTCGGATTTTTTTTTATCACTTTAAGAACAACTTATAAGAAACCTTGTATTAAATTTTCAAAATTTTCTGGCCGGCCAAAAAATTTTTATCGTTATTTAAAAAAAAAATACTAAAAAAAATTAAAAATTTCAATTGTCTATAAATAGCTCGAAAAAAGTCAAAATTCTTTGAAAATTTACCTATGTATGGAGAACGCTAATATAAACATTTGGTGAAAGTTTCAAGTATTTTCATCTATTAGTTTTTGAGTTATAGCAAAATAAAAAATTCGTTTTTGTCGAAAACTGGTTGTGCGTAAAAAATCCCGTTTTTCCGTCATTTTTTTTATGTTTTTCCCGACTCATTTAAAAAATATTGAAAAATTTTAACTTTTGACCCCCCAAAGTACCAACTAGATCCGATTTCCTTTTCAAAGAGGGGCTGAAGTCCAAAATCGAAGCATTTTTACTGCTCCAAATGTTGTCGTCAGACACAAAAATAAAAAAAAAAATAAAAAAAAAAAAAAAAAAAAAAAAAAAAAAAAAAAAAAACACACATCATTGTAAAATCAATACATTCATCACTCCGTTCAGAATCTAAAATAAAAATAAATTGATTATTTCAAATGCCTATAAATAGCTCAAAAAAAGTCAAAATATTTTGAAAATCAAATCACGTAAAGAAAATGGCAATCTAAATCACTGGTAAAATTTTCAAGTATTTACGACTTATACTGTTTGAATAACAACAAATATCAAAAATCGTTTGAGGCTAAACCGTTATTTAACGTGGTTTTGTAAAAATTTTAATTTCAAACACTCATAAAAATTTTTGTCTGAATCCGGTGGAGTTTTTTTTACAGATATTTGAAGAAAAATGTATGGAGAACTTTGTATCAAATTTTCAAAACTTAGTTATAAAAGAAAAAAATTTTACGATTTTTCAACCACAAAATTACTTGCAAATTTTCGCAATATTGACATATTTCGTATAAATTCGAACTTTAAGCACTTATAAAAAAAAATTGTGACTAACGATTTCGGATTTTTTTTTATCACTTTAAGAACAACTTATAAGAAACCTTGTATTAAATTTTCAAGATTTTCTGGCCGGCCAAAAAATTTTTATCGTTATTTAAAAAAAAAATACTAAAAAAAATTATAAATTTCAATTGTCTATAAATAGTTCAAAAAATTCTTTGAAAATTTAACTGTGTATGGAGAAGGCTAATATAAACATTTTGTGAAAATTTCAAGTATTTACATCGATTAGTTTTTGAGTTATAGCAAAATAAAAATTTGATTTTGACGAAAACTGGTTTTGCGTAAAAAATCCTGTTTTTCTGTCATTTTTTTAAGAGTTTTCCCGACTCATTTAAAAAATACTGAAAATTTTTAACTTTTGACCCCCCAAAGTACCAACTAGATTCAATTTCCTTTTCAAAGAGGGGCTGAAGTCCAAAATCGAAGCATTTTTACTGCTCCAAATGTTGTCGTCAGACACAAAAAAAAAAAAATAAAAAAAAAACACACATCATTGTAAAATCAATACATTCATCACTCCGTTCAGAATTTAAAAAAAGTTAGAAAAGTCGAAAATTTCGATTATGTATAAGTATTAAATAGCCTAAAAAAGGTCAAAATATTTCATGTTTCAACAACCAAATACTATTCTATAGATAAAAATCTGATTAATCGAGATTTTCAATTATTAGATTCTGAACGAAGTGATGAATGTATTGATTTTACAATGATGTGTGTTTTTTTTTTATTTTTTTTTTTTTTTTGTCTGACGACAACATTTGGAGCAGTAATAATGCTCCGATTTTTGACTTCAGCCCCTCTTTGAATAGGAAAATTCATCTAGTTGGTACTTTGGGGGGGTCAAAAGTAAAATTTTCTAATAGTTTTCAAAAAAATCGAGAAAAACAAAAAAAAATGACAGAAAAATGGAAATTTTACGGAAAAACCACTTTTCGACAAAATCGATTTTTTGATTTTGCTGTAACTCAAAAACGAATTATTGTAAATACTTGAAATTTTCACCAAATGTTTATATTATGGTTATCTCTTTACAGTTAATTTTTCAAAATATTTTGACTATTTTTAAGCTACTAATAGACAATTGAAATTTTCGACTTTTCTAAGTTTTTTTTTCTTCAAATGCCGATAAAAATTTTTGGGTGGCCAGAAAATCTTGAAAATTTAATACAAGGTTTCTTATAAGTTGTTCTTAAAGTGATAAAAAAAAATCCGAAATCGTTAGTCACAATTTTTTTTTATAAGTGTTTAAAGTTCGAATTTATACGAAATATGTCAAAATTTAAATTAAATTTCATACGCTCATAATGCGAATGTTGGCCATAGTAACCATAGTAACATAATATAAAAACTATACTATTTGTTTCAAAATAGAATATTTGACAATATTTAAATATAATATATCCTAAACTGACAAATCATCTCCGTTCAGAATCGTTTTTCGTATACAATGATACCTATCATTGCATTCAAATTTAACCTTCCATAGTCTGAGGTCCACCCCACCCCCTAATATACAGCAGAGCGATACCCACTTACCCGCTTTTTTTGAAATGACTGTAAAAAAAAATCGGCTATCCAAAAGGGATTTAATACAAGGTTTATTATAAGTTGTACTTATCGTAGTAAAAAAAAATTAAAAATCGTTAGTCACAATTTTCAATTTTGTTTTATAAGCATTTAAAGTTCAAATGTTTACGAAATGTATCAAAATTGCGAAAATTTGCAAGGAATTTTGAATTTGAAAATTTATAAAAAAATTTTGATTTATATCTAAGGTTAAAAAACCTAATACAAGGTTATCCATAAGTTTTCCTTCAAATAACTTATGAGTGTATGAAATTTGATTTTTTACAAAATCGCGTAAAATAACGATATATTACAATTTAAATAGTTATAGTAACAATTTAGGTGTTAGCATAATAATTAATTGGCTTTGTTTGAGAAATTGTAATGAATAAATCGAAAAATATGTTCATTCCCTGTAAATAAAACATAATTACAGAAATTATAATCATTAAAATATAAAATAAGTACAACTTATTGCGATTTGCATTATTACAGACAGCGTCCACTAATAGGTGGGTATAATAATATTATTACTCAAAACTTTAAATCGTGAATCGTGGTTGCAATCAGTAGGTATAAGACATGGGTATATGTGTGTTTTACAAAGTTTAAATTAACATTCCTTTTTTGCACATCTGCTTTAACTCGATTGCAGTTCTATCATTATACATATTTTTTACCTATTTTATTTAGGTAAAAAGTGCAATTCGTCTATCCCGAACATTATAACAACGCTAATCAGCCAAATAAGAAAAAAAGGTAATATAAATTATAAAGTATAACATTATGTTATAGAGCGGTAACGACCGGCAACGGCAATACACAATTAATCAACAAGTAACAATTACCTATCTTTTACGCGGCATTCGGGATCATGGCTTAACCATGGTCAGAAACAGAAATAGATTTGGTATAGAACTGTAAATGGCTGATGGCTGGTGGATTTTCGAGGGGAAATGGCCCCGAAAACACGTGAAACAGCACGTATTACTGCAAGTAAAGGAAAGTGGGTGCGTAGTCAGTACGAATAAGAGACCTCGGGTTATAAGCCACAAACACTTTTAGCAAGTAAAATTACGGCTACCACAACCGAAATTGGTTTGCAAAGCTTGAGCATAACACATTAACACTATATGGCGGTGAGATTCGCAGTGGCGGAGCGAAACCAGTGAAGAGCATGATTTGATACTATATTTAGGATTAAAATATAAAATAACGTGAATGATCTTATTATAATATAATGAAAAAATTTATTTTCACGCGTGCACTGGTTAAAAATATATATTTTGTTTTATCTCAATATATAATAGAATATGGTAGTGCTTGGGGAAGACATTTTGACTTTTTTTGAGCTATTTATAGACAATTGAAATTTTCATTTTTTTTTATTTTTTTTTTATAAATGTTGATAAAAAAAATTTAGCTGGGACAAATCACTTGAAAATTTAATAGAAGGGTCCACATTACTGGTTCTAACTCTCATTCAAAAATTATAAAAATACATAGGCACAATTTTTTTTTATTAGCATTTGAAGTTCAAATATTGACAAAAATTCGTCAAAATCTTGAATATTTTTCACTATTTGGTAGTTAAAAATTTATAAATATTTTTCTATCAAAAGCTAAGAATTGAAAATTTAACACTATGCTGTCCATAAGTTAAGCTTAGAATAATTATAAAAAAGTTTGAGGATTGTTCAATTTAAAAAATTTTACGTGTGTTTAAAGTTTTAACTTTAATTTGAAATCAAAAATACACGTGTAAAAATAACGTTTTACTACTAAATAATTTTCGATTTTTGTTATTTTTAAAAAATTACTAAACGTAAGATCTTGAAACTTTTACTTAAATATTTGAATTAGTTTCAAAATAGAATATATTCCAATATTTAAGTATAATACATCCTAGACTGACAAATCATCTCCGTTCAGAATCGTTTTTCGTATACAATGATACCTATCATTGCATTCAAATTTAACCTTCCCTAGTCCGAGGTCCATCCCACCCCCTAATGTACAGCAGAGCGATACTCACTTACCCACTTTTTAATATCTATTATTATAATTCACTACGTTGTACATACAAATCAAAATTAATTAAATATAATATTTTATATATTATGATAATGTCATACAAATAACAAATTCAAGTTAAATTTTTTTTATTAATATTTATTGTTATTATATAAATGGTAAAAAATTATTTGACAATAATATGTTCTTAACGAATTCAAATCTTGAAATATTTTTATTTTCATATTTCAAATAATATATATATATATTTAAATAATATTAAGTCATTTTAATCACCATGCACCCCAGATCTTTTACAAAATAAATTGCATTTTATCATATTAATCGGGTTATTAAACAATACGTATGCAACGCGTTTATCGACGTTGAGATGTAATATCTTAGATCGTGTTACTTTATGCCACACAGTCACTGTACATAATATAATATAGGTAACAATAAATCGACAAGTTTAATACTTTAACTGACAACATCATAAAATGGTTAATACTATCCTATAATATAATTAAATATATATACTCGTGTAATCCTCATTCGACGTATTCAATGTTTTATACCTGGATGGGCATATAATTGGGTGCGGCGTGGGCCTTCTATTCGTCCGTTTTCCTAGTATAAAAAGTATCCACAGAAAGTACGGCATGAGCGCCATGGTCAAATGAACCACTACTAGATGTAAATTTTGACTCGTAAAATGGGCTAAGTGTCGCATAGAACTGAGGTTGATTAAATTAAGAACGGTCGTGTTCTCAAGACGTACCTCGTCGTACAGAAATTTTACCACGTATATTTCATAAGCTAAAATCGCTATATTATAAAAAAAAAAACAATACAAACGAATTATATTAAACTTGTTTAAATTGCAATTCACCGAACAACGAAATAGATTGAAAAACATGATATTTAATATTTATAATGTTGTAGAGAAGTATAAAATATTATAAAAGTACGTACCGCCGACTATAATTCCAACCAGCAACACATCGTACTTCTACGTTATTGTAGTTAATGACGGTATGGTGAAGAAAACCAGAACGAAATAAAAAATCACTACATGTACTTTTAACCATAGCTTGATCGTAAAGACGCTGGGCTGAAAATTATTCATATGTTATTTTTCTTTGTATTAACTATTAAATGATAAATCATTATCATAATAAATAATATTATTTATATTAATACCATCAGGCAATATAGTTAGGTAATCTGTTGAAAAATTAATACACTAAATCTTTCAATATTTAATTTTTTTAAATTTGTTTTAATAATAACCATTTATGTTATTTAACAAATTCATGATTCATTTAAATTAATTAGTTTTAGATTCTGAACGGAGTGATGAATGTATTGATTTTACAATGATGTGTTTATAGACGAAATAATGCTTCAATTTCAAACTTTGGGGGTGGTTTCTGATGGAAAAGTGGATATACTTGGTGCATTATAGAGGTGAAAAGTAAACATTCTCCAAAAGTTTTCAAAAAAATCAAGAAAAACAAAAAAAAAAATGACAGAAAAACTGGAATTTTTACACAAAACCGGTTTTCGATAAAATCGAATTTTTTATTTTGCTATAACTCAAAAACTAATCGATGTAAACACTTGAAATTTTCACAAAATGTTTATATTAGCGTTCTCCATACACAGTTAAATTTTCAAAGAATTTTTTGAACTATTTATAGACAATAGAAATTTTTAATTTTTCTAAGTTTTTTTTCTTCAAATACCGATAAACATTTTTGGGTTGGCCAGACAATCTTGAAAATTTAATACAAGGTTTCTTATAAGTTGTTCTTAAAGTAATAAAAAAAATCCGAAATCGTTAGTCACAATTTTTTTTTATAAGTGCTTAAAGTTCGAATTTATACGAAATATGTCAATATTGCGAAAATTTGCAAGTAATTTTGTGGTTGAAAAATCGTAAAATTTTTTTCTTTTATAACTAAGTTTTGAAAATTTGGTACAAGGTTCTCCATACATTATTCTTCAAATATCTGTAAAAAAAACTCTACCGGACTAAGACAAAAATTTTTAAGAGTGTTTGAAATTTAAATTTTTACAAAACCGCGTTAAATAACGTTTTAGCCTCAAACGATTTTTGATATTTGTTGTTATTCAAATAGTATAAGTCGTAGATACTTGAAAATTTCACCAGTTATTAAGATTGCCATTTTCTTTACGTGCTTAGATTTTCAAAATATTTTGACTTTTTTTGAGCTATTTATAGACAATATTGAAATTTTCATTTTTTTTTTTATAAATGTTGATAAAAAAAATTTAGCTGGGACAAATTACTTGAAAATTTAATTGAAGGGTCCACATAACTTGTTCTAACTCTCATTCAAAAATTATAAAAATACATAGGCACAATTTTTTTTTATTACCATTTGAAGTTCAAATATTGACAACAATTCGTCAAAATCATGAATATTTTTCACTATTTGGTAGTTAAAAATTTATAAATATTTTACTATCAAAAACTAAGAATTGAAAATTTAATACTATGCTGTCCATAAGTTAAGCTTAGAATAATTATAAAAAAGTTTGAGGATTATTCAATTTAAAAAATTTTACGAGTGTTAAAAGTTTTAATTTTAATTTGAAATCAAAAATACACGTGTAAAATTACGTTTTACTAATAAATAATTTTCGATTTTTGTTATTTTAAAAAAATTATCAAACGTAAGATCTTGAAGCTTTTACTTAAATGTTTAAATTTGTGAATTTTTTTCAAAATAGAATGTATGACAATATTTAAATATAATATATCCCAGACTGACAAATCATCTCCGTTCAGAATCGTTTTTCGTATACAATGATACCTATCATTGCATTCAAATTTAACCTACCCTAGTCCGAGGTCCACCCCACCCCTAATGTACAGCAGAGCGATACTCACTTACCCGCTTTTTTTTATTTGAACACATTAATTTAAAAATTAATTAAGTACGATTTTTCATGAGATTTTTTTCTTGAAACTTAAACGATAAAATGTTTATTATTATGTATTATTTTTAAACAATTATTGTTGTTTTATTACTATTAAAAAAATATGAATTGTAGGACTTGAAACATTCCTCATTTCCTCTATTACATAAATTATAATTGTCTAATGTCTATACACAATGAAATTTTCAAAATATTTAAATGGATCGTTTAAAATTCTTCGTAGACAA
Organism: Schizaphis graminum; assembly: GCA_020882235.1. Lineage (NCBI taxonomy): Eukaryota > Metazoa > Arthropoda > Insecta > Hemiptera > Aphididae > Schizaphis > Schizaphis graminum. Next base: position 52,536,271 of record CM037031.1, on the reverse strand, counting down.
TAATTATGATTTATTATTGAATATAAATGTAACATATTGCTTACTCAATGACGAGGTATACTTGACATTTATACTATATAGCATTATAGCAGAACAAACCTAGTTTTTTTTAACAACAACCTACATTTTTTGATTTCATAATCAAAAACAAAATTAAATCTTATTTTCTAAAAACGTTAAAAATACTTAAATTTCTATTAGCCATTAGGTGTCTAGACTAACACAATTATTATTTTGGTTCAGGTTATATAATACAAAATCATTTGATTTACTTTAGATTTGAATCTGAATTTATGATTAACAAAAATCATTGATATCATCAATACTAATAAACACACATAAAGCAATAAGTACATTTTTTCTGTTGTATTCACGTTTTCGAAGAATAGTATCAAATTGTTCTTGAAATCTAAACAAAATAAATGTTGACCATTAATACAACACCTATTATGGTTGCTTTAATATTATTATATCTATATTATCATTATGCTCTTAAGTGATATACTTTTATAATTACTGCGTTTTCATAAATTAGTACTATATGTCTATATGAGTGTATAAGATTTTTAATTTTGTCGCATTTATGAAATCTTCGAAATTTAAAAATATTTAATTAGGTATATAATAAATACTCATAGTTAGGCTTAGGTGCTTATAGAGCATAGGTTATAAATTTATAAATAAACTGCACTCGTAGGACTTTTTTTTTATTATTATTATTATAAAGTATTCCTGACAGAGTCATCTAACTTATTAATAATATTAATTAATTAACATTTTAGCACTTTAATAATTGATAATGCATAATTATTTACAAATTATTTACAAAATGAGTATATAATATTTATAAAAAAAAATTGGATAGAAACATAACTATAAGAATAAAATAAATTATATAAGTAGAATTACTGGTGTTAAGACAGGGCATCACGAGGACGTCCACGCTTGAGTCATCGAAGGGTAGGCTTTTCCGTAGAACCTTATAGAATACACAAATAATCGATAGAAAAACAATATTTGTGAAGCTTACATCAACACGAAAACATGAATAAAATATTTAAAAAAAATCGATGATCATTTTATGCGTTTGTGACTGTTTATAATAATGAAGAGATACGTAATTATTATTTTATTATGATGTTTTTATAATTGTTTGATAATATTAAATTACATAATTACATTTCCATATTATGAAATATAGGTTTTATAGTGTGATCTGCGTCAAAGACTATTATTAAATTCGTACACAAGTACACAATACATATAATGTATAATAATCATAATATATTAATAATGATATAATATAAATTAAATTATACTTTCATGTTTCAATGTTTGTACTTAATAGTATATATATACTAACCTGTGCTCCACTGTAGGTTGTAGTTCTGAAAATATTGTCTACCGTAATATGCATAGATGTAACAGATACTATAACACACACACTGGAAATAAATAAGTCAAATGTTAACAACAACTATACATTAGTTATCCATCATTATATAAATAAAATACGAGTATTAGTGTATTTTAATAGTTATATAGTGTTAATTTAGATGTGTTAAATACTTAAATGTTGTGTTGGAATTTTGGCTAAATATTTTTTTCATAATTATTGTTTCTGCGGCAGTGTATCATATTTAATCATTATATAAATGTTGAGAGTATGTTGTGACTTTGCAAGTTTAAAACTTTAAAAAAAAATTTTTTAAAAATATTTAAAATTCATATAAGCCGTACTCTATATAATTATGTATAGTGTGTAATATATTTCCTAACACATGAAATTGAAAAGTTTTTACCTTGTGAAATTTATTAATAAAATATTTATGCATCAAACTGAAATTTAGTAGAGGTATACCTAAGTCCTAAGTATTATACTTAGATAGTAAAATTTTAAAGAACTGAAAATAATTTAATTATACGTATCAGTTTTCGTCAAGTATTATAAATTATAACAAATACTTATTATGTATATTTTTTTGCATATATTTGATTATGTATTTACGAATAATGATATTATTGATATTACGGTACTAAAATCATTGTACAATAATATGTACGTTTTAAACAAAATATGTACATTATGACTATATTAATATCATCTACTCGTAAATAATTATTACGTAAACCGTTTTCTGTTAATCTTGAGTCCAGACCATATTATGTGTATGCAATAATTTTATTGTATATTTAATTTAAAATGAATTAATATGATTTGCACTATTAAAAAAATTAAACAGTTTGTTGCTGCTATTATTTTTAATTTTTTTATGCCACGTAAAATATTTAAAACATAAATGTATTAAAATAATTGTATTAACCAAATTATACTATTATTATATATTAATGTGACACTGAATTCTCATCTCCGTCAGCTAATGACCAATATTATTGTCTATTGATATATGTATTTTGATTTACGATATATATGTAAGAATTATTACAGTAACGAATTCCAGTAAACAATTTATATATATTTTTTATTGTTCTTAACATTAGTGACAATAGTCATTAGTTACAATTTACAACAATTACAATGTTTTGTTACTTACAATTTTTTTTATTTTTATTTTGATTGTACAATTTGGTTTTGTTTATAAACTTGTTTAGAAAACCTAGGTATTTAACTATGTTTACAGAATAATGCATTTTTTTAACGAACTATTTTAATATTTATTGAAATATTTCACATAGTCGATGCTCATAAATCATAATAAATACGCCTAAATATACGTTTTCAATATATTCTGCAGATATACTTATAATATCCTAATAAAAAATATCATTCAAATTTTTTTCGAGGATGATATTATAGTAGTTACTATTAATACGTTATAACAGTGTAGTATACACTATGTAGTAGGTAGGTACGTAATATGTATACAATAATCTTATAATCAAATATAATGTAAAAACATACATTATTATGATAAACGTATTTTTTTAAATTAATTATATATATTATTAGAGATCGGCTATATTACTTGTTCATATACTATATTTTACTTACGTTGTTCAAAAGAGCGAAGCTTCTGGATGCATCGCATAGATATATTAGCGAATCATCCTCCATCAAGTCCATGACAATAATTTATTTCGATTTTCTAAACATATTATTTATTATTATTATTATGATATACATGAAAGTTCATGTATTTATATAATAAAACATCGTCAAAAATATAGTGGGTTTTTTGCCTTAAAAATCGACTAGTCGACGATTACATTCTGCGGCGACACTTGCGGAGTATCAACCTATCAATTGATCTATTACGACGGACTGCGGTTTGAATGATGCCCTGCAGTACGGATGCTATTATCGCACGACACTGCGACTACGGCGTTCGGTGGATAAAAACCTAAATATTATAGTTATAATTGCGATGATAAATACAATCATGATTATGATAATATGTGATTGATATATTATATTATAGTCTTGTAGAGACGGGCACGCGTTAAATCTAATAGGTTTTTCACACTGAGGCGTATTAGGTAAAACACTAAAATTAGAATAATTTGACCTGATATTTGACCGCAATAATCCTCATCCGAAGGCTGAGTTTAAGAAAATCATGGAGACTTAAAGCATCAGGCTGTAGAATAATCTGCAAGGTTTTTAAAATTAGTATTTTTTAAATTTCTTTAAAAAAATCACAAATCAAATAGATAAACATACATTTCAATTGATTTTTATTTTATTTATTAAATAGGTACATAATATATATTGGTTTAACACAATAAAATTTATGTGTTTTTTATGTGTCAATTATTACCTTTTGAATCAATAAAAATGCTTCGATTTTCAACTAGGAGATCTTAAGTAGAAAATTATATCTTTTATTGATATTTTGTAGAATCAAAAGTTATTTTAAGTTAACAACTCAAAGTAGGCACTTACTTTACAAAATAATCGGGAGTAAGTTAACAGCTAAGTACTTATACAAAACAAAAATTAAAAAATTAAATATAGCGTGCTACTTAATATTTTCTCTGCTACACGGAAAAACATTGAATCATAATATCTTAATATACCTATAGATAGAACTTTAATTATATTATGCATCTACAACAACACTGTGGTCGTATAATTTTTGAACGATTGACCGTTTTCAATAAAAGTTATATCAATAGGTTCATTGAGACTTGTAAAGTATAATAGTATATTATTTAAATTCTTATAGGTTGCTATAAGGTGCCTCACAAAAATCTAATATTGTTTTGTTTATTTAAAATTTAAATGATTGTCATTACTCATTGGTAACAAATTATTTAATATTATACACATTTATATTATTATTATAATATTATTAGCACAAAAAATATGATATTATATAAAAAAATAATTGTATTTAATAAACAAATCTTAAAATAAAATAATAATGAATACAGTTACAATGATTACCTTTATAACTTTCAATTATAAATTACTTCCTTAATAGTTAATTCTGGATATATTTTTTATGAGTGAAATCATAAAATTATTCATTGTAATAATTACCGTGTTTGTGTTTTATATTAAATACCTAACCCAGTGGCATATTTAGGGGGGGAGGGGCAAGAGGGGGCAATTGCCTCGGGCAGTAAATTTAACTGGGAACTTTTTTTATAATATTAGTTTAATGATGTTTGTTTTATAAACATATTATGAAAATAAATTAATACATTTTACAATTGGCTTTGATTATTTTGTTATCACTGGTACTACTGAGAAAACCTACGATATTCAACATTCTTATGACACTCAATCTATTTTTATACTGCATGATACTATTAGCATATCACATGTATAGTAAGTTGTTTTTTAGGGTAAGAAAAATTGCCACTATAAAAAACCAACGTTAGAAAAAGGGCATTAAAAAAATGTGTACCTGTGGCAGCAAAATCCTAAATACGCTGCTGACCTAACCTAATCTATTTCAACTGAAGAAACAGAAGTCGTGGAAATGGAAAGATAGACTAATTTTAGTTCGCATGAAGTTGGTTAATACAGATATTATAATATGTAGGTATGTTTAAAATGTTGTGTCAACAAGGTTGCTGTATAATAACGTAACGGAATTATATTATTAAATTTGTCGATTTCTATAGGGGAAATCTTAAGAAAAATCTGAGTACGAGAATAAAAATCGTAAGTCTTGTTCATTTTTTTGCAGCTATACTAAAAAAATAATCATTATATAATTCGTCTGTCGCCGATATGTACATAAAACATGATCGGGCATTTCAAGATAAGGTGGTAAGAGCATTGCGCTCTATCTGAAATTGTGGTTGACATCGAAACAATCGTATGCCACCACTAGAGCGCGATGTGCAGGCCAGTTACCGAACTATTTTGTATTAATTTGTATAATATAATATTGTAGCAGTGAGGAAGTTCGTGGTAATCGATGTCTACCAGCCGTACGGCGGGCTAAAATATAACAAATAGAGTATAGCAAAATATGTTCCTTACACGTTAGTAGTTAAAATCAATTTACTATTTTATAGGTCTGTAGTCCAGGGGCGAACTGGATATGTATGAGGCCAGTCGGCAATTTTTTTCACTTGAGGTCATGATTAATGGTTATTTCAGAAACATGTTAACAAATGGGACAGGGCGTCTAACAAAAAGAAAATTGGAAGAGATACATTAATAAAAGGAAAAAGTAACTTGAAAGTTGAAATACACAACTGAACACATGCAAGGTTAAATTAATTAAATGTCTATGTATATTTATTATTTTTCGAAAACACTTTTGTTGCATTTCTCAATGTCTCATTCAAAACTTGATTGTTTTTAACTTTTTCCATTAAATTAAATTAAATTCTACCAAATATTGAATGTTATATTCTACTTTATATATTTTTAATACTGTTATTGCTTATTAGTATTATATTCAATGGAGAGAGTTATTTACAGCCTTAAATAAATATTGCGGTTTATAAATATACCGTATCGCCCGTATCGAAGACTTATATTATTATTAATATATTTGTTTGTGCTCACTGGTCGCACATCAACATTTGTGTCATATTCGGCAGCTAAAAATAATTCCATTGAATGTTTTGAATCGCTATTTGTTACAAAACCACTTTATATTTTTATAGTATCCAATTATTTATTATCTTGTTTTCAATAATTCAATAATTCATTCTTTCTCAATTCCTGGAACGTGTAAGTCAAATGCAATAGGTATTATGTTTTTATTATATTCCTAATAAAATATTTCATTTAACCTACACTAAATGACGTGTTTTCTGGGAAAATTTGAAAAAAAAAATAACAATAAATATTGCAAGACTGCAAGACTCTTGCAGTGTGGGTCTTGTTTTGGTCTTGGTCTTGCAGACTTAGTCTTGGTCTTGGTCTTGGTCTTGGTCTTGGTCTTGGTCTTGCTGCAAGACCAAGACCAAGGGAATTTTGCACATCACTAATTAGAACTTTGCTTAAGTCCCTATTTCGAAATATATTATAAAAATTTTGTCATATTCCCCCGGAAGGCGATAGTTTTGTGCTATTTAGTACATTAGAAGGTACTTAAGAAGGTTAAAGACGTTAATGTAGAATGTCATATTTTAGTATTTAGTAATCAGTAATCACCTATGGGCTATGACAATAGATGTCGAACACTCGAACAATATTATCCGCCTGCAACGGTTAGTCCTATCATTGATTATAGAATAGTCTATTCTATAATCAATGGTCCTATCTATTGGACCTCATCCGGCTCATCCTCATGACGTCGATAGTTGAGTGTAGTAATGTTCGTAAAAAAGTCTAAGTCAAATCGCGTGTTTGAACTTTTAGTAGTCAGTTACCAACGGTTAAAATCAATTTGCATGTACACAACTAAATTTACCAAGTAAGCAATCCGATTGTGTCGGGTTGTAGACAAATTGGGCGCATAGATGAAATCTATGTATTTAATACAAGACTTGTATTATACATAGTATAATACAGTTATACAGTGTCCCGTTAGGATTTATTTATTGCGATATCTCCTGAAATAATAGAGATATCATAATTTTGATTTTTTAATAAGTTTCCGAGGGACAAGAATTACAAATATTTGATGTTTTAATTTATTGTTTCGGTAAAAAAGTTAAAAAATAAATTTTTTTATTTAATTATTTAAAAAAAATTGAAAATAGCCATTTTGTAGAGTTTATTTTTCTGAAAATATTGACGTTTTAACATTTTAATTACATTAGTCTCCTGATTTTTAGTATTTTTTCTAATTTCGAAATAAACTAAGAATTATTTAATACGATAATAGTATCAATATATCAAACATGTGGCTTATGTGTTAAATCATATAATTTTTTATATAATAAAAATACATTATACAAATGCTTCTTAAAATATTACGATATATTTTAATTATAAATACATGTATTATATTTAATTATTAATTAATAATAAACAAAGAACAAATGAATGCATCGGGTCAGGTTACAAAACTCAAAAATGGTGGTGAGGACATTTCCCTGGCATCCTCATTCCTCACCATAAATTAGCTATAAGTCAGGAACGGTGATGGAATAAACGACGAAATTTTCGGTACAAACAAGAACAATTGAAAGCCCTGGGCTTGGTTTAAAAATTTAGTGGTAGGGGTGCCAGGGAAATTTACCTGATATTTATTTTATTACTAATTTATTATGTGAAATTCCAGTGGGTCCGGCTTGACATACAACAACAATAATATAATTTCCACAAATTTGTAATAAACCTAATCGTTTAAAAATAATAAAAATGAATTGATAATAATATAATAAGACGTGTAAACCTATAGTGGATGGTGTATCGTGGGATACATCGTTTATCATCTACACCATCGAATATAAATTTAATTACTGGGATGTGGGAATTACAAAAGACGGCGTGACGCGCAATCGCGCGAACACGTACAGAATTTATTTATAGTTGCGATTGTTGTGAAACATGTACAGTGCACCTACTTTGGTCTGTGACATATCAATATCATCAATTATTATACACATGGTCTTAGATTATTAGGTCTGATAATGGAATTCGTGCTCTTAATGACCGGACAGGGAATAGTCATGCACACGTGTCACTATCTAGCGGATTAATGTTTTTGATTATTATATATTAACCGGGGAACTAACTGCAGCTACATAAACAAAAATCGCGCCAAAAGTTTTAAAAAAAAAAGTATATTGTTACGTAGTTTAATATGAGCGACAAGATTTTTAATTGAAAATACGTTTAGTATTTTAATTTTTTGATCTTCTTACCTAATTAGTCATCATGCCAAAAAAATGTGCCATATTTAGTATAGGAACAGAAGTAGTTCCAACTTTTATAGTGACTCAGAAGCGGAAAGAAAATTGGGAATTTGTAGTTCCGATTCCATTATTTGTGGGTGATCGAATATGTCAAACACATTTTCCAAAATCTTTTTTAATAAAAGAAAATATAAAAGACGGTCCGGAACAATCGAACGTTCAAGAGTAAGTTTTTCAAACTAAATGTATAATAATAGTATAACATGTATATAATACCTATATGACATATAATAATATAATATACCTATTGCATTATATTATTTACATAAATATTTTTTTAACTTATGTTTTTAAATTAAGGTACTTTTAAAAGCAGATATCTATCCTGTATTTGAATTTGAAAGTCTAAGTAATAATATTCATGATACTTCTGGTGCAATTATTGATGAAGGCAATATACAAATAAATCAACTATCTACCAAATCAAACAGCATTGTCAAAAAACTAAATAATAATTATGAAAGTTCATATGATGGTTGTAATGAATTAGCTCGGCCTTTATTGCCAATCTCCCCAAATAATATTTCTGGAATGGTAAACAATAATATAAATTTTATATTTCTATATTATTTTTTAATTTTTTACCCATATATTCTGATACTCATAATTCTTCTTTTTCTTAGAAACAATATGGTAATAATAGAACTAAAATTTGTAGTATTCCAGTTCATACAAATTTAATAAGAGAACCCTATGTTAATCATAGTAAAATAAACAACTGTAAAAAATGTTTTTGAACAAATATATTTAAATATGGACTCTGTGCGGTTTCCTTCAAAATGGTGCAGACTTATTCCTGGAAATAGTAAAAGTATTATATATAGTAAAATTTTATTAAGAGAAATTGATTTAAAGCCATACTTTGAGCGATCAGTAAGCACTAAGCATAGATGAAAAAGCAACAATAAAATGCTCATATTTGAATGATACAATTCAAATTAGTCATCTCAAATTGAATTCCAATTTAATAAAATATACAAGAACTAGATGATGTAATTTGTAAGGTAGACAGTGCTATAATGTATGAATGAGTTAATATACCAACAGAAGCATTAAAATATAAAGCAAATACATTATGCATTGATAGTAATGGCCAATTTCGACATATAGGATGTTCATTAATAGTTAATGGAGAATTAAATGATAATAAAATAATTAAACAATATAAATTTTGTAAGATAGCATTGATAAGGTGCCAAAGAAAAAAACTGCATATGAAATACACACATACATTGTAAAACGTGTTCGTTTAGTGTTTACTATGTACACCAAGTAAACTTAAAAAACTCAAGTTACTTCGTAAACGTAATAAAAATGTAAAATAATTAAATCGATGAGCTGGAAAACAATTAAATAAATTAAAAAGGCAATTAAAAATTTGTGAAACAAAATGTAGTAATTTAGATGAATCAACTATATTAAAAAATTTAACATCCAAGAATATTCCAAAAAATTATCAATTAGTAATTAAGGAAATAATAGCTACCTCTAAACGAAGAAGTCCAAAAGGTAACCGTTACACAGAAGACTGGATAATGCTTTGTATGCTTTTACATATTAGATCACCTGCTGGTTATTCTTTTATGCAAAATAATAAATTATGTATTAATGTTTGATTTTCAGGTATAGTTAGGTACAGTTACAAATGTTTCTATCAATTTATGTGAAATGTTGTCGACAGACACAAAAAAAAAAAACACACACATCATTGTAAAATCAATACATTCATCACTCCGTTCAGAATCTAAAATCAATATTTTAGTAAATATTATAAATGATAATAACTTTAAAGATATTAATGAAATATGCAAAATATGCTATATAGACTGATAAATGATAACAAAAACAAGACTACTTTAAAATTAATATTAATAATATGACGAGGACGCTACACAGAAAATGAAACTTATAAAAAAAAACATATAATGAAATCTTCATAATTAATTTCACTTTGACAAGGCACATCCAGACATTAGTTTGTTTTTTTAATTCAATTATGTCTTTGAGTAAATCCCAAGCACCAGTACTACACAATCGTTTGATTAAATTAATATTAATTTCTGGTTCAACTATTCCCATATGAATGAGTTCCACTTGAGTGTTTAGGTCTTCTCTTTGTATAATATAATTTAGTTTTCTGACATTTTGGGCTATCGAATGATTTGTTAACCACTGAATGATTATATTTTGATGCTCTATAATGTTTTAGTCTAAAAGCAACAGGTTTGCATAATCCTTTTTTTTGGGTAATTCAATTGTTGTTAATGTAGCTCCTTTGGGTCGATCACAAGTTTTAATTTTAGTTGGTAGTTTTATATCGCTAACAGCTAGAATGAGTAATTGGTAAAAATATTAAAGTAGCTCAAAATCTTAGTAATAATTGATTAAAAATAATTTAAATTATACCAATTAAATGATTTGTAGAATTTTTTATAACTGATTTCGGTACATTGGTTATTGTAATTGATGTTTTCTCAGATTGATCTGGAAAATTATTCATTATATTTTTCAATATAAAAATCACATAAATTTATTATTTATATTATATAAATGAAAATATTTTAATTAAAAAAATTACCAAAATTAGGTAATGACACGTCCTTATCTAGTTGTTTAGTTGAGGCATCATTAGCACAGTTGACATTAGCATATTTCTCATTCATTAATCCTTCAGCATCAGCACTATTAAAATAGTTATGACCATGTTAAGGTGGTGTTGACATTTTGTTTAGTATAACTTGTATCTATAAAATAAGCTAAAAAACATATAATAAAAATTATATATTTATATTTTGTCTGGTATGTTACCATACATTTGATGGGTAATTATGTTAAAGAATATACAAAGACAAATGACAATAAAATAACTCCCAAAATGCAATATAATGTTTTTGGTTAATTAATTAGTTAAGTTTTGTTTACCATTTAAATTATTATTTAACGTGTTATCATTGCACACATTAGCATCATTATCATCATTAATATTGTCTATGTCCATTGGCTCTTCCATTTTTTCATTACCTATTGCCTTGAAGTATACATAAGAAAACATAATTTCAGAAAAATTTGATGTTTAGATATTTATTAAGTTAGAAGCACATGCCACTATTATATAGGTTTATACTATTGATAACTGTAATTGAAATATCTTTTCCATCACTCCAACTTCTTAACAGCAAATTCATTTGTTCAAATTTTCTATCAAAATGAACATTGGATGTATTATGTATATGAAATAAGCTCACTAAATTTAATAGTATAAATAGATGCCTTTCGAAATTTTTCACGACTACTTTTTGTTTTTTTTGATTTAATCTGTTCTATACTAGGTTCAAAATTTATTTCCACATCATCTTGTTGATTACATTCAAATTTGTGTACGCCTGTCTTTAAAGTTCTTAATGATCTGTAGTAGAATTCTCTTGACCATCGTTTATCACATAGGGTTGAATCATACAAAGGAAAACTTCAAGTATATGACAGCATGGTAATCTCATTGCCAAAAAAAAAAATTGACATTTACATGTTTTTTCTGTTGTATTTTGATTAAATGATACTTTATTTTGAAATTGTTTTTTGATTGAATTTCAAATGCATAAAGTGTTAAAAGATTAAAATATTGAACTAATTCTGGATTGTTAAACTAATAGTTGGCTCTTTTTGAACCATTTTCAGTGCATTTTTATCCCTTTCTAATCTTTAGCATCTAATAACCACAAATATTTTCTAAAAATGTTTCTAAATTTGAAAAAATAGGAATTACACTTTTTAATTTACCGTTAAAATGTTCTAATCTATTGTTTGTTAAATTCATAAAGTTTCTGTTACTACTAGTTAAACCTGTTGGTTGATACCCATTCAATCCTTAAATCATGCCAATTATTATCAAAATACTCCAAAACTGAATTAGGAGCAATTTCTTGGAGATGTTACATAAATATGAACATACTTCTTCATTTTTTGAATAACACAATTTTTTCAAAAATATTTTTGACTTGATCTCGTACTTTGGGTGTTATTCCACGTTTTTCACAAGTCAATTCTCTATTGGAGGTTCTTAAACTATGAAATAAACATATTTCTAAAGAAGCATCTGGTAATACTTCTCGTATAACTGACCGTTCTTTCATGTCTTTATCGCTGATAAACAAACGAATTAAAGTACTGGCAGAGTTTAAGCATTTGAAGGTTTGAAAAAACCTCAGAAGTGTTTCACGTTCTTTATTTACAAGTAATTTAATGCCTCCTACTTCACTTTGCCATTACCATCTTCTAATAATAATATGTGTACTGGAATTTTCCAGTCAATTCATTTATAAGTAGCATCAACAAAAATCATGTAAAAATAATTTTAAAATATTATTAAATTATTTGTAATAATTAGGAAACAGATTTTATTGTAAATACATATTTTTATTGGAATGCGATATTTTAAATCTGATAAAAAATGTGTATGATTTAGATCATTCTAATTGAAATAAACCCAAATTGATTTTACATATTTTTACATAGTTCCTACATCGTTCCCTAGTAATAATATTTGTATATAAAAAAATTTATTTATAGTATTTTTACCTCAGGGTATGCTTGAAATGACTCTTGCATAACTATTATAAAAATGACTGATCTCTACCTATACAGAAAAAATTAAGGCATATGAAATTTTGTATTTTTTACAATACTTAGGTAATTATAGATAAAAATGTTTACTATAGAACACAAACATAATATAATATAAGAACCGTCATAATTCAAATTAAAAAAAAATAATAATAATAGACATATAAGATATACACACGGACATTTTAAACTTATTAATGGGTTAAAAAAACTTTAGTAAAAACTTTACTAAATAATATGCTATTAAAATATGCATTAAATAAAATAAAAATTGTATGAATAAAATCTTTTTTCTAATAATATTTGCGAAATTGTTAAAATAATAAATTGCTTATTACTATTTTTCTTTTCCGCTTTATTTTCTTTGAATCACGCTTTCGGTATACCAATAATAACAATTCAAGTGATTGGCGAAAAACACAATCATTAAAGGTCTATGGTCAAAGTATTGGTGCCTACAGGCTATTGACGATATCATCATCATGGAGAAATTAGCTGAATACTATTTTCAGATACTATGAAGATAAAATTATTTTATTAATTATGTTTTTAAATGATGCATCAAACTAATATCAACTTTACTATTTTGGTAATTCCGGCGTATGTTAACATTATTAACGTATTTAATATGAGAAGTGTTGACAGAGTTTCCATTTACCTAGTACAGGTAAGAAAATAAAATTGCCAGAGTTTGCATGGGAGATTGTAAGCTCCGCCCGAAATGAACAGGTAAAAATAAGGTCTATGGTAAATTCCGCCCGAAAAAATATACAGGTACAAAAAGGTATATGTAAATTTCGCCCGGAAAAATAAATATTTTTAAACTAAGCGTTTTGTGACTCTGCGACGAAACCGTACTGTTTGCGACGTTGCGTGTTATATAATATTAAATTTAGTAGTTCCAAATTTTCGATTTTTGTCATTGACTTCGAAAAAGCTATACACAATGCATGTAAATCCATCTGGCCAAATATTCAAATTTATGGTTGTCGCTTTCATTTATTACAATCGCGGTATAGGTATGTGCAAAAAATAGGATTAAGTGTAGAATATAAAACCGAAGCCTCTACAATTAGAAATTGGATAATTAAATGTTTCGGATTAGTTTTCTTAGAGCCCGAGATGGTTTTTGATTATTTTGAAGTATTTTTAATAAGTTCTAATCCAAATGATCATAGATTAACACAATTTTCAAATTATTTATGAGGTAAATAATTATATTAGTAATGACGCATCTTATATAGATTACATCAAGATTTATACATCTTAACATATGGGCTGCTGCTACAGCAGATTTGAACAGAACGACCAATGCTTGTGAGTCGTTTCATTCTCATTTTAATAAAAGTTTTAATTCTAATCATCCTCATATTTTTATATTTTTAGAAAAACTTAAACAAATTCAACTAGAAAATTACATTAAAATAAACAGCATAAATGACCCAAATAAATTTAGAAATTCGAAATAAAAAAAAAAAAAAATATTCACACACAAACTTTAATATTATAAAGTATAAAAATAATGAAATATCTATAGACAATTATGTAGGAAACGTGGCTCATTATTTTGAGGAGATTGATAAAAACAAATAATTTAATTTGATTGATTTACAATTTTTATTTAAGATTATTATATTTTGACTTGTCTTTATTATTATAAATATAAATTTTTTTACGATTTTACGATAATTATGTTTAAAATTAAAAATGATAAAAAGAGCCGTAAGATGTAGATTTTATAATTTTTATCTTTTAACTATGAGCTATACAATTTTCTTGTTATGTTATTTTGTAATTTTTGAGCTATCGTAGTTTTATATTAATAAAATCAAAAAAAAATCTCAACTATTACTGTGATAATATCCATGAATTTATATTTATTTTCTTATTTTAAACTATTTCTGATTTTAAATTTTTCTGTGATTACGGGAATTTAATTAGGTATGGTTATTCTAAAAAAGAAAAGCGTTTTTGTGGTATATATCCTCATACCCCATAACCCCTCCCCTCACCGACCACCATAATTACGCCACTGATTGACATATCAGTTGTTGACGTAATTAGAAAAATACAATACTTCACTATGCGTTATGCATACTTTTAAGTATTATTCAGATATAATAGGTACCTTATAAGGTTTATGGTTCTAATAATAGTATGTTAGAACATCATGCTCTACGTACTTTTTCTTAAATCGTATGTGTTTGGTATTTCTGTTTTACAAACATAGAACAGGAAGTTTTACATTCATAATATATTATTATAATAATCCATATTACTCTGTAGTTTTAGTTTTTAGAATTAGAATAAATTGACTAATTATGAAACTTTAAGGTAGATATAATATTATTAACTAGGATATATCTGAGGTTTTTATTGATATTTTAGTTACAAAGCAAATTATGAGTATTTACAACTTAAATATTTATGAATATTTTAAAATGATCATAATTACCTAACTTGCTTTAAATATAAAATATCAATAAAAAGCCTCATAGATGCTAAAGATAATGTTCTTTACATTTTATAATAATTCCTTCTCTATAATTTTAAAACTACGAAATAAAATAGATTATTGTGAATTTAAAATTTGTTATTTGTACATTTATAAGGCAGCGATGATATAAAAATACAATATTATTTTTATTCGTTTTCACTTATATTGCGTCGTATAATACAGAGTCCGGCAAAAAAACCTCCCTTATTTAGAAATAGCACTGTGAGAGTTGTGGTGGTGTTACAAAAGTGGAGAGGGTATCGATGGATAATGGTATACGTGCCATTTTTAGTAGATGTAATGGCATGGAATAAAAACGATATTAAAACCAACAAAAAATAAAGAAAATAAAACATGATTTTAAAAAAAATGTCTTAATTTAAAACTGTTAACGTGATCACTGTGAAATTTCATTTGGGCCCTTTTGGGCAAAACATGGTTTACAAAGCCGCTCGCTATAGGATACATTTTTCTAACTATTTCACAAGCTGATAATTGCATTATAAAATTAATATGTGTAATTTATGTCTATAAATCTACTAATTGTAATGTAATTGAAGTAAAAAGTTAATATTTCATATTTCATTAATATTTTACTTCAAATCTTCATAGTAACTTTTAAGTTTAATAACAGTATAGGTACTTATTTATATTAAATATCAAACAAAAGTTAATATATAAAACAAAAACTATTTTATCAAATAAATATTTTTTCCTTGCTTAATTGAAGCCAACTCTCATAATACATCATTTACCTAAGTCTAATGATTTTAACATTTTTAACAAATCATTCTTAGAATGTAAAATTATTAATATGTCTAAGTTTTCATTTATTGATGACATTATTATCTATTGATAACAATGGAAATATTAAATAAAAGTATAATGCGTCTTTTCTACCAGTGCTTTTGTAGGTAGCTATTTACTATTTAGTTTTTTTTGTCAATAAAAAAAAATGATTTTCAAAAAAACTATTCTTTAAAATCACTGAAAAATGAATATCAGATCAAAATTGTTTTGGACCCTTTTACTTTGATATTTAAAAGAGCCACGGGGCTTCCGCCCCGGCTAGACCCTCTCTTAATCTGGCTTTGCCCTTCAACCACCCTCATATCAATGGTGGCGCGTCACGAGCCGCGGACTAGCACTGCCGAAGTTCTGACGACAATGCGTCAAACAGACAACAAGTTCCTTCCTACACCTCGGTCCGTGGTCGTTGTCCCGGTTACACCTAACAAAACCATTCGACAAAAAGCCACACGACAAAATACCACTATCCAGTCTTGCCAATATTGTACAATATTTCATCACAATTAATTAAAACGACAAAAAACCATCAAATTAATTAAATGTTGTATTATCATTTATATTCCGTCTATCCTAATTAATTTGTTATCAATGTTAAATTATTAATTATATTTTATTTTGTTAGAACGATTTTAGATATTTAAGGCATTTAAGCAGTCTATTAAATAAATTATATTTAAAAATATTAAATTGTACCTTGTCAGTGAGATGTTAACTACTATAAAACTTAAAATCAATCCAATCATATTATTGTGTATTATTACAACAATAAGCATAAATAGGTGGTTGGGGGGCTTGCTCCTCCCCCCCCCCCAAAAAAAAACAAATAATATTTTAAACATGACAGCTGTAGCCCCTCTAAGATTGTGTGCAAGTTGCGCTACTAATATATAAGTTTAAATCTATATTTCTCTGAAAAGAATAATTGGTACATTAGGTACTTATTTTGACAATTGTCAGTTGCTAAGGACAATTTGCATAAGAAATCTAGTATCATATTTACAAACTTGTTAACCAAAATTATAGTAAATTAATACATTTTAAATTATAAATTTGTATATAAGTGGAATATAAAATCCACTGTGTACCTATAAAAAAATACAATTCAATTCAGGCAAATGTTTGAATATGTAGTTGAATATATTTAAAAATAATAAACTAATGTGTATTAAAAGTTTATTAAAGGTACCTATATGGCTAAATTACATGATTAAACACTTATTGGTGAAATGTCTCAAGGTGAACTTTTAAGGTTCATTATTAAAAAAATTCTGACTGATGAAGTGACCGAAGTTTAATTAGTTTGGACAAAATTTACAACTACTAGAATAGCCGATTTTAGAAAAGTAATTTATTAAAACTGTTATAAATATTGTTGATAAAGATTTTAAATTCTTTTTTTAATTATTATTTTTATACTTTTATAGCGATAATAATTAATTTATAATAAATTATTATAATTTTTAAATTTTTGGGGTATCTTATAAAACTATTTTGATGAATTTAAAATATTATTTTTAGTGCAAAATGCTCTGTAAAAAATATATAAAACAAAATACCTACCAAAATAGTTTTATGTCTATAAGTTCTAATCAAATAAAACTATTTGGCTACCGTAAATCTCTACACTATTTGTGAATCTAGGAAAAAACGGAATTTTATAAATAAATAAATTATAATAAAAATAAATTACATAAACATCAATACATCATATTGAATAGTATACACGACAAAAAACGTTAAATGCAATTATCTTTAAAATTTCAAATAGGTGTTAAGTAATTAAGTATAAATATGGGGAATAGTAAGTTCCTACACGAGAGTAGCAGGTAAACAATTACATATGTTAGTTCCTACACGGACATATGTAAGTTCCTACAGGGTAAAAACCAGGTACCTATGTTAGTTCCTACACGGCGGAAAAAGGTACATATGTAAGTGTACCTATATGTGTATATATGTGTAAATATGTATATACGAATAAATATATGATGATTATATATTATATAATACAAATATATAAGTTTTCATTTTTTTTTGATTTTTTACTCTTTATATTATATTATATTCAATTATGAAAAATTAAAATGCATTATGCAATTTGTATAATATTGTATAATCATCATATATGTATTTATTCGTATATACATAGTATATACATATTTACACCTTTTTTTCCGCCATGTAGGAACTAATATAGGTACCTGGTTTTTACCGTGTAGGAACTTACATACGTACCTTTTTCCGCCATGTAGGAACTAACGTGTGTATTTTTTTTACCTGCTACTCTCGTGTAGGAACTTACATTCGCCCATAAATATAGTATAAAAAGTAAATTATTAAATTTCCGTAAAGTATCGCGTATTCACGTCGAACAATCAAGGTATAAATTACGATTACATTTTTAATGATAAAATTTGGTTTATCGCAACCCATGTGTATCATTGTATAGGTATACAAATATAACTTTAGGCTAATGACCTGTGTTGTTGAAGCCTTACTTCTAATAATATATACAACTTACAAATTAGAAAAATGAATATAAATGTAAAGTCTATTTCAACAAGCGTGCTTTCAAATTTCTATGTAATTTAAAAATAATTATATTTATGACGACAGTATTATTTTAATAACTTTTAACGAAAGTTAACGTTTTTTACTTAGTCGTTTTTTACCGTTTACCCCTATTTGTACTTATTTCAATACGTATTTTTTTTTTTTTTTGTGAATGAGTAGGTATTTATTTTTATTTGTAACTAAGCGTGTCGCAGGATACAATCCCACCCGGGCAAGATCAAAATTCTAAAACCAAATCAAATACTATAGAAAATAGAAATCGGGACTCGGGAGATTTTATAATTTTAAGAGACATGTAGTAAGCATTGTAAACTGTTAACTAATAAATACATTCAAGATTATATTTTTTGACTGTCTAAAAATATAATAATTCTTACTTAACTTCATAAATGAATCTCAATAAAATTATGTTATAATATCATACATTATTAATTATGTAATATCCGTGGCATTAGATTAACAATAGTTTTAAAAAATTCTCAGTAGGGCAATAACCCCTTTGCCCTCCCCAACGGGCGCCTTTGTTTGTAACACAATCGTTTGGGGTTACAGCATTTATAAAGAATAATATTATTAAAAATATTGTTGATATAATATTATACTTTGCATTTTGATTTTGTATATAACATTATTTGTATTTTTTTAAACCATGAATTCTAACAAAATGTATAGTACGTTGTACACAGGTTCCACTTTATTTATTAAGTAATAATATACATTTTTGAAATTTAAGGTGCTGTTAAAATGAAGTATCAAGATTAATCAGATAAGAAAATAGAAGTTATAGAACATAAAATTAAAATTCATAATCTGATGATGATATCAACAGTTAGGTAACTAATATTATTAAGAAGCCGCTACGCTGCTTTTTCTGTCTACCTCCTATTTAATATAGAAACAAAGATATTTCGTATTTCCACTATTACGACTCTTTGGTACAGTTTAGGGCAAAGGCACATACTATATATTTTATAAAGAGTATTTCCTGTGCATTGACCGGATAGATTTTTAATATTTAAAATTTTGAATAAATTATTAATGGTTAAAAATAATTGAAATTATTTTAAATTACAACATGCTTATATTATGTTATATATGTATTATTATAGCAGTATACTTTATTATTGTTGAAAAAATTAAATTAATAAAAGTTATATTTTTACAGAAAACTTGTAGCATATTATTTGAACTTTTAGCAATTCCTTAAATATGTAAGTACCTACAATCTATACCTAGTAAATATATTTTATCTTCTCTTGGATATTAAATTAATATAATATAATATCCGCATACTAATGTGCATAATCCAAACATTTCTTATTGGATAGGTACCTAATGAATGTACTCCTAGATTCAGAGTTTATTCATTACTTTCATAGAAGTGCGTCTAAGGTGAGACATATTGATATAGAAATTATATTATATTAATACTTTTGGTATGGGCGGTGTGGCCAATGGCCAATAAAGTCGATGCCTTGAATTAATAATAATAAAAAAAACTTTTACCCTATTGTTACACACATAAAAATAAAAAATTAAAAAAGTATATTCATATAATTCGTGTCTCGAGAACAATATAGAATGCCAATGGGAACACCCTAATCGACTACCTATTTTTCATGAAGCATTGTAGTGTACATAGTCTTTTAATTTACAACTAGTAAAAGATGATTCATTACGCCAGGGTGGTCCAAACCATGGCTCGTGAAGCTTTTTTTTGGCCCCTCCGACAATTTAAAATTTAAATTTTAAATCACAATAATATATGTAATGTATTATTGTAATTTTTTAATAATAATTAATAATTTGTATATTATATAAAATAAAATATAAATGGGTAATAATATAATTTTTTCTTCTGGCGCCCCCCCCCTGGTGTTTTTATGAAAGTGTAAATTGGCCCGCCAACTACAAAAGGTTAGACCCCCCTGCATTATGCAATTTCGCTCGTAATATTTTATTTGAATGTGTCGTCCTAAGGCTTCTTGGAGCCTAAACCACGTCATAATATATCGCCAATTATGCACATGCACATTGAGAACTGGTAATTTACATTACTATTTACTATTTAGTGTACACGGCGCGTCCGAGTTGGGTTCCAAGTACTAGGGTAAAATCACAGGTACTACAGTAGTTGGGTACGGGATTATTTTAAGTAAATATACAATAAAAACGAAAAATATTAAAAATATTTACATTAAGAGACGTGTCATTTTTTTCTAAATTCTCATAACCCGCTATTAACTATTTTAGCTACGCCAGTACTCCACTTTTTTTTTTGTTATTTTCCTAAATGAAATAGGTCAGTGCCCTATAGTTATAATCGCATATTGATAAAAACATTTCACATTAGTTTTCGTATAGATATTAAAAGATAGCTTTGTGGTTATTGCTAATAAAACGATAGTACCTACTAATCCAGAACTGCGATATCGCCACCGGTTTTGTGCCGCCACCGCTGTTCAAAGTTTTATGGAGACGAGTAGACGGAAGAGTGTTCTAGTGTCAAGTACTATGGAAGAGTCTAATATAATGTTTAGCGAAAAATGTAAAACAATATATTTAATAAAATCTACATTTCACAACAATATTGAACGATGGAGATTCATTAAGAGATCATGTAAGTCATTTTTTTAAATATAACGACAATCAATTTATTGAACAACATTTGGAGCACTATCTTTTAATACCGAAAATAATTTGAAAATTGATTACAAAATTCCAAAGTATTCAAAATAATTTGTAAATCTGATTTTTAAAAAAATTTAGGTGGTAAAAACATTTATTTAAGTCAAGTAGCGGATTTTTTACATTATTTTTAAAAATATCAATATTCTCGTTAGAAAAATTACGATCTAGTTTATGTTAGAAACATTAAAATTTCAAAAAATATTTTATATGAACATTTTTAAATAGGTGTATATTAAAATCTAACTATTAGATTCTGAACGAAGTGATGAATGTATTGATTTTACTATGATGTGTGTTTTTTTTTTGTGTCTGACGACAACATTTGGAGCAGTAATAATGCTCCGATTTTTGACTTCAGCCCCTCTTTGAATAGGAAAATTCATCTAGTTGGTACTTTGGGGGGTCAAAAGTAAAATTTTCAAATAGTTTTCAAAAAAATCGAGAAAAACAAAAAAAAAATGACAGAAAAATGGCAATTTTACGAAAAACCACTTTTCGACAAAATCGATTTTTTGATTTTGCTGTAACACAAAAACGAATCATTGTAAATACTTGAAATGTTCACCAAATGTTTATATTATGGTTATCTCTTTACAGTTAATATTTTGACCATTTTTAAGCTACTTATAGACAATTGAAATTTTCGACTTCTCTAAGTTTTTTTTCTTCAAATGCCGATAAAAAAATTTTGGGTGGCCAGAAAATCTTAAAAATCTAATACAAAATTTCTTATAAGTTGTTCTTAAAGTGATAAAAAAAAAATCCGAAATCGTTAGTCACAATTTTTTTTTATAAGTGCTTAAAGTTCGAATTTATACGAAATATGTCAAAATTTAAATTAAATTTCATACTCTCATTATACGTAAGTTGCCTAATACTTTTTTTATTAATAAACAGATACTATAAAGTAACCATAGTAACATATAAAAACTATACTATTTGTTTCAAAATAGAATATATGACAATATTTAAATATAATATATCCTAAACTGACAAATCATCTTCGTTCAGAATCGTTTTTCGTATACAATGATATACCTATCATTGCATTCAAATTTAACCTACCATAGTCTGAGGTCCACCCAACCCCTAATATACAGCAGAGCGATACCCACTTACCCGCTTTTTTGGATTCTTGTTTTTACCATAATTATTATTGCATCACTTTTGTCGGCGACATAAACCGTACGTAATAGTATTATGTTTACTGACCGGCAAATATTTCTTTAAGAAAATGATTAAATTTAATCAGTTCTTCTGAAAAATATGAAACATAAAATAGTGAAAACATGTTAGAATAATCGCAATCAAAATAAATAACAAGATTTTTAAAAAAAACAAGTATATGAATAAAGAATTTGAGGAAATTTTAAGAAGTATTTATTGAATATAATAAATATTATAATGGTTAATATTTTTGTCATGTTTTTTTTTTTTTAAATATGGTCACCCTATTATATACCATAAAATATTTAAAATAATTTGCCTCTAAACTATTTATACTTTTATTAATAGTTTATAGGCATTTAAAAAGTTCCTAACCTTATTTTTTATGGAAAATCCAAAAATCTTTTGTTTTTATTTCTCACATGTTGTTCGTTGTTTTTAGTCTACAATATTCTGAACTCAGAATTTACTTTTGTTTTTAAATTTTAAATTTAACTTAAAATCTACTAGGTATGGAGATATTTGAAATTGAAGGATTTCGCAGCAAGAGTAAACTGTACCATGCAAATGACGGTTTTTATTTTAATGTTAAATGTGCTCGACAGAACTCTAAGTCTCTGAAGTGCATACAGAATGGTTGTCCTGCAACAGGTATTAGAATTATAAATTACAATACATAATGAACATTTACTAGTTAAACTATTACCCAAAAATAATGTTAATAAGCAGTATTATGTATGGAATTCTATTTGTTATACCAGCAAAAAAGGCTGATATTTGATACACTACCTATATAGGTCCATACCACTGCAATAAAATAATATTATGTAATTAAAAATTCTAAGGTTAACATGTTTTTTAGTATCAATATATAATTTTATGACATAATTAAAATTTGAATATTCTGTGCTATAATTATGTTAAAATTAAATGATTAGCCACTGGCTCTGACGGGGAAGGACTAGTAGTCTTCTAAAATCCAGCCCGATCAACCAGGGACAATAAAAGCACACCCAGTTTTTCTTATATCCAGAGATGTGCAAGTATTGTTTTTATTATGTGATGATTATTAAATAATTGATTAGGATAAAACATATAAAAAATATCATACATCACTGTGTCCATACAGTCGAGTTCACGAGTTCACAACTTTCCACATCATGTAAAGTTGAATATATTCAACCTGTAGGGATTGTGTGACCAACATTTTGTTACCTATGTATTAAATATACTGAGTTACAAGCCCCCCTAGTATAAGCAGCATTAAATTTGTATCATTTATATTAATAAATAGTAACAAAAATGTTTTCAACATTTAAAAGTTTAAAAATGATTTATTTGTTTAGGTCTTATGGTGGAAAATCTTTTATACGTGAAAAAAGTCCATAACCACCCAGAAGATCCAAATTTTATGGCATTAATATTATTAAAACAAAATATTTTATTGCGATGTGCAAGAGAAAGCACTCCACACAGAATAATTTTTGATGAAGAGATGTCAAAGTATTTCAAATTAAACAATTTATTAACAGTATAACACAGTTGATGTATTTATTAATTTTTTATAAATTCTGTTTTAGAACGAATGGTCTACATAATGGGAGGCTGCAATATACTAGGTTTTTAAAGACCATGGAACGGGCTAGACGCGATGCCCAACCCAAAATACCTACAACTATGTTAGAATATGCTGGCTGTTTTAACGATGTTCGTTATACCCATCTGTTCCTAACATATAACGGTCAAAACATGTACCGGGGCTATATCAATGGCGGTCCAGATGGTGGTGAAGCTGTTATATTTATTTCCCCAGCACTGGAAAAGTAATTAAATATTAACGAAAAATGAATTTCAATTCAAACTACATACTACACACTTACTAAATTTAACATTATTTGTCTGGAACAATATTAGTTTGTTAACTTCTGCTCAAGAGCTTCATATCGACGCAACATTCAAAAGTAGACCAGCACAACCGGCAAATGATCAGTTGTTAATAATAATGGCAATGTATATGGACCAGATAACTGCTTGAAATAATATAAATTTAAAAGAATTTAGTTATACGTATGTGTAATACGTAATAATATTATGATGTATGCATATATATATTACAGGCATTTCCAGTAGCATATGTATTAATGCGCAGAAAGACTGAAGCAGCCTATCAATCTATTTTTGAATACATCAATGAAATGTGTAATGTCAGGGCAACAAATATTATAACCGACTATGAAATTGCACTGACAAATGCTTTAGGTCATGTATTCAATAATATCCACTTGCAAAAATGCTGGTTTCATATGGTCCAAGTAAGATTTTTATTGACTATAAATTCATTATTTTTTAATAATTACTGTGGATAATAATAGTCATTCCTTTTCACACAAACTTTTTTATTTTATTTAGTTATACTACCATGTTTTTACTTATATATAACCTGTAATTATTAATAATTATGATGTAAAAAAGCACTTTTATAATTTTAATTTTTTCACTTAAGCATGAAAATTTGATTTTTGTAGTTAATTAATCCCTCCTTCTATAGGTACCTTATAAAATATCCATGAATATTCTTCTTTTTAGTATGTACTTGGCTTGTTAGCTATGCAATAACGAGACACCAATTTAAAAAAAATATCTTTAAAATATATAATTATTAATGCAATAAAAATAAATACCTGATATTTAAATATATAGGCATTAGAGAAAAATGCAAAAGAATTTGGCATACGTAGACAACAGTACAGAGATGATATTTGCCTACATACTATGTTTCGTATGTCCAAAGCCATCGCATTGTTACCACCCAACATGGTTCCTGAAGGCTGGGAAGCAGTGAAAAGAAAAGCAAATCAGTCTCCAAATCAAGATATTGCTAGCAGATACGTGAGATATTTTGAGACACACTGGATAGATCGTAAGTAATATAACTCGATATAAATTCTAGTTTCAACATTATTTGATTCTGAAGTTCTAATCAGTTATAATTTATAACTTATAAACTTCTAAACATATACAATAAAAAAAAAATTAACACAATATAATACAAGTACCTACTGAAGTGTATATTTCATGTTTCAAAATACTTTTATAGGTGTTGGTGCTGCTAACTTTACTGTTTATAATAGTCCCAGAAGGACAAATAACGATCAGGAAGTATTTCATAGACTTTTAAATTCATATATGGGTGGAAATCGACCAGGAATTTGGCACTTTACAAGTCAGTTGAAATATGTTATTTCATTAATTACATTGTTTATATAACTATTTAAATATACCTAAGAATATTGCACGAATTAATAAATTATTGTTATTATTATTCAAAATCTATAGTAGTAACATGAATGTAAATGTAATATTGGATCTGTTTATGAAGTACACAGATTCTAGAAAACATAAATACCTTAACATTTTTTAATAATTTTAAACCCTGAGTTATTGGCAAAAATCCCCTGGTTTTCCAGGTATGGATATAATTATAAATTAATGATATACCTATTTAACATTTATCATTATTTCATTTTCTTATTGAACTTTTTAATAGTGTCAGTGTTATAACAGTTATATAAGTTTATAAAATATGTTTAATTATATTTAGATTTAATTCTATATGTTACTTACTATAATAATTGAATTAAATTTCCAGAGACATTGCTAAAACTGGACAAGCATTTCAGCGAAAAATTCCATGTGCAACAAGATCGGCCTATACTGAGGCCAAGGCGTAGAGTGTATGTTCAGCTAGACCGAAATCTAGCATTAGCTAAAGAAAAACTACTCCAAGGTAGACTCAGCGTTGAAGAGTTTCTAGCCTATACCGGACATTTAGCTTATGATTCAGGTAGAAACATTTTCCTAATTTTCCTAGAAAATAACTATAATAATATTAGTGAATAGAAATATTATTATTTGTGTATACTTAGAACGCAGACGCAATAATATATCATACCAAATTCCTCAGATTCCAGAACATCCAGTGAATGTGGCCAATGATGAAGGTTGGATTATATGTTTTTATATATTTATAATATTGGTTGTTCATATCTAGGATATACACAACATTTCATACTAGATTAATTGTTTATAAATAATGTAAATACATTTATAAGTATGTAATAGCATTGATTATAAATACTATTTATAATCAATGGTAATAGCTATCAGTTGTAGTTACTAGCTATCTTAAAAGTATAGTTGTTAATAAATAGGGCTCGGATTTTAAAGCATAATAAATAACAAAAAAAGCACAAAATTGTTTTAAAAAAGCAAAAAAAAAAAGCATGACTAAAAATTAACATGAATCATTAGTTATAATTCATAAAACTGAATAAAAAAAATTGAAAAATTTAAATTAAAAAAAGAATTTACTACCATGTATTTGGCAAGATTTTTAGAAGTGAAACTGACTCTATTATCTGAGAGGATGATTTTATACATAGAAAACGAACGCTCTACATCGACTGAAGTGATCGGTGCTTACTTCATGCAAGAAGTTTCGTTTAAATCAAATCCATGACAGCTCATTTCGTTTGATGAAACGTCACACAGTATAGTATTAATAAATAAATTTATTTATTTGGAATCAGATTGACATGAAAAAAATTTATGTATAATAATTAGATTTCTATCTTAAATATATAAAAAGAAGTATTTTCTTTAAAATCCGAGCCCTATTAATAAGTAACAAGTAACTCACTTACCCACACAAATATTTAGGTATGCATTTCATTTACTAATAGTATTATTAAAATAAAAAGTATAAGTAGGTAGCTTAAGACTGCAATATATTATGACATGTAGTTTTAAATAATCTTTGCTTTAAATTGATTTAGTTTCATGTAGAAATTAAATATTGTCATTAAGTAAATACTATTTTATAATTTATATCAATTATTAAATTATGTTTAGATATTTTTAATTCATAAGCAAATATATCTATGTTTAAACTATTTAATTATATTTAACTCAATTTTGTATTAGGTCTTAATAGACAAAATAATTTACAACAAATGATTTTGGAACAACAAAACAGACTAACGAGGCAGATGGCAATACAAGAAAATGCTAATAATATTCTGATTGGTAATGTTACTATGGTTATTCATTTAAATGTTATTTATTATTTTATTTTTTAAGCACCTAGATATTAAAACAGTAAAATGTTTTCTAGATGAACCAGATTTTGTTCTATCTGAAGAAGGTGATCCACTATTTATTGCTATTGCAGAAATTGAAGAACAACGATTAGAGCGAGACAGGGCAAACATCCCTCAAGTTCCAATAAATATGAATGCAGTGGAACCCAGGCCGGAAAATTGCTGTGTAATATGTTTAAGCAATATTAACAGCCATGCTTGTATTCCTTGTGGCCACAAATGTCTGTGTTTAGATTGCTCTGGTAATCTGACACAACAACGTTGTCCTATTTGTAACAGGGAAGCCACAATCATTATACAAATATTTTAAAAACTAATGATACTAATATTGAGCAATAAACAGTACATACATAATTACGAATAATAATTTACAAATGATACCAAACCTCCAAAATAATTTATTTTATAACTGACTGTACAGATATACTAACACTGATTTTTTTGGTGTTCAAATAATGATCTTAACTAACCTACTTAACTTAAGCAAATGTTTATGCGTTATTTTATTTTTTCATAAAAACTAATAATACACTTAATTATAAACTATCAAAGTCTGATCCAACATATTATATATTTGATCGGTGAATTAGTTATATTATTTGAAACAAAATTTAAGTTCACTGAGCATATAATGAAGGAATAAAATAAGCAATCTTTAATGCCTAGATTCATTAAATACTTTTGTTCATTTCTTTTTCTTTAAATATAGAATAGAAGGATTAGCACTTATAATGATTAAAGATGATTAATAATTAGTAGAGCAAGGACTTTCATGCATTTGCATATTTTTTCTGGTTAACTTTATCGTATGCTTGTTAAATACAAAATACATTTCATATTTTCATAATGTTTATGATGAAATACTTTTAGTAGGTATAATACGTTTTTAGTGCATATTTTAAGTTTTTAGTGCATATTTTGATGATTTATCGAAAATCAAGCGCTTTGGTGAATATTTTTCGTGAATCAAGGTCAACAATTTGTTGTATATTTATAAAGACGATAAAGATAAATTTTATTTTGAAATAATAATAATGGTTAGTATTTATTATGTCTATATTTGTATTTTTATTTAACTACTAGTAGGTACGTGGTATAAAAACAATAGTATCAAGTATCTATAGACAGTAAGGTATTTGAGAATAATTCAACAATTATTTTAATATACCTTTTTTGTTTTATTAGATGCAGAATAATAATTAAGAATAATAGGCTCCAACATTCAAAAAAGATTCCAAATCAATTTAATAAAATAAATCTAGTTAAAACTTATATACAATAATAATAAAATTAATATTTTTAAGGGCATATTTAACCACATATTTTTAATTTTTTGATGCATAAGTGCATATTTTTAAATGCATATTTTATGATTTTTTAGTGCATGAAAGTCCTTGCTCTAATAATTAGTATAAGTAATTTTTATTTAATATATAAATAATAATAGGTTAGGTTACGTTAGGTTTGCTGGGTACTAATAAAAATATACACTTATTTGAATTAAGATTATTATACTATTACTATGCATACTGCATATTATAATACTTACCTTATATTATATAAGACCAAATTTACTACTTACACGTCTTGTATTAAATCTGTATAGACGTTTTATAGTCTTACACGCACTAGTGGCCAGGGCCGTCCCAAGGTTTTTCGAGGCTAGGGGCAAATTAATTTGGGGGACCTTTGACTATAATAATAAAATATGATAAACAAAATACTCACTGAGAATAACAAACTTTTTGGGGGCCCCCTAAAAATATTACAACAATGGGGCCTGAGGCAAAATGGTCCCATTGCCCCCTCCCTCTGAATGGCCCTGCTAGTGGCTAGTGCACTACCTACTATACTAGGTACCTATAGATATAAAAAAAATCGGTAGTCCATATATTAATGGGATATAATTATTTTTTAAGTAGTATTTAAAGTATATAAATAATAAGGCCTAAGTTTAACTTACATAACTAATTAATAATAAGCATAACTTACCGTTGATGACGAAAAAAAATTTTGGTGATGGTTGTAATATTTTGAATAATATGACAGCAAATTGCAAAATGTCCACTGCGTGTCTGCGTCAGTGTACTAAAGACCAAAGTAAAATTAAAAATAAATTAATAATTTACTGAGACTGGCTATTGAGAGTATTGAAACAGTGGTGGACGGCGGTACGGTACGTCATTAATTGTCATTTGTCAATAATACCTTCGTTTACCGGGAACTCAGGTAGGTACCCAAATACTGCGGGAATTACCTATATTGGCTATATTAGTATCCTATATATTATATTATATAAATATAGTAGGCTTGAACTATTTACAGTTACTAGTTATTACTTTTTAGTTTTTATGGTGACAAAATTCAGTCAATGCGACAATGGCGACAACTACTTCAAAGTTCAAAGTATATATCAACGACTACGGTATTTATTAATTTCAATAGAAACTGATATTTTGGATCAATCTTTTTATGAATCGATCCAATTTTGTAAAGAACGAATAGTATTTTTTTTTCTGATTTGTTAAATTGTAAATGCCTTTAAATATTAAAAAAATGTTACTACTGACTGCTCTATAGTATTACGATCCAACTTAGAAGTTTCTATAAGTGGCTTCTCCTATACATTTTACAGCGGATCTATTCGAACAGTTCTACTCTAATAATTTACCATCATGCTTATAATGTCAATATGTCATAATGATGTTATAAGCTATAAGCAGCGGCGTGTCATACATGTGTGTGATGTGTGCAAATGCCACGGGCCCTCAGCTTGAGGGGCCCATTATTGCTCAACATTCCACAAAAAAAAAAAAATTAAATAAATACAGTTGTGTACGAAAAATTAAAAAAATTGTTTTCAATTTCAAATGGTTCTCATTTTCTCAATCTGATATTAATATATCATTGTTATAAAATATAAATTTATGATGTATAACCATATTATTTAGAATGAAAAGATGTAGGAGGGGGGCCTGTTTTAGTTTTGCACACAGGCCCGTTTTTGGAATACCGCCACTGGCTATAAGCTCTATTCTCCGTAATAAATATAAATAATATAATAAATTATTATTAATAATGTATACAAAAAATAAAAAAACAAATTTTGGATTTATTTTAGAGTATAAGTACTTAATACTTAAACTACCAAGTGTCCACTAATGGAACAGTAGAGCACTACATAGTTTTAAGTATTGAAATACAAATTTTTATAAATATAGGTAGGATATCTAGGAAAAAGCCAACGGAAAAAAAATAAAAATATACCCATCTTTCAATAAATTACATTATTATCACCCAACTATTAATAAACATTTTGTCATTTTGACTAGTCTAAGCAAAGTACTTAATTTTTACTTAATTTTGAATTGGCGAGTACCTAACGATATAAATAAAATAAAATGTATACTTTGATCAAACCAATTAAAATGCCAAAATGTACCAATAGTTGGGTAAAAAAACAATTTATTGAGTTATATTTTTAGTCTTTTTTTTTTGTGGGTTTTTTTCAGTTCGATTTTTTTCTAGTTTTTCTTTTTTTTTACGGTTTTTTTCCATCTTTTTTGCGGCGATCGCCGATTCGATTTATTATACCTCTATATTATCTTTTTAAACAAGCACAACATTTTTATCAACACTTATATAGTTATATAGATAAAATAAATAAGTAACTAAATTAAGCTAAATCTTATAAAAATAACATCGAGTAGGTATACCGTATATGCATATATCTATAAAATGTTAATATTATAGTAACAGCAGAATATTTCAACTTTCATGTTTCAACGAATATAATACTGGAAATTGTACTTTGAACTCCTCTAAAGCACCATCCATCATATCCACTATAAAAAGTGTACAATGTATACGAAAGTCTAAAAGTTTAAACGACACTAGGACACCACCATTGTAAAACATACATTATAATCATTAATCGCTCCTTTTTTATAGATTCTAAAATAAAACGTTGCTATATAATGTTATATAATATGTATGTATCATAGACATATTACTAATATGTCTATGGTATCGGTATGTATAATGTATTTTGCTTATAGATATAATGAAAATAATGTCTAAAATTATTATCATGTTTTGTTAATTGTATAAAAGGGGCCAATATAGGCAATTTTATATACGGTTATTTATTCAATGAAAAATTTAAAATATAAATAATGTCCGAATATGACTTATGCTTAATTAATTTAGCTTAACTAATTGCTAAACTATTTATATATATAAAAAAAACTTGTAATAGTAAAAATTTAAATATTAATATTGTGTATAATATTAATATAAATTGAATTACAACAAAATGATTATTTAATAATTTATTCGATCTATCATTGATTATACAATAAATTGATTGTATAACCAATGAAATTATATGAACTTATTTTCGTTGCTCAACTTTAAGTTTGATACTTGGGTAATGGATACACGGGCTAATTTAAACTCCCCTAAAAATGTAAATAGTAAATTCCCCTATAAATATTTTGCTACTGTATTACATTTACGTAAACTACCCTAATAAAAAATTAGAACCATTTAGCGTAACCCAGAGGACACCACGTGGAGTTGGTTCAAGTTATCCTCCAAAAATTGATTTTTTCTTTATAAAAAAATTTAGCTCTTTAGATTGTCGTTCTAGTTTTATTAAAAATATTAAGTGTTGATTGTAGATGTTGTTGATGTTGATGATGATTATTTTTTTATAGAGTAATAATGTGAAATTGTTTTTATATACCTAATGCATTTTAGTTATTTTTTGATCTTTATAATTTTTTATTAGCGGGCTTAATAATTGTTGTCGTATTTTTAACTTATTATTATGGAAACTATTTGGTTTATGTATACTTACTCTGTAATTTTATATAAATTTCTGATTGAATATTTTTTAATGTATCAATAAATATAAAAATATTTGGATGGCTATGGTTAAAATTTGATTTATAATGGGCATGAAATGATTCACAAGCATTGGTGGATTTTGTTAATTCGGAAGAAGCTTCTGCCCAGACTCTAGATGGAAAAATTGCTCGTTCACCAATATAATATATAATTTTTAATTGATCATAAAAACTAAACTGTTAAGTGTTCAAAAAGTCAATGAGTTTTATATTTTTACAACGTATCTTCCCAATAATTAATATCGTTAACATCGACAGACGACAGATAAACAAAAATAATTGAAAATGACTGTCAAAACAACTTATGTATTAAATAGGTACCGATTCTTGTCGTAATTTAATAATATATATGATATAGCAATACTATTATCTCGCCTTATACAATACAATTCCTAAACGATTAAGATTAAATTTTAACTGCAAATATTGATAAAAATCCGGACGAGCTGAACGAAACCATTTAAATAATGAGTGTTTAATGATAAAAGAATTACCCTGTATAGCTCCCCAAATTTGAAATTCAAATGTGTGCAAATAATCTTAGCAAATATAGTACCTTGCACCTACAGTCCTCCAACAATATGAATAAGTAAATAAAGATAATAAGAAATCAATGAGAATAATTAATAACTCAACATGTCATAATTTAATCAAATTTAATTTAATAAATAATAATATTAAAAAAATAAGACAATAAATATAAAATGGTTTTGTAATAGGTAGGTACAATATAAAAATGTATTATGTATTAAAAATTAAGTATTCTATTTTTTAAATCGCGAATTGATTAATAATATCATCATATTTTAATTGGTCAGCAATTTCTTTTTCTATAGATATTATAGCTAAGTTGGTGACATTTTCTTTTACATTTTTACATAAAAAAAAATGGTATGTACATTTTTTTTTGCTCATCAACTTGACTTTTTTTTATTGTATCTATGAAGCGGGGCCTTTTCAATTGTGTCGAGAGCGCGGGGCCGGGCCGAGGGCCCCGCTAGCCTTGCCTTAGGGATAGCCCTGAGCACCTTCACTAAGCAAGGCCGTGAACTCCCCCCCTGAAATTTTTTTCCAGTTACGGCCTTGTCACTAAGTATACATATTTTATATTCTCGTTTTAAACTTTTTTGTGTTAACCCTGTTAAATTAATATATTATTATTTTCTTTGATGTGTTTATTTGTTTGTTTTTTTTTCTATGGACTTTTTTTTCCGCCTACCACTTGTCAATAGTTATATAGATACAAATTTATATAATACATACCTATTATATTGATTGGTTAATCTTTTTTTTTTTTTTGGTATCTTTATTATTTGTATGTATAAAATTATTATTAATTTAGCTTAATTTTAGCTTAACTTAAGTTAGAATAAATGTACATATAAGTTATTTATTTATAAGTTAAAATATAAATTTAAAAAACCCGTTTTTCAATTTTTTAAATTAGTTATAATGTAGGTAGGTAACGAACTTAAACTATTAGAGATGGATGAAAAATTAAATTAAACTGATATTGAACAAATTTTCAAGTAGGTAGGTAAGTAATAACTTTCATTTTTTGGAATATCATAACTCATTAGAATATAGAAATGTTAACAAAATATTAAATATACAAATAGTATAACATAAAGTATTTGTATTTGTCTATACTTACTCTATATTGAAACAATATAAATACAATAAAACATACATTATATAGCTACCATATTGTTTTTTTTACGTACTTTTGTGTATTACAACTTACAAAAAATACTAATGTAAAGAATTGATAAGAAATAATGACGAAAAATATTTTTGTCATAAAATTGAAAATTGAAAATACTCAATAATAATCATATTGAGGGTTAATACATTATTATCTGAAAAAAAAAATACAAGAATAATTAGTTACTTATTGGATTTAACTAGTTATATAGATTACATTATTTTACATATTAAATTCATCTCGTTACTTTTTAAGTAACTTTCTAATTTAACTTTACCTTTCTGACTAGTTAGTGCCCAGTTTAGATTATTATATTTGTAAAACTACGATCCAAGTACAATATATATAATAGTACAATATTGAAAATAATATTAATAGGTAATACAAATGATAACAATAATAATAATAATACAAAATATAATAAAAACATAAAAGTCTATTAACATAATTATTGAATGATTCCAAGGAAGTAAAATTAAATAAATCTATGTTTTTTGAATAAATCCATAGTTTTGTTTATAACAAATTCGCAAATCCTTCTACAGTATTTTTACGTCAATTACAAAAAGAAACAGTTCAAAGAACCTAAATGAATATAATATATATTCATAAAAAAAGGTAACATAGTATTTTAAAGTTGCTCAATTAGATATTTAGATATTTCAAACGATTTGTCTACTGTTAGAATATTAAAATATAGTGTGGTATATTTGTATACGAATTAGCGCCAAAATAAATTAAAAAAAATAATTATTAATTATAATTCCATTAGGTGGCTTTTTGTCGTTAAAATATTGTAAATTACCGTACACACTATTTATGTTGGTATACACCATGATGACTTTATGTCGAATGGCTTTTTGTCGAATTAAGATTTAGAAAACGACATAACACCATTCGACAAATAACCATCGTGGCTTTTTGTCGGATGGTATTTTGTCGAATGGCTTTATGTCGTGCTTCGGTTGTCCCCATGGTCGGTCTAAAAGCATCACGTCCGCGCCATCCTTATGTTGTCCGGCCCCGTTATCCGATCACGTTTTTCTCTATGTCGTTAAGTCGTTTGTTGTTTTATTGTGCCTCTTGGCTCTTACACTCAGCCGTTCAGCGTACAACCATGTTTAGGTATTATAATCAATGGTGCAACGCATAGCGATTGGCGATTGCTATAAAATAGGAGCGGCAATAGAATATGGGTAGTGGGTCTTGTGAGCAATATGAGCCGTTGCCGTTTTAGTTTGGTTGGCAGTAGTGTTCTCCACCGCCGCAGAAAAGGCATCAGCTGCTGTTGTCGTATCATCACCGCCGCCTTAGATAACATTATTTACCTTCTGTTTGTTGTTGTTTATTATTTTA
Organism: Schizaphis graminum; assembly: GCA_020882235.1. Classification (NCBI taxonomy): domain Eukaryota; kingdom Metazoa; phylum Arthropoda; class Insecta; order Hemiptera; family Aphididae; genus Schizaphis; species Schizaphis graminum. Next base: position 52,500,484 of record CM037031.1, on the reverse strand, counting down.
TGATTAATTAATTATTGTTCGGCACCTTCTGATCATACTCCGTTTAATAGTATAATATAATAATATTAAAAAAGTAATTAGGTGACACGGTAATAATTCTTCTTTTTTCTTTAACCATATACTATTGTTGCGTTATTTCATTTTATCATAGTTTATAAGACGTCCTACCCTTCGCCCACACGAATAGACAAACGTCACAATATTAACGTGCGGCAACCAGCTAACGAAGTACTTCAATATTCAATAGCTCCGAGACGGTACGACAACATACATATACAGATGGGTGATTTAGAATCTAAATCTAAATTTTAGATAACAAAAACAAACATAAGAATATGTCTTCTCTATTTTATGCTATAAGTACTGTGCGGTCTACGGCCGCCGACCAAATCCATATTGTTACACTGTATACATAGGTACTATATGACAGAACACGGAGCCAGCAGGTGAATAATTTTTAGCACTCACATCCATTATACAAAAATAAATTATTAATACTGGTGGGTGTAGATCTTGGTCACAACATGAATCATGTTCATTTCAATTTATGTGAAATTTAAAAACGCTGTTATATGTTATTAATATATTATTATTAAGTATTTATTTTATTATTTGTCATAATGATGTAATTGTATCCAAGTTTTAAGGACACACAATTTAATTAGTAGCCATCTTATTTTATAATCTTACTATTTATACGCTATTGTAAATGAGATGAGTATCAGGTGGCTAAAAGTTGTGTGCATGTTCTTAATGTCACAAGACAGAACATAACACACTGACGTACTGGGGACGGCGCGCGCGCCTACTGACTGTAGTGAACACAAACTGGTAAACTGGTCCATTTTAGAACATAGTATATTTAATAATTATAAATAAAAATCATATAGACTAAATAATAAAACTATAACAATTCCTATTAACATTTATTTGAGCTTAAATACTTGCTTCAATTGTTCATATTACAAAAAATTCTCACTAAATTTGCATTATGAGCTGGAATAGCAAACATATATTGACAAAGTTTAAGTAATTCAATATACTGTTCACAACTGTTACAATTCTAAATGAAATTATTCAGTTTTCATAACAAAATTATATATTATTTAATTTGCTATTACTGTATTGTTTTAATCCAAATGATTTATTAAATAACTTAGCATCATCTATACAAACTTATATTTTTTATATAAATATTCGTAGGTACTTTCAATATTTTCTCATTCTATTGAACTGTTTAAGTTTATACAAGCAAAAAAAATATTATTGATAGATACAATCATAGATTCTATACAGTTTTAAATAACCATAAAAAATTAAGCAAAAGTAAAAAATTTGGTTAAATTAATAGTAGAGTTATTTTAAGAAATCAAATATGGTAATTTTGAAACTTACTACATGAGCTATAATGTCCAAAAAACCTATTTTTTAATCTATAAATTAGACATCTGTATTGAACTTTAAATTTTAAAATTTAAATTATATTGTATTATATTGTATCAAAGTTATAGCAGTAGCATACGCGTTACACAAACATGTAAAAAAGAGCATGGAAATCAATATTTATTTTCTTTGTTAATTTTATTTATAAGTAAATATTTTAACGAATATTTTTAATTATATCTATTAAAATTACTATCACATAGAATTATCATGAATTACCTAATTTTATTTCCATTTTTTTTCCAGAGACTGAACGATATTAGTGGCTTCCTAATACAGCTTTTGCAATTACTTGGATATGAAAAAGACTGGAGTGTGAAACAGATGAACTATCTTGTAAATGCTTTGGGTTTTGTCAAAAAAGAGCATAGAAATCAATTGTTAATTGGATTTATTAATTCCTTTTATAAGTAAATATTTTAGTCCATAATTTTCATTACATCTATTTAAATCGCTTTTACCTGATTTGTCAGAAATACCTAAATTTACTATTTTTTTTTTTCAGAGACGGAATGACTTCCAAATAAATTCTTTTGCATTCGCTTTTCAAAAAAATAAAAACCTTTAAATTAATCAATTTATACCTGATGAAAAATAGTTTATGGATTTCTTCTTACCATAGACATGTAATTAAATTATTGTATTGATATATATATATATTATAAATTTAAAGTTAGGTATTTTATATGCTTTAAAAGTTTTTAATAATATAAAATGCTCTTGGGTTTTCGTATAACTGTTTTTAATGATATCTTATTGCAAACAGTGATGTGTATTTTACAAACAATAATTCCGATTTGCTGAAACTGCAAATCTAGATCAATTGTTTACATCTTAATAGATAGTTACTACGTTCATTACATAATTTAAATAGCTTCATAAAGATTTAATCTAAATCATTAAATCATATGTATACCTCATTAATCTAATTAAATTTCGACCGTAAGGATTTATTAAAAATACTTTATTAAATTTTATTCTTTTTCTTTTTTAATGTAGTTGCTATAGATAATCTACAATTTAATGACATTACAGTAGCTCGCACAGTATAAATCTACTAAATTTGATGTAGTTTAACTATAATTTAATGGTTTTGTGATTATATTCATAAAAAAAATACAGAATTTAATGCTTATTTTGAAACATTTATTCTATTTATAACAAAATATTTTAGTCTATAATATTCATTATATCTATTGAATTCGCTTATATTACATAGTATGTCAGAAATACTTAATTTTATGACTTTTTTTCAAAGAAGGAACGATATTAGTGACTTCATTTTAGATCTTTTGCAATGACATACATATGAAAAAAAAAATTGAGAATGATTAAGTTTCACCGTCTTGTAAAGATTTTGGGATTTACAAAAAAGAGCATGGAAATCAATTTTTATTTTCTTTGTTAATTTTATTTATAAGTAAATATTTTAACGAATATTTTTAATTATATCTATTAAAATTACTATCACATAGAATTATCATGAATTACCTAATTTTATTTCCATTTTTTTTCCAGAGACTGAACGATATTAGTGGCTTCCTAATACAGATTTTGCAATTACTTGGATATGAAAAAGACTGGAGTGTGAAACAGATGAACTATCTTGTAAATGCTTTGGGTTTTGTCAAAAAAGAGCATAGAAATCAATTGTTAATTGGATTTATTAATTCCTTTTATAAGTAAATATTTTAGTCCATAAATTTCATTACATCTATTTAAATCGCTTTTACCTGATTTGTCAGAAATACCTAATTTTACTATTTTTTTTTTTCAGAGACGGAATGACTTCCAAATAAATTCTTTTGCATTCGCTTTTCAAAAAAATATTATACCTGATGAAAAATAGTTTATGGATTTCTTCTTACCATGGACATGTAATTAAATTATTGTATTGATATATATATATATTATAAATTTAAAGTTAGGTATTTTATATGCTTTAAAAGTTTTTAATAATATAAAATGCTCTTGGGTTTTCGTATAACTGTTTTTAATGATATCTTATTGCAAACAGTGATGTGTATTTTACAAACAATAATTCCGATTTGCTGAAACTGCAAATCTAGATCAATTGTTTACATCTTAATAGATAGTTACTACGTTCATTACATAATTTAAATAGCTATATAAAGATTTAATCTTAATCATTAAATCATATGTATACCTCATTAATCTAATTAAATTTCGACCGTAAGGATTTATTAAAAATACTTTATTAAATTTTATTCTTTTTATTTTTTAATGTAGTTGCTATAGATAATCTACAATTTAATGACATTACAGTAGCTCGCACAGTATAAATCTACTAAATTTGATGTAGTTTAACTATAATTTAATGGTTTTGTGATTATATTCATAAAAAAAATACAGAATTTAATGCTTATTTTGAAACATTTATTCTATTTATAACAAAATATTTTAGTCTATAATATTCATTATATCTATTGAATTCGCTTATATTACATAGTATGTCAGAAATACTTAATTTTATGACTTTTTTTCAAAGAAGGAACGATATTAGTGACTTCATTTTAGATCTTTTGCAATGACATACATATGAAAAAAAAAATTGAGAATGATTAAGTTTCACCGTCTTGTAAAGATTTTGGGATTTACAAAAAAGAGCATGGAAATCAATTTTTATTTTCTTTGTTAATTTTATTTATAAGTAAATATTTTAACGAATATTTTTAATTATATCTATTAAAATTACTATCACATAGAATTATCATGAATTACCTAATTTTATTTCCATTTTTTTTCCAGAGACTGAACGATATTAGTGGCTTCCTAATACAGATTTTGCAATTACTTGGATATGAAAAAGACTGGAGTGTGAAACAGATGAACTATCTTGTAAATGCTTTGGGTTTTGTCAAAAAAGAGCATAGAAATCAATTGTTAATTGGATTTATTAATTCCTTTTATAAGTAAATATTTTAGTCCATAAATTTCATTACATCTATTTAAATCGCTTTTACCTGATTTGTCAGAAATACCTAATTTTACTATTTTTTTTTTTCAGAGACGGAATGACTTCCAAATAAATTCTTTTGCATTCGCTTTTCAAAAAAATATTATACCTGATGAAAAATAGTTTATGGATTTCTTCTTACCATGGACATGTAATTAAATTATTGTATTGATATATATATATATTATAAATTTAAAGTTAGGTATTTTATATGCTTTAAAAGTTTTTAATAATATAAAATGCTCTTGGGTTTTCGTATAACTGTTTTTAATGATATCTTATTGCAAACAGTGATGTGTATTTTACAAACAATAATTCCGATTTGCTGAAACTGCAAATCTAGATCAATTGTTTACATCTTAATAGATAGTTACTACGTTCATTACATAATTTAAATAGCTATATAAAGATTTAATCTTAATCATTAAATCATATGTATACCTCATTAATCTAATTAAATTTCGACCGTAAGGATTTATTAAAAATACTTTATTAAATTTTATTCTTTTTATTTTTTAATGTAGTTGCTATAGATAATCTACAATTTAATGACATTACAGTAGCTCGCACAGTATAAATCTACTAAATTTGATGTAGTTTAACTATAATTTAATGGTTTTGTGATTATATTCATAAAAAAAATACAGAATTTAATGCTTATTTTGAAACATTTATTCTATTTATAACAAAATATTTTAGTCTATAATATTCATTATATCTATTGAATTCGCTTATATTACATAGTATGTCAGAAATACTTAATTTTATGACTTTTTTTCAAAGAAGGAACGATATTAGTGACTTCATTTTAGATCTTTTGCAATGACATACATATGAAAAAAAAAATTGAGAATGATTAAGTTTCACCGTCTTGTAAAGATTTTGGGATTTACAAAAAAGAGCATGGAAATCAATTTTTATTTTCTTTGTTAATTTTATTTATAAGTAAATATTTTAACGAATATTTTTAATTATATCTATTAAAATTACTATCACATAGAATTATCATGAATTACCTAATTTTATTTCCATTTTTTTTCCAGAGACTGAACGATATTAGTGGCTTCCTAATACAGCTTTTGCAATTACTTGGATATGAAAAAGACTGGAGTGTGAAACAGATGAACTATCTTGTAAATGCTTTGGGTTTTGTCAAAAAAGAGCATAGAAATCAATTGTTAATTGGATTTATTAATTCCTTTTATAAGTAAATATTTTAGTCCATAATTTTCATTACATCTATTTAAATCGCTTTTACCTGATTTGTCAGAAATACCTAATTTTACTATTTTTTTTTTTCAGAGACGGAATGACTTCCAAATAAATTCTTTTGCATTCGCTTTTCAAAAAAATATTATACCTGATGAAAAATAGTTTATGGATTTCTTCTTACCATGGACATGTAATTAAATTATTGTATTGATATATATATATATTATAAATTTAAAGTTAGGTATTTTATATGCTTTAAAAGTTTTTAATAATATAAAATGCTCTTGGGTTTTCGTATAACTGTTTTTAATGATATCTTATTGCAAACAGTGATGTGTATTTTACAAACAATAATTCCGATTTGCTGAAACTGCAAATCTAGATCAATTGTTTACATCTTAATAGATAGTTACTACGTTCATTACATAATTTAAATAGCTATATAAAGATTTAATCTTAATCATTAAATCATATGTATACCTCATTAATCTAATTAAATTTCGACCGTAAGGATTTATTAAAAATACTTTATTAAATTTTATTCTTTTTATTTTTTAATGTAGTTGCTATAGATAATCTACAATTTAATGACATTACAGTAGCTCGCACAGTATAAATCTACTAAATTTGATGTAGTTTAACTATAATTTAATGGTTTTGTGATTATATTCATAAAAAAAATACAGAATTTAATGCTTATTTTGAAACATTTATTCTATTTATAACAAAATATTTTAGTCTATAATATTCATTATATCTATTGAATTCGCTTATATTACATAGTATGTCAGAAATACTTAATTTTATGACTTTTTTTCAAAGAAGGAACGATATTAGTGACTTCATTTTAGATCTTTTGCAATGACATACATATGAAAAAAAAAATTGAGAATGATTAAGTTTCACCGTCTTGTAAAGATTTTGGGATTTACAAAAAAGAGCATGGAAATCAATTTTTATTTTCTTTGTTAATTTTATTTATAAGTAAATATTTTAACGAATATTTTTAATTATATCTATTAAAATTACTATCACATAGAATTATCATGAATTACCTAATTTTATTTCCATTTTTTTTCCAGAGACTGAACGATATAAGTGGCTTCCTAATACAGATTTTGCAATTACTTGGATATGAAAAAGACTGGAGTGTGAAACAGATGAACTATCTTGTAAATGCTTTGGGTTTGTCAAAAAAGAGCATAGAAATCAATTGTTAATTGGATTTATTAATTCCTTTTATAAGTAAATATTTTAGTCCATAAATTTCATTACATCTATTTAAATCGCTTTTACCTGATTTGTCAGAAATACCTAATTTTACTATTTTTTTTTTTCAGAGACGGAATGACTTCCAAATAAATTCTTTTGCATTCGCTTTTCAAAAAAATATTATACCTGATGAAAAATAGTTTATGGATTTCTTCTTACCATGGACATGTAATTAAATTATTGTATTGATATATATATATATTATAAATTTAAAGTTAGGTATTTTATATGCTTTAAAAGTTTTTAATAATATAAAATGCTCTTGGGTTTTCGTATAACTGTTTTTAATGATATCTTATTGCAAACAGTGATGTGTATTTTACAAACAATAATTCCGATTTGCTGAAACTGCAAATCTAGATCAATTGTTTACATCTTAATAGATAGTTACTACGTTCATTACATAATTTAAATAGCTATATAAAGATTTAATCTTAATCATTAAATCATATGTATACCTCATTAATCTAATTAAATTTCGACCGTAAGGATTTATTAAAAATACTTTATTAAATTTTATTCTTTTTATTTTTTAATGTAGTTGCTATAGATAATCTACAATTTAATGACATTACAGTAGCTCGCACAGTATAAATCTACTAAATTTGATGTAGTTTAACTATAATTTAATGGTTTTGTGATTATATTCATAAAAAAAATACAGAATTTAATGCTTATTTTGAAACATTTATTCTATTTATAACAAAATATTTTAGTCTATAATATTCATTATATCTATTGAATTCGCTTATATTACATAGTATGTCAGAAATACTTAATTTTATGACTTTTTTTCAAAGAAGGAACGATATTAGTGACTTCATTTTAGATCTTTTGCAATGACATACATATGAAAAAAAAAATTGAGAATGATTAAGTTTCACCGTCTTGTAAAGATTTTGGGAATTACAAAAAAGAGCATGGAAATCAATTTTTATTTTCTTTGTTAATTTTATTTATAAGTAAATATTTTAACGAATATTTTTAATTATATCTATTAAAATTACTATCACATAGAATTATCATGAATTACCTAATTTTATTTCCATTTTTTTTCCAGAGACTGAACGATATTAGTGGCTTCCTAATACAGCTTTTGCAATTACTTGGATATGAAAAAGACTGGAGTGTGAAACAGATGAACTATCTTGTAAATGCTTTGGGTTTTGTCAAAAAAGAGCATAGAAATCAATTGTTAATTGGATTTATTAATTCCTTTTATAAGTAAATATTTTAGTCCATAATTTTCATTACATCTATTTAAATCGCTTTTACCTGATTTGTCAGAAATACCTAATTTTACTATTTTTTTTTTTCAGAGACGGAATGACTTCCAAATAAATTCTTTTGCATTCGCTTTTCAAAAAAATAAAATCCTTTAAATTAATCAATTTATACCTGATGAAAAATAGTTTATGGAATTCTTCTTACCATGGACATGTAATTAAATTATTGTATTGATATATATATATATATTATAAATTTAAAGTTAGGTATTTTATATGCTTTAAAAGTTTTTAATAATATAAAATGCTCTTGGGTTTTCGTATAACTGTTTTTAATGATATCTTATTGCAAACAGTGATGTGTATTTTACAAACAATAATTCCGATTTGCTGAAACTGCAAATCTAGATCAATTGTTTACATCTTAATAGATAGTTACTACGTTCATTACATAATTTAAATAGCTTCATAAAGATTTAATCTAAATCATTAAATCATATGTATACCTCATTAATCTAATTAAATTTCGACCGTAAGGATTTATTAAAAATACTTTATTAAATTTTATTCTTTTTCTTTTTTAATGTAGTTGCTATAGATAATCTACAATTTAATGACATTACAGTAGCTCGCACAGTATAAATCTACTAAATTTGATGTAGTTTAACTATAATTTAATGGTTTTGTGATTATATTCATAAAAAAAATACAGAATTTAATGCTTATTTTGAAACATTTATTCTATTTATAACAAAATATTTTAGTCTATAATATTCATTATATCTATTGAATTCGCTTATATTACATAGTATGTCAGAAATACTTAATTTTATGACTTTTTTTCAAAGAAGGAACGATATTAGTGACTTCATTTTAGATCTTTTGCAATGACATACATATGAAAAAAAAAATTGAGAATGATTAAGTTTCACCGTCTTGTAAAGATTTTGGGATTTACAAAAAAGAGCATGGAAATCAATTTTTATTTTCTTTGTTAATTTTATTTATAAGTAAATATTTTAACGAATATTTTTAATTATATCTATTAAAATTACTATCACATAGAATTATCATGAATTACCTAATTTTATTTCCATTTTTTTTCCAGAGACTGAACGATATTAGTGGCTTCCTAATACAGATTTTGCAATTACTTGGATATGAAAAAGACTGGAGTGTGAAACAGATGAACTATCTTGTAAATGCTTTGGGTTTTGTCAAAAAAGAGCATAGAAATCAATTGTTAATTGGATTTATTAATTCCTTTTATAAGTAAATATTTTAGTCCATAAATTTCATTACATCTATTTAAATCGCTTTTACCTGATTTGTCAGAAATACCTAATTTTACTATTTTTTTTTTTCAGAGACGGAATGACTTCCAAATAAATTCTTTTGCATTCGCTTTTTAAAAAAATAAAATCCTTTAAATTAATCAATTTATACCTGATGAAAAATAGTTTATGGAATTCTTCTTACCATGGACATGTAATTAAATTATTGTATTGATATATATATATATATTATAAATTTAAAGTTAGGTATTTTATATGCTTTAAAAGTTTTTAATAATATAAAATGCTCTTGGGTTTTCGTATAACTGTTTTTAATGATATCTTATTGCAAACAGTGATGTGTATTTTACAAACAATAATTCCGATTTGCTGAAACTGCAAATCTAGATCAATTGTTTACATCTTAATAGATAGTTACTACGTTCATTACATAATTTAAATAGCTTCATAAAGATTTAATCTAAATCATTAAATCATATGTATACCTCATTAATCTAATTAAATTTCGACCGTAAGGATTTATTAAAAATACTTTATTAAATTTTATTCTTTTTCTTTTTTAATGTAGTTGCTATAGATAATCTACAATTTAATGACATTACAGTAGCTCGCACAGTATAAATCTACTAAATTTGATGTAGTTTAACTATAATTTAATGGTTTTGTGATTATATTCATAAAAAAAATACAGAATTTAATGCTTATTTTGAAACATTTATTCTATTTATAACAAAATATTTTAGTCTATAATATTCATTATATCTATTGAATTCGCTTATATTACATAGTATGTCAGAAATACTTAATTTTATGACTTTTTTTCAAAGAAGGAACGATATTAGTGACTTCATTTTAGATCTTTTGCAATGACATACATATGAAAAAAAAAATTGAGAATGATTAAGTTTCACCGTCTTGTAAAGATTTTGGGATTTACAAAAAAGAGCATGGAAATCAATTTTTATTTTCTTTGTTAATTTTATTTATAAGTAAATATTTTAACGAATATTTTTAATTATATCTATTAAAATTACTATCACATAGAATTATCATGAATTACCTAATTTTATTTCCATTTTTTTTCCAGAGACTGAACGATATTAGTGGCTTCCTAATACAGATTTTGCAATTACTTGGATATGAAAAAGACTGGAGTGTGAAACAGATGAACTATCTTGTAAATGCTTTGGGTTTTGTCAAAAAAGAGCATAGAAATCAATTGTTAATTGGATTTATTAATTCCTTTTATAAGTAAATATTTTAGTCCATAATTTTCATTACATCTATTTAAATCGCTTTTACCTGATTTGTCAGAAATACCTAATTTTACTATTTTTTTTTTTCAGAGACGGAATGACTTCCAAATAAATTCTTTTGCATTCGCTTTTCAAAAAAATAAAATCCTTTAAATTAATCAATTTATACCTGATGAAAAATAGTTTATGGAATTCTTCTTACCATGGACATGTAATTAAATTATTGTATTGATATATATATATATATTATAAATTTAAAGTTAGGTATTTTATATGCTTTAAAAGTTTTTAATAATATAAAATGCTCTTGGGTTTTCGTATAACTGTTTTTAATGATATCTTATTGCAAACAGTGATGTGTATTTTACAAACAATAATTCCGATTTGCTGAAACTGCAAATCTAGATCAATTGTTTACATCTTAATAGATAGTTACTACGTTCATTACATAATTTAAATAGCTTCATAAAGATTTAATCTAAATCATTAAATCATATGTATACCTCATTAATCTAATTAAATTTCGACCGTAAGGATTTATTAAAAATACTTTATTAAATTTTATTCTTTTTCTTTTTTAATGTAGTTGCTATAGATAATCTACAATTTAATGACATTACAGTAGCTCGCACAGTATAAATCTACTAAATTTGATGTAGTTTAACTATAATTTAATGGTTTTGTGATTATATTCATAAAAAAAATACAGAATTTAATGCTTATTTTGAAACATTTATTCTATTTATAACAAAATATTTTAGTCTATAATATTCATTATATCTATTGAATTCGCTTATATTACATAGTATGTCAGAAATACTTAATTTTATGACTTTTTTTCAAAGAAGGAACGATATTAGTGACTTCATTTTAGATCTTTTGCAATGACATACATATGAAAAAAAAAATTGAGAATGATTAAGTTTCACCGTCTTGTAAAGATTTTGGGATTTACAAAAAAGAGCATGGAAATCAATTTTTATTTTCTTTGTTAATTTTATTTATAAGTAAATATTTTAACGAATATTTTTAATTATATCTATTAAAATTACTATCACATAGAATTATCATGAATTACCTAATTTTATTTCCATTTTTTTTCCAGGGACTGAACGATATTAGTGGCTTCCTAATACAGCTTTTGCAATTACTTGGATATGAAAAAGACTGGAGTGTGAAACAGATGAACTATCTTGTAAATGCTTTGGGTTTTGTCAAAAAAGAGCATAGAAATCAATTGTTAATTGGATTTATTAATTCCTTTTATAAGTAAATATTTTAGTCCATAATTTTCATTACATCTATTTAAATCGCTTTTACCTGATTTGTCAGAAATACCTAATTTTACTATTTTTTTTTTTCAGAGACGGAATGACTTCCAAATAAATTCTTTTGCATTCGCTTTTCAAAAAAATAAAATCCTTTAAATTAATCAATTTATACCTGATGAAAAATAGTTTATGGAATTCTTCTTACCATGGACATGTAATTAAATTATTGTATTGATATATATATATATATTATAAATTTAAAGTTAGGTATTTTATATGCTTTAAAAGTTTTTAATAATATAAAATGCTCTTGGGTTTTCGTATAACTGTTTTTAATGATATCTTATTGCAAACAGTGATGTGTATTTTACAAACAATAATTCCGATTTGCTGAAACTGCAAATCTAGATCAATTGTTTACATCTTAATAGATAGTTACTACGTTCATTACATAATTTAAATAGCTTCATAAAGATTTAATCTAAATCATTAAATCATATGTATACCTCATTAATCTAATTAAATTTCGACCGTAAGGATTTATTAAAAATACTTTATTAAATTTTATTCTTTTTCTTTTTTAATGTAGTTGCTATAGATAATCTACAATTTAATGACATTACAGTAGCTCGCACAGTATAAATCTACTAAATTTGATGTAGTTTAACTATAATTTAATGGTTTTGTGATTATATTCATAAAAAAAATACAGAATTTAATGCTTATTTTGAAACATTTATTCTATTTATAACAAAATATTTTAGTCTATAATATTCATTATATCTATTGAATTCGCTTATATTACATAGTATGTCAGAAATACTTAATTTTATGACTTTTTTTCAAAGAAGGAACGATATTAGTGACTTCATTTTAGATCTTTTGCAATGACATACATATGAAAAAAAAAATTGAGAATGATTAAGTTTCACCGTCTTGTAAAGATTTTGGGAATTACAAAAAAGAGCATGGAAATCAATTTTTATTTTCTTTGTTAATTTTATTTATAAGTAAATATTTTAACGAATATTTTTAATTATATCTATTAAAATTACTATCACATAGAATTATCATGAATTACCTAATTTTATTTCCATTTTTTTTCCAGAGACTGAACGATATTAGTGGCTTCCTAATACAGATTTTGCAATTACTTGGATATGAAAAAGACTGGAGTGTGAAACAGATGAACTATCTTGTAAATGCTTTGGGTTTTGTCAAAAAAGAGCATAGAAATCAATTGTTAATTGGATTTATTAATTCCTTTTATAAGTAAATATTTTAGTCCATAAATTTCATTACATCTATTTAAATCGCTTTTACCTGATTTGTCAGAAATACCTAATTTTACTATTTTTTTTTTTCAGAGACGGAATGACTTCCAAATAAATTCTTTTGCATTCGCTTTTCAAAAAAATAAAATCCTTTAAATTAATCAATTTATACCTGATGAAAAATAGTTTATGGAATTCTTCTTACCATGGACATGTAATTAAATTATTGTATTGATATATATATATATTATAAATTTAAAGTTAGGTATTTTATATGCTTTAAAAGTTTTTAATAATATAAAATGCCCTTGGGTTTTCGTATAACTGTTTTTAATGATATCTTATTGCAAACAGTGATGTGTATTTTACAAACAATAATTCCGATTTGCTGAAACTGCAAATCTAGATCAATTGTTTACATCTTAATAGATAGTTACTACGTTCATTACATAATTTAAATAGCTTCATAAAGATTTAATCTAAATCATTAAATCATATGTATACCTCATTAATCTAATTAAATTTCGACCGTAAGGATTTATTAAAAATACTCTATTAAATTTTATTCTTTTTCTTTTTTAATGTAGTTGCTATAGATAATCTACAATTTAATGACATTACAGTAGCTCGCACAGTATAAATCTACTAAATTTGATGTAGTTTAACTATAATTTAATGGTTTTGTGATTATATTCATAAAAAAAATACAGAATTTAATGCTTATTTTGAAACATTTATTCTATTTATAACAAAATATTTTAGTCTATAATATTCATTATATCTATTGAATTCGCTTATATTACATAGTATGTCAGAAAACTTAATTTTATGACTTTTTTTCAAAGAAGGAACGATATTAGTGACTTCATTTTAGATCTTTTGCAATGACATACATATGAAAAAAAAAATTGAGAATGATTAAGTTTCACCGTCTTGTAAAGTTTTTGGGTTTTACAAAAAAGAGCATGGAAATCAATTTTATTTTATTTTTTTTAATTTTATTTATAAGTAAATATTTTAACGAATATTTTTAATTATATCTATTAAAATTACTATCACATAGAATTATCATGAATTACCTAATTTTATTTCCATTTTTTTTCCAGAGACTGAACGATATTAGTGGCTTCCTAATACAGCTTATGCAATTACTTGGATATGAAAAAGACTGGAGTGTGAAACAGATGAACTATCTTGTAAATGCTTTGGGTTTTGTCAAAAAAGAGCATAGAAATCAATTGTTAATTGGATTTATTAATTCCTTTTATAAGTAAATATTTTAGTCCATAATTTTCATTACATCTATTTAAATCGCTTTTACCTGATTTGTCAGAAATACCTAATTTTACTATTTTTTTTTTTCAGAGACGGAATGACTTCCAAATAAATTCTTTTGCATTCGCTTTTCAAAAAACTATTATACCTGATGAAAAATAGTTTATGGATTTCTTCTTACCATGGACATGTAATTAAATTATTGTATTGATATATATATATATTATAAATTTAAAGTTAGGTATTTTATATGCTTTAAAAGTTTTTAATAATATAAAATGCCCTTGGGTTTTCGTATAACTGTTTTTAATGATATCTTATTGCAAACAGTGATGTGTATTTTACAAACAATAATTCCGATTTGCTGAAACTGCAAATCTAGATCAATTGTTTACATCTTAATAGATAGTTACTACGTTCATTACATAATTTAAATAGCTTCATAAAGATTTAATCTAAATCATTAAATCATATGTATACCTCATTAATCTAATTAAATTTCGACCGTAAGGATTTATTAAAAATACTCTATTAAATTTTATTCTTTTTCTTTTTTAATGTAGTTGCTATAGATAATCTACAATTTAATGACATTACAGTAGCTCGCACAGTATAAATCTACTAAATTTGATGTAGTTTAACTATAATTTAATGGTTTTGTGATTATATTCATAAAAAAAATACAGAATTTAATGCTTATTTTGAAACATTTATTCTATTTATAACAAAATATTTTAGTCTATAATATTCATTATATCTATTGAATTCGCTTATATTACATAGTATGTCAGAAATACTTAATTTTATGACTTTTTTTCAAAGAAGGAACGATATTAGTGACTTCATTTTAGATCTTTTGCAATGACATACATATGAAAAAAAAAATTGAGAATGATTAAGTTTCACCGTCTTGTAAAGATTTTGGGATTTACAAAAAAGAGCATGGAAATCAATTTTTATTTTCTTTGTTAATTTTATTTATAAGTAAATATTTTAACGAATATTTTTAATTATATCTATTAAAATTACTATCACATAGAATTATCATGAATTACCTAATTTTATTTCCATTTTTTTTCCAGGGACTGAACGATATTAGTGGCTTCCTAATACAGCTTTTGCAATTACTTGGATATGAAAAAGACTGGAGTGTGAAACAGATGAACTATCTTGTAAATGCTTTGGGTTTTGTCAAAAAAGAGCATAGAAATCAATTGTTAATTGGATTTATTAATTCCTTTTATAAGTAAATATTTTAGTCCATAATTTTCATTACATCTATTTAAATCGCTTTTACCTGATTTGTCAGAAATACCTAATTTTACTATTTTTTTTTTTCAGAGACGGAATGACTTCCAAATAAATTCTTTTGCATTCGCTTTTCAAAAAAATATTATACCTGATGAAAAATAGTTTATGGATTTCTTCTTACCATGGACATGTAATTAAATTATTGTATTGATATATATATATATTATAAATTTAAAGTTAGGTATTTTATATGCTTTAAAAGTTTTTAATAATATAAAATGCTCTTGGGTTTTCGTATAACTGTTTTTAATGATATCTTATTGCAAACAGTGATGTGTATTTTACAAACAATAATTCCGATTTGCTGAAACTGCAAATCTAGATCAATTGTTTACATCTTAATAGATAGTTACTACGTTCATTACATAATTTAAATAGCTATATAAAGATTTAATCTTAATCATTAAATCATATGTATACCTCATTAATCTAATTAAATTTCGACCGTAAGGATTTATTAAAAATACTTTATTAAATTTTATTCTTTTTATTTTTTAATGTAGTTGCTATAGATAATCTACAATTTAATGACATTACAGTAGCTCGCACAGTATAAATCTACTAAATTTGATGTAGTTTAACTATAATTTAATGGTTTTGTGATTATATTCATAAAAAAAATACAGAATTTAATGCTTATTTTGAAACATTTATTCTATTTATAACAAAATATTTTAGTCTATAATATTCATTATATCTATTGAATTCGCTTATATTACATAGTATGTCAGAAATACTTAATTTTATGACTTTTTTTCAAAGAAGGAACGATATTAGTGACTTCATTTTAGATCTTTTGCAATGACATACATATGAAAAAAAAAATTGAGAATGATTAAGTTTCACCGTCTTGTAAAGATTTTGGGATTTACAAAAAAGAGCATGGAAATCAATTTTTATTTTCTTTGTTAATTTTATTTATAAGTAAATATTTTAACGAATATTTTTAATTATATCTATTAAAATTACTATCACATAGAATTATCATGAATTACCTAATTTTATTTCCATTTTTTTTCCAGGGACTGAACGATATTAGTGGCTTCCTAATACAGCTTTTGCAATTACTTGGATATGAAAAAGACTGGAGTGTGAAACAGATGAACTATCTTGTAAATGCTTTGGGTTTTGTCAAAAAAGAGCATAGAAATCAATTGTTAATTGGATTTATTAATTCCTTTTATAAGTAAATATTTTAGTCCATAATTTTCATTACATCTATTTAAATCGCTTTTACCTGATTTGTCAGAAATACCTAATTTTACTATTTTTTTTTTTCAGAGACGGAATGACTTCCAAATAAATTCTTTTGCATTCGCTTTTCAAAAAAATAAAATCCTTTAAATTAATCAATTTATACCTGATGAAAAATAGTTTATGGAATTCTTCTTACCATGGACATGTAATTAAATTATTGTATTGATATATATATATATATTATAAATTTAAAGTTAGGTATTTTATATGCTTTAAAAGTTTTTAATAATATAAAATGCTCTTGGGTTTTCGTATAACTGTTTTTAATGATATCTTATTGCAAACAGTGATGTGTATTTTACAAACAATAATTCCGATTTGCTGAAACTGCAAATCTAGATCAATTGTTTACATCTTAATAGATAGTTACTACGTTCATTACATAATTTAAATAGCTTCATAAAGATTTAATCTAAATCATTAAATCATATGTATACCTCATTAATCTAATTAAATTTCGACCGTAAGGATTTATTAAAAATACTTTATTAAATTTTATTCTTTTTCTTTTTTAATGTAGTTGCTATAGATAATCTACAATTTAATGACATTACAGTAGCTCGCACAGTATAAATCTACTAAATTTGATGTAGTTTAACTATAATTTAATGGTTTTGTGATTATATTCATAAAAAAAATACAGAATTTAATGCTTATTTTGAAACATTTATTCTATTTATAACAAAATATTTTAGTCTATAATATTCATTATATCTATTGAATTCGCTTATATTACATAGTATGTCAGAAATACTTAATTTTATGACTTTTTTTCAAAGAAGGAACGATATTAGTGACTTCATTTTAGATCTTTTGCAATGACATACATATGAAAAAAAAAATTGAGAATGATTAAGTTTCACCGTCTTGTAAAGATTTTGGGATTTACAAAAAAGAGCATGGAAATCAATTTTTATTTTCTTTGTTAATTTTATTTATAAGTAAATATTTTAACGAATATTTTTAATTATATCTATTAAAATTACTATCACATAGAATTATCATGAATTACCTAATTTTATTTCCATTTTTTTTCCAGAGACTGAACGATATTAGTGGCTTCCTAATACAGATTTTGCAATTACTTGGATATGAAAAAGACTGGAGTGTGAAACAGATGAACT
Source organism: Schizaphis graminum (assembly GCA_020882235.1). Lineage (NCBI taxonomy): Eukaryota > Metazoa > Arthropoda > Insecta > Hemiptera > Aphididae > Schizaphis > Schizaphis graminum. The sequence goes on along the minus strand of CM037031.1, from coordinate 52,482,291 downwards.
ATCTTGTAAATGCTTTGGGTTTTGTCAAAAAAGAGCATAGAAATCAATTGTTAATTGGATTTATTAATTCCTTTTATAAGTAAATATTTTAGTCCATAAATTTCATTACATCTATTTAAATCGCTTTTACCTGATTTGTCAGAAATACCTAATTTTACTATTTTTTTTTTTCAGAGACGGAATGACTTCCAAATAAATTCTTTTGCATTCGCTTTTCAAAAAAATATTATACCTGATGAAAAATAGTTTATGGATTTCTTCTTACCATGGACATGTAATTAAATTATTGTATTGATATATATATATATTATAAATTTAAAGTTAGGTATTTTATATGCTTTAAAAGTTTTTAATAATATAAAATGCTCTTGGGTTTTCGTATAACTGTTTTTAATGATATCTTATTGCAAACAGTGATGTGTATTTTACAAACAATAATTCCGATTTGCTGAAACTGCAAATCTAGATCAATTGTTTACATCTTAATAGATAGTTACTACGTTCATTACATAATTTAAATAGCTATATAAAGATTTAATCTTAATCATTAAATCATATGTATACCTCATTAATCTAATTAAATTTCGACCGTAAGGATTTATTAAAAATACTTTATTAAATTTTATTCTTTTTATTTTTTAATGTAGTTGCTATAGATAATCTACAATTTAATGACATTACAGTAGCTCGCACAGTATAAATCTACTAAATTTGATGTAGTTTAACTATAATTTAATGGTTTTGTGATTATATTCATAAAAAAAATACAGAATTTAATGCTTATTTTGAAACATTTATTCTATTTATAACAAAATATTTTAGTCTATAATATTCATTATATCTATTGAATTCGCTTATATTACATAGTATGTCAGAAATACTTAATTTTATGACTTTTTTTCAAAGAAGGAACGATATTAGTGACTTCATTTTAGATCTTTTGCAATGACATACATATGAAAAAAAAAATTGAGAATGATTAAGTTTCACCGTCTTGTAAAGATTTTGGGATTTACAAAAAAGAGCATGGAAATCAATTTTTATTTTCTTTGTTAATTTTATTTATAAGTAAATATTTTAACGAATATTTTTAATTATATCTATTAAAATTACTATCACATAGAATTATCATGAATTACCTAATTTTATTTCCATTTTTTTTCCAGAGACTGAACGATATTAGTGGCTTCCTAATACAGCTTTTGCAATTACTTGGATATGAAAAAGACTGGAGTGTGAAACAGATGAACTATCTTGTAAATGCTTTGGGTTTTGTCAAAAAAGAGCATAGAAATCAATTGTTAATTGGATTTATTAATTCCTTTTATAAGTAAATATTTTAGTCCATAATTTTCATTACATCTATTTAAATCGCTTTTACCTGATTTGTCAGAAATACCTAATTTTACTATTTTTTTTTTTCAGAGACGGAATGACTTCCAAATAAATTCTTTTGCATTCGCTTTTCAAAAAAATAAAATCCTTTAAATTAATCAATTTATACCTGATGAAAAATAGTTTATGGAATTCTTCTTACCATGGACATGTAATTAAATTATTGTATTGATATATATATATATATTATAAATTTAAAGTTAGGTATTTTATATGCTTTAAAAGTTTTTAATAATATAAAATGCTCTTGGGTTTTCGTATAACTGTTTTTAATGATATCTTATTGCAAACAGTGATGTGTATTTTACAAACAATAATTCCGATTTGCTGAAACTGCAAATCTAGATCAATTGTTTACATCTTAATAGATAGTTACTACGTTCATTACATAATTTAAATAGCTTCATAAAGATTTAATCTAAATCATTAAATCATATGTATACCTCATTAATCTAATTAAATTTCGACCGTAAGGATTTATTAAAAATACTTTATTAAATTTTATTCTTTTTCTTTTTTAATGTAGTTGCTATAGATAATCTACAATTTAATGACATTACAGTAGCTCGCACAGTATAAATCTACTAAATTTGATGTAGTTTAACTATAATTTAATGGTTTTGTGATTATATTCATAAAAAAAATACAGAATTTAATGCTTATTTTGAAACATTTATTCTATTTATAACAAAATATTTTAGTCTATAATATTCATTATATCTATTGAATTCGCTTATATTACATAGTATGTCAGAAATACTTAATTTTATGACTTTTTTTCAAAGAAGGAACGATATTAGTGACTTCATTTTAGATCTTTTGCAATGACATACATATGAAAAAAAAAATTGAGAATGATTAAGTTTCACCGTCTTGTAAAGATTTTGGGAATTACAAAAAAGAGCATGGAAATCAATTTTTATTTTCTTTGTTAATTTTATTTATAAGTAAATATTTTAACGAATATTTTTAATTATATCTATTAAAATTACTATCACATAGAATTATCATGAATTACCTAATTTTATTTCCATTTTTTTTCCAGAGACTGAACGATATTAGTGGCTTCCTAATACAGATTTTGCAATTACTTGGATATGAAAAAGACTGGAGTGTGAAACAGATGAACTATCTTGTAAATGCTTTGGGTTTTGTCAAAAAAGAGCATAGAAATCAATTGTTAATTGGATTTATTAATTCCTTTTATAAGTAAATATTTTAGTCCATAAATTTCATTACATCTATTTAAATCGCTTTTACCTGATTTGTCAGAAATACCTAATTTTACTATTTTTTTTTTTCAGAGACGGAATGACTTCCAAATAAATTCTTTTGCATTCGCTTTTCAAAAAAATATTATACCTGATGAAAAATAGTTTATGGATTTCTTCTTACCATGGACATGTAATTAAATTATTGTATTGATATATATATATATATTATAAATTTAAAGTTAGGTATTTTATATGCTTTAAAAGTTTTTAATAATATAAAATGCTCTTGGGTTTTCGTATAACTGTTTTTAATGATATCTTATTGCAAACAGTGATGTGTATTTTACAAACAATAATTCCGATTTGCTGAAACTGCAAATCTAGATCAATTGTTTACATCTTAATAGATAGTTACTACGTTCATTACATAATTTAAATAGCTATATAAAGATTTAATCTTAATCATTAAATCATATGTATACCTCATTAATCTAATTAAATTTCGACCGTAAGGATTTATTAAAAATACTTTATTAAATTTTATTCTTTTTATTTTTTAATGTAGTTGCTATAGATAATCTACAATTTAATGACATTACAGTAGCTCGCACAGTATAAATCTACTAAATTTGATGTAGTTTAACTATAATTTAATGGTTTTGTGATTATATTCATAAAAAAAATACAGAATTTAATGCTTATTTTGAAACATTTATTCTATTTATAACAAAATATTTTAGTCTATAATATTCATTATATCTATTGAATTCGCTTATATTACATAGTATGTCAGAAATACTTAATTTTATGACTTTTTTTCAAAGAAGGAACGATATTAGTGACTTCATTTTAGATCTTTTGCAATGACATACATATGAAAAAAAAAAATTGAGAATGATTAAGTTTCACCGTCTTGTAAAGATTTTGGGAATTACAAAAAAGAGCATGGAAATCAATTTTTATTTTCTTTGTTAATTTTATTTATAAGTAAATATTTTAACGAATATTTTTAATTATATCTATTAAAATTACTATCACATAGAATTATCATGAATTACCTAATTTTATTTCCATTTTTTTTCCAGAGACTGAACGATATTAGTGGCTTCCTAATACAGATTTTGCAATTACTTGGATATGAAAAAGACTGGAGTGTGAAACAGATGAACTATCTTGTAAATGCTTTGGGTTTTGTCAAAAAAGAGCATAGAAATCAATTGTTAATTGGATTTATTAATTCCTTTTATAAGTAAATATTTTAGTCCATAAATTTCATTACATCTATTTAAATCGCTTTTACCTGATTTGTCAGAAATACCTAATTTTACTATTTTTTTTTTTTCAGAGACGGAATGACTTCCAAATAAATTCTTTTGCATTCGCTTTTCAAAAAAATAAAATCCTTTAAATTAATCAATTTATACCTGATGAAAAATAGTTTATGGAATTCTTCTTACCATGGACATGTAATTAAATTATTGTATTGATATATATATATATTATAAATTTAAAGTTAGGTATTTTATATGCTTTAAAAGTTTTTAATAATATAAAATGCCCTTGGGTTTTCGTATAACTGTTTTTAATGATATCTTATTGCAAACAGTGATGTGTATTTTACAAACAATAATTCCGATTTGCTGAAACTGCAAATCTAGATCAATTGTTTACATCTTAATAGATAGTTACTACGTTCATTACATAATTTAAATAGCTATATAAAGATTTAATCTTAATCATTAAATCATATGTATACCTCATTAATCTAATTAAATTTCGACCGTAAGGATTTATTAAAAATACTTTATTAAATTTTATTCTTTTTATTTTTTAATGTAGTTGCTATAGATAATCTACAATTTAATGACATTACAGTAGCTCGCACAGTATAAATCTACTAAATTTGATGTAGTTTAACTATAATTTAATGGTTTTGTGATTATATTCATAAAAAAAATACAGAATTTAATGCTTATTTTGAAACATTTATTCTATTTATAACAAAATATTTTAGTCTATAATATTCATTATATCTATTGAATTCGCTTATATTACATAGTATGTCAGAAATACTTAATTTTATGACTTTTTTTCAAAGAAGGAACGATATTAGTGACTTCATTTTAGATCTTTTGCAATGACATACATATGAAAAAAAAAAATTGAGAATGATTAAGTTTCACCGTCTTGTAAAGATTTTGGGAATTACAAAAAAGAGCATGGAAATCAATTTTTATTTTCTTTGTTAATTTTATTTATAAGTAAATATTTTAACGAATATTTTTAATTATATCTATTAAAATTACTATCACATAGAATTATCATGAATTACCTAATTTTATTTCCATTTTTTTTCCAGAGACTGAACGATATTAGTGGCTTCCTAATACAGATTTTGCAATTACTTGGATATGAAAAAGACTGGAGTGTGAAACAGATGAACTATCTTGTAAATGCTTTGGGTTTTGTCAAAAAAGAGCATAGAAATCAATTGTTAATTGGATTTATTAATTCCTTTTATAAGTAAATATTTTAGTCCATAAATTTCATTACATCTATTTAAATCGCTTTTACCTGATTTGTCAGAAATACCTAATTTTACTATTTTTTTTTTTTCAGAGACGGAATGACTTCCAAATAAATTCTTTTGCATTCGCTTTTCAAAAAAATAAAATCCTTTAAATTAATCAATTTATACCTGATGAAAAATAGTTTATGGAATTCTTCTTACCATGGACATGTAATTAAATTATTGTATTGATATATATATATATTATAAATTTAAAGTTAGGTATTTTATATGCTTTAAAAGTTTTTAATAATATAAAATGCCCTTGGGTTTTCGTATAACTGTTTTTAATGATATCTTATTGCAAACAGTGATGTGTATTTTACAAACAATAATTCCGATTTGCTGAAACTGCAAATCTAGATCAATTGTTTACATCTTAATAGATAGTTACTACGTTCATTACATAATTTAAATAGCTTCATAAAGATTTAATCTAAATCATTAAATCATATGTATACCTCATTAATCTAATTAAATTTCGACCGTAAGGATTTATTAAAAATACTTTATTAAATTTTATTCTTTTTCTTTTTTAATGTAGTTGCTATAGATAATCTACAATTTAATGACATTACAGTAGCTCGCACAGTATAAATCTACTAAATTTGATGTAGTTTAACTATAATTTAATGGTTTTGTGATTATATTCATAAAAAAAATACAGAATTTAATGCTTATTTTGAAACATTTATTCTATTTATAACAAAATATTTTAGTCTATAATATTCATTATATCTATTGAATTCGCTTATATTACATAGTATGTCAGAAATACTTAATTTTATGACTTTTTTTCAAAGAAGGAACGATATTAGTGACTTCATTTTAGATCTTTTGCAATGACATACATATGAAAAAAAAAATTGAGAATGATTAAGTTTCACCGTCTTGTAAAGATTTTGGGAATTACAAAAAAGAGCATGGAAATCAATTTTTATTTTCTTTGTTAATTTTATTTATAAGTAAATATTTTAACGAATATTTTTAATTATATCTATTAAAATTACTATCACATAGAATTATCATGAATTACCTAATTTTATTTCCATTTTTTTTCCAGAGACTGAACGATATTAGTGGCTTCCTAATACAGATTTTGCAATTACTTGGATATGAAAAAGACTGGAGTGTGAAACAGATGAACTATCTTGTAAATGCTTTGGGTTTTGTCAAAAAAGAGCATAGAAATCAATTGTTAATTGGATTTATTAATTCCTTTTATAAGTAAATATTTTAGTCCATAAATTTCATTACATCTATTTAAATCGCTTTTACCTGATTTGTCAGAAATACCTAATTTTACTATTTTTTTTTTTCAGAGACGGAATGACTTCCAAATAAATTCTTTTGCATTCGCTTTTCAAAAAAATAAAATCCTTTAAATTAATCAATTTATACCTGATGAAAAATAGTTTATGGAATTCTTCTTACCATGGACATGTAATTAAATTATTGTATTGATATATATATATATTATAAATTTAAAGTTAGGTATTTTATATGCTTTAAAAGTTTTTAATAATATAAAATGCCCTTGGGTTTTCGTATAACTGTTTTTAATGATATCTTATTGCAAACAGTGATGTGTATTTTACAAACAATAATTCCGATTTGCTGAAACTGCAAATCTAGATCAATTGTTTACATCTTAATAGATAGTTACTACGTTCATTACATAATTTAAATAGCTTCATAAAGATTTAATCTAAATCATTAAATCATATGTATACCTCATTAATCTAATTAAATTTCGACCGTAAGGATTTATTAAAAATACTCTATTAAATTTTATTCTTTTTCTTTTTTAATGTAGTTGCTATAGATAATCTACAATTTAATGACATTACAGTAGCTCGCACAGTATAAATCTACTAAATTTGATGTAGTTTAACTATAATTTAATGGTTTTGTGATTATATTCATAAAAAAAATACAGAATTTAATGCTTATTTTGAAACATTTATTCTATTTATAACAAAATATTTTAGTCTATAATATTCATTATATCTATTGAATTCGCTTATATTACATAGTATGTCAGAAAACTTAATTTTATGACTTTTTTTCAAAGAAGGAACGATATTAGTGACTTCATTTTAGATCTTTTGCAATGACATACATATGAAAAAAAAAATTGAGAATGATTAAGTTTCACCGTCTTGTAAAGTTTTTGGGTTTTACAAAAAAGAGCATGGAAATCAATTTTATTTTATTTTTTTTAATTTTATTTATAAGTAAATATTTTAACGAATATTTTTAATTATATCTATTAAAATTACTATCACATAGAATTATCATGAATTACCTAATTTTATTTCCATTTTTTTTCCAGAGACTGAACGATATTAGTGGCTTCCTAATACAGCTTATGCAATTACTTGGATATGAAAAAGACTGGAGTGTGAAACAGATGAACTATCTTGTAAATGCTTTGGGTTTTGTCAAAAAAGAGCATAGAAATCAATTGTTAATTGGATTTATTAATTCCTTTTATAAGTAAATATTTTAGTCCATAATTTTCATTACATCTATTTAAATCGCTTTTACCTGATTTGTCAGAAATACCTAATTTTACTATTTTTTTTTTTCAGAGACGGAATGACTTCCAAATAAATTCTTTTGCATTCGCTTTTCAAAAAACTATTATACCTGATGAAAAATAGTTTATGGAATTCTTCTTACCATGGACATGTAATTAAATTATTGTATTGATATATATATATATTATAAATTTAAAGTTAGGTATTTTATATGCTTTAAAAGTTTTTAATAATATAAAATGCCCTTGGGTTTTCGTATAACTGTTTTTAATGATATCTTATTGCAAACAGTGATGTGTATTTTACAAACAATAATTCCGATTTGCTGAAACTGCAAATCTAGATCAATTGTTTACATCTTAATAGATAGTTACTACGTTCATTACATAATTTAAATAGCTTCATAAAGATTTAATCTAAATCATTAAATCATATGTATACCTCATTAATCTAATTAAATTTCGACCGTAAGGATTTATTAAAAATACTTTATTAAATTTTATTCTTTTTCTTTTTTAATGTAGTTGCTATAGATAATCTACAATTTAATGACATTACAGTAGCTCGCACAGTATAAATCTACTAAATTTGATGTAGTTTAACTATAATTTAATGGTTTTGTGATTATATTCATAAAAAAAATACAGAATTTAATGCTTATTTTGAAACATTTATTCTATTTATAACAAAATATTTTAGTCTATAATATTCATTATATCTATTGAATTCGCTTATATTACATAGTATGTCAGAAATACTTAATTTTATGACTTTTTTTCAAAGAAGGAACGATATTAGTGACTTCATTTTAGATCTTTTGCAATGACATACATATGAAAAAAAAAATTGAGAATGATTAAGTTTCACCGTCTTGTAAAGATTTTGGGAATTACAAAAAAGAGCATGGAAATCAATTTTTATTTTCTTTGTTAATTTTATTTATAAGTAAATATTTTAACGAATATTTTTAATTATATCTATTAAAATTACTATCACATAGAATTATCATGAATTACCTAATTTTATTTCCATTTTTTTTCCAGAGACTGAACGATATTAGTGGCTTCCTAATACAGATTTTGCAATTACTTGGATATGAAAAAGACTGGAGTGTGAAACAGATGAACTATCTTGTAAATGCTTTGGGTTTTGTCAAAAAAGAGCATAGAAATCAATTGTTAATTGGATTTATTAATTCCTTTTATAAGTAAATATTTTAGTCCATAAATTTCATTACATCTATTTAAATCGCTTTTACCTGATTTGTCAGAAATACCTAATTTTACTATTTTTTTTTTTCAGAGACGGAATGACTTCCAAATAAATTCTTTTGCATTCGCTTTTCAAAAAAATAAAATCCTTTAAATTAATCAATTTATACCTGATGAAAAATAGTTTATGGAATTCTTCTTACCATGGACATGTAATTAAATTATTGTATTGATATATATATATATTATAAATTTAAAGTTAGGTATTTTATATGCTTTAAAAGTTTTTAATAATATAAAATGCCCTTGGGTTTTCGTATAACTGTTTTTAATGATATCTTATTGCAAACAGTGATGTGTATTTTACAAACAATAATTCCGATTTGCTGAAACTGCAAATCTAGATCAATTGTTTACATCTTAATAGATAGTTACTACGTTCATTACATAATTTAAATAGCTATATAAAGATTTAATCTTAATCATTAAATCATATGTATACCTCATTAATCTAATTAAATTTCGACCGTAAGGATTTATTAAAAATACTTTATTAAATTTTATTCTTTTTATTTTTTAATGTAGTTGCTATAGATAATCTACAATTTAATGACATTACAGTAGCTCGCACAGTATAAATCTACTAAATTTGATGTAGTTTAACTATAATTTAATGGTTTTGTGATTATATTCATAAAAAAAATACAGAATTTACTGCTTATTTTGAAACATTTATTCTATTTATAACAAAATATTTTAGTCTATAATATTCATTATATCTATTGAATTCGCTTATATTACATAGTATGTCAGAAATACTTAATTTTATGACTTTTTTTCAAAGAAGGAACGATATTAGTGACTTCATTTTAGATCTTTTGCAATGACATACATATGAAAAAAAAAATTGAGAATGATTAAGTTTCACCGTCTTGTAAAGATTTTGGGAATTACAAAAAAGAGCATGGAAATCAATTTTTATTTTCTTTGTTAATTTTATTTATAAGTAAATATTTTAACGAATATTTTTAATTATATCTATTAAAATTACTATCACATAGAATTATCATGAATTACCTAATTTTATTTCCATTTTTTTTCCAGAGACTGAACGATATTAGTGGCTTCCTAATACAGATTTTGCAATTACTTGGATATGAAAAAGACTGGAGTGTGAAACAGATGAACTATCTTGTAAATGCTTTGGGTTTTGTCAAAAAAGAGCATAGAAATCAATTGTTAATTGGATTTATTAATTCCTTTTATAAGTAAATATTTTAGTCCATAAATTTCATTACATCTATTTAAATCGCTTTTACCTGATTTGTCAGAAATACCTAATTTTACTATTTTTTTTTTTCAGAGACGGAATGACTTCCAAATAAATTCTTTTGCATTCGCTTTTCAAAAAAATATTATACCTGATGAAAAATAGTTTATGGATTTCTTCTTACCATGGACATGTAATTAAATTATTGTATTGATATATATATATATTATAAATTTAAAGTTAGGTATTTTATATGCTTTAAAAGTTTTTAATAATATAAAATGCCCTTGGGTTTTCGTATAACTGTTTTTAATGATATCTTATTGCAAACAGTGATGTGTATTTTACAAACAATAATTCCGATTTGCTGAAACTGCAAATCTAGATCAATTGTTTACATCTTAATAGATAGTTACTACGTTCATTACATAATTTAAATAGCTTCATAAAGATTTAATCTAAATCATTAAATCATATGTATACCTCATTAATCTAATTAAATTTCGACCGTAAGGATTTATTAAAAATACTTTATTAAATTTTATTCTTTTTCTTTTTTAATGTAGTTGCTATAGATAATCTACAATTTAATGACATTACAGTAGCTCGCACAGTATAAATCTACTAAATTTGATGTAGTTTAACTATAATTTAATGGTTTTGTGATTATATTCATAAAAAAAATACAGAATTTAATGCTTATTTTGAAACATTTATTCTATTTATAACAAAATATTTTAGTCTATAATATTCATTATATCTATTGAATTCGCTTATATTACATAGTATGTCAGAAATACTTAATTTTATGACTTTTTTTCAAAGAAGGAACGATATTAGTGACTTCATTTTAGATCTTTTGCAATGACATACATATGAAAAAAAAAATTGAGAATGATTAAGTTTCACCGTCTTGTAAAGATTTTGGGAATTACAAAAAAGAGCATGGAAATCAATTTTTATTTTCTTTGTTAATTTTATTTATAAGTAAATATTTTAACGAATATTTTTAATTATATCTATTAAAATTACTATCACATAGAATTATCATGAATTACCTAATTTTATTTCCATTTTTTTTCCAGAGACTGAACGATATTAGTGGCTTCCTAATACAGATTTTGCAATTACTTGGATATGAAAAAGACTGGAGTGTGAAACAGATGAACTATCTTGTAAATGCTTTGGGTTTTGTCAAAAAAGAGCATAGAAATCAATTGTTAATTGGATTTATTAATTCCTTTTATAAGTAAATATTTTAGTCCATAAATTTCATTACATCTATTTAAATCGCTTTTACCTGATTTGTCAGAAATACCTAATTTTACTATTTTTTTTTTTCAGAGACGGAATGACTTCCAAATAAATTCTTTTGCATTCGCTTTTCAAAAAAATAAAATCCTTTAAATTAATCAATTTATACCTGATGAAAAATAGTTTATGGAATTCTTCTTACCATGGACATGTAATTAAATTATTGTATTGATATATATATATATTATAAATTTAAAGTTAGGTATTTTATATGCTTTAAAAGTTTTTAATAATATAAAATGCCCTTGGGTTTTCGTATAACTGTTTTTAATGATATCTTATTGCAAACAGTGATGTGTATTTTACAAACAATAATTCCGATTTGCTGAAACTGCAAATCTAGATCAATTGTTTACATCTTAATAGATAGTTACTACGTTCATTACATAATTTAAATAGCTTCATAAAGATTTAATCTAAATCATTAAATCATATGTATACCTCATTAATCTAATTAAATTTCGACCGTAAGGATTTATTAAAAATACTCTATTAAATTTTATTCTTTTTCTTTTTTAATGTAGTTGCTATAGATAATCTACAATTTAATGACATTACAGTAGCTCGCACAGTATAAATCTACTAAATTTGATGTAGTTTAACTATAATTTAATGGTTTTGTGATTATATTCATAAAAAAAATACAGAATTTAATGCTTATTTTGAAACATTTATTCTATTTATAACAAAATATTTTAGTCTATAATATTCATTATATCTATTGAATTCGCTTATATTACATAGTATGTCAGAAAACTTAATTTTATGACTTTTTTTCAAAGAAGGAACGATATTAGTGACTTCATTTTAGATCTTTTGCAATGACATACATATGAAAAAAAAAATTGAGAATGATTAAGTTTCACCGTCTTGTAAAGTTTTTGGGTTTTACAAAAAAGAGCATGGAAATCAATTTTATTTTATTTTTTTTAATTTTATTTATAAGTAAATATTTTAACGAATATTTTTAATTATATCTATTAAAATTACTATCACATAGAATTATCATGAATTACCTAATTTTATTTCCATTTTTTTTCCAGAGACTGAACGATATTAGTGGCTTCCTAATACAGCTTATGCAATTACTTGGATATGAAAAAGACTGGAGTGTGAAACAGATGAACTATCTTGTAAATGCTTTGGGTTTTGTCAAAAAAGAGCATAGAAATCAATTGTTAATTGGATTTATTAATTCCTTTTATAAGTAAATATTTTAGTCCATAATTTTCATTACATCTATTTAAATCGCTTTTACCTGATTTGTCAGAAATACCTAATTTTACTATTTTTTTTTTTCAGAGACGGAATGACTTCCAAATAAATTCTTTTGCATTCGCTTTTCAAAAAACTATTATACCTGATGAAAAATAGTTTATGGATTTCTTCTTACCATGGACATGTAATTAAATTATTGTATTGATATATATATATATTATAAATTTAAAGTTAGGTATTTTATATGCTTTAAAAGTTTTTAATAATATAAAATGCCCTTGGGTTTTCGTATAACTGTTTTTAATGATATCTTATTGCAAACAGTGATGTGTATTTTACAAACAATAATTCCGATTTGCTGAAACTGCAAATCTAGATCAATTGTTTACATCTTAATAGATAGTTACTACGTTCATTACATAATTTAAATAGCTTCATAAAGATTTAATCTAAATCATTAAATCATATGTATACCTCATTAATCTAATTAAATTTCGACCGTAAGGATTTATTAAAAATACTCTATTAAATTTTATTCTTTTTCTTTTTTAATGTAGTTGCTATAGATAATCTACAATTTAATGACATTACAGTAGCTCGCACAGTATAAATCTACTAAATTTGATGTAGTTTAACTATAATTTAATGGTTTTGTGATTATATTCATAAAAAAAATACAGAATTTAATGCTTATTTTGAAACATTTATTCTATTTATAACAAAATATTTTAGTCTATAATATTCATTATATCTATTGAATTCGCTTATATTACATAGTATGTCAGAAAACTTAATTTTATGACTTTTTTTCAAAGAAGGAACGATATTAGTGACTTCATTTTAGATCTTTTGCAATGACATACATATGAAAAAAAAAATTGAGAATGATTAAGTTTCACCGTCTTGTAAAGTTTTTGGGTTTTACAAAAAAGAGCATGGAAATCAATTTTATTTTATTTTTTTTAATTTTATTTATAAGTAAATATTTTAACGAATATTTTTAATTATATCTATTAAAATTACTATCACATAGAATTATCATGAATTACCTAATTTTATTTCCATTTTTTTTCCAGAGACTGAACGATATTAGTGGCTTCCTAATACAGCTTTTGCAATTACTTGGATATGAAAAAGACTGGAGTGTGAAACAGATGAACTATCTTGTAAATGCTTTGGGTTTTGTCAAAAAAGAGCATAGAAATCAATTGTTAATTGGATTTATTAATTCCTTTTATAAGTAAATATTTTAGTCCATAATTTTCATTACATCTATTTAAATCGCTTTTACCTGATTTGTCAGAAATACCTAATTTTACTATTTTTTTTTTTCAGAGACGGAATGACTTCCAAATAAATACTTTTGCATTCGCTTTTCAAAAAAATATTATACCTGATGAAAAATAGTTTATGGATTTCTTCTTACCATGGACATGTAATTAAATTATTGTATTGATATATATATATATTATAAATTTAAAGTTAGGTATTTTATATGCTTTAAAAGTTTTTAATAATATAAAATGCTCTTGGGTTTTCGTATAACTGTTTTTAATGATATCTTATTGCAAACAGTGATGTGTATTTTACAAACAATAATTCCGATTTGCTGAAACTGCAAATCTAGATCAATTGTTTACATCTTAATAGATAGTTACTACGTTCATTACATAATTTAAATAGCTACATAAAGATTTAATCTAAATCATTAAATCATATGTATACCTCATTAATCTAATTAAATTTCGACCGTAAGGATTTATTAAAAATACTTTATTAAATTTTATTCTTTTTCTTTTTTCATGTAGTTGCTATAGATAATCTACAATTTAATGACATTACAGTAGCTCGCACAGTATAAATCTACTAAATTTGATGTAGTTTAACTATAATTTAATGGTTTTGTGATTATATTCATAAAAAAAATACAGAATTTAATGCTTATTTTGAAACATTTATTCTATTTATAACAAAATATTTTAGTCTATAATATTCATTATATCTATTGAATTCGCTTATATTACATAGTATGTCAGAAATACTTAATTTTATGACTTTTTTTCAAAGAAGGAACGATATTAGTGACTTCATTTTAGATCTTTTGCAATGACATACATATGAAAAAAAAAATTGAGAATGATTAAGTTTCACCGTCTTGTAAAGATTTTGGGATTTACAAAAAAGAGCATGGAAATCAATTTTTATTTTCTTTGTTAATTTTATTTATAAGTAAATATTTTAACGAATATTTTTAATTATATCTATTAAAATTACTATCACATAGAATTATCATGAATTACCTAATTTTATTTCCATTTTTTTTCCAGAGACTGAACGATATTAGTGGCTTCCTAATACAGATTTTGCAATTACTTGGATATGAAAAAGACTGGAGTGTGAAACAGATGAACTATCTTGTAAATGCTTTGGGTTTTGTCAAAAAAGAGCATAGAAATCAATTGTTAATTGGATTTATTAATTCCTTTTATAAGTAAATATTTTAGTCCATAAATTTCATTACATCTATTTAAATCGCTTTTACCTGATTTGTCAGAAATACCTAATTTTACTATTTTTTTTTTTCAGAGACGGAATGACTTCCAAATAAATTCTTTTGCATTCGCTTTTCAAAAAAATATTATACCTGATGAAAAATAGTTTATGGATTTCTTCTTACCATGGACATGTAATTAAATTATTGTATTGATATATATATATATATTATAAATTTAAAGTTAGGTATTTTATATGCTTTAAAAGTTTTTAATAATATAAAATGCCCTTGGGTTTTCGTATAACTGTTTTTAATGATATCTTATTGCAAACAGTGATGTGTATTTTACAAACAATAATTCCGATTTGCTGAAACTGCAAATCTAGATCAATTGTTTACATCTTAATAGATAGTTACTACGTTCATTACATAATTTAAATAGCTTCATAAAGATTTAATCTAAATCATTAAATCATATGTATACCTCATTAATCTAATTAAATTTCGACCGTAAGGATTTATTAAAAATACTTTATTAAATTTTATTCTTTTTCTTTTTTAATGTAGTTGCTATAGATAATCTACAATTTAATGACATTACAGTAGCTCGCACAGTATAAATCTACTAAATTTGATGTAGTTTAACTATAATTTAATGGTTTTGTGATTATATTCATAAAAAAAATACAGAATTTAATGCTTATTTTGAAACATTTATTCTATTTATAACAAAATATTTTAGTCTATAATATTCATTATATCTATTGAATTCGCTTATATTACATAGTATGTCAGAAATACTTAATTTTATGACTTTTTTTCAAAGAAGGAACGATATTAGTGACTTCATTTTAGATCTTTTGCAATGACATACATATGAAAAAAAAAATTGAGAATGATTAAGTTTCACCGTCTTGTAAAGATTTTGGGAATTACAAAAAAGAGCATGGAAATCAATTTTTATTTTCTTTGTTAATTTTATTTATAAGTAAATATTTTAACGAATATTTTTAATTATATCTATTAAAATTACTATCACATAGAATTATCATGAATTACCTAATTTTATTTCCATTTTTTTTCCAGAGACTGAACGATATTAGTGGCTTCCTAATACAGATTTTGCAATTACTTGGATATGAAAAAGACTGGAGTGTGAAACAGATGAACTATCTTGTAAATGCTTTGGGTTTTGTCAAAAAAGAGCATAGAAATCAATTGTTAATTGGATTTATTAATTCCTTTTATAAGTAAATATTTTAGTCCATAAATTTCATTACATCTATTTAAATCGCTTTTACCTGATTTGTCAGAAATACCTAATTTTACTATTTTTTTTTTTCAGAGACGGAATGACTTCCAAATAAATTCTTTTGCATTCGCTTTTCAAAAAAATAAAATCCTTTAAATTAATCAATTTATACCTGATGAAAAATAGTTTATGGAATTCTTCTTACCATGGACATGTAATTAAATTATTGTATTGATATATATATATATTATAAATTTAAAGTTAGGTATTTTATATGCTTTAAAAGTTTTTAATAATATAAAATGCCCTTGGGTTTTCGTATAACTGTTTTTAATGATATCTTATTGCAAACAGTGATGTGTATTTTACAAACAATAATTCCGATTTGCTGAAACTGCAAATCTAGATCAATTGTTTACATCTTAATAGATAGTTACTACGTTCATTACATAATTTAAATAGCTTCATAAAGATTTAATCTAAATCATTAAATCATATGTATACCTCATTAATCTAATTAAATTTCGACCGTAAGGATTTATTAAAAATACTCTATTAAATTTTATTCTTTTTCTTTTTTAATGTAGTTGCTATAGATAATCTACAATTTAATGACATTACAGTAGCTCGCACAGTATAAATCTACTAAATTTGATGTAGTTTAACTATAATTTAATGGTTTTGTGATTATATTCATAAAAAAAATACAGAATTTAATGCTTATTTTGAAACATTTATTCTATTTATAACAAAATATTTTAGTCTATAATATTCATTATATCTATTGAATTCGCTTATATTACATAGTATGTCAGAAAACTTAATTTTATGACTTTTTTTCAAAGAAGGAACGATATTAGTGACTTCATTTTAGATCTTTTGCAATGACATACATATGAAAAAAAAAATTGAGAATGATTAAGTTTCACCGTCTTGTAAAATTTTTGGGTTTTACAAAAAAGAGCATGGAAATCAATTTTATTTTATTTTTTTTAATTTTATTTATAAGTAAATATTTTAACGAATATTTTTAATTATATCTATTAAAATTACTATCACATAGAATTATCATGAATTACCTAATTTTATTTCCATTTTTTTTCCAGAGACTGAACGATATTAGTGGCTTCCTAATACAGCTTATGCAATTACTTGGATATGAAAAAGACTGGAGTGTGAAACAGATGAACTATCTTGTAAATGCTTTGGGTTTCGTCAAAAAAGAGCATAGAAATCAATTGTTAATTGGATTTATTAATTCCTTTTATAAGTAAATATTTTAGTCCATAATTTTCATTACATCTATTTAAATCGCTTTTACCTGATTTGTCAGAAATACCTAATTTTACTATTTTTTTTTTTCAGAGACGGAATGACTTCCAAATAAATTCTTTTGCATTCGCTTTTCAAAAAACTATTATACCTGATGAAAAATAGTTTATGGATTTCTTCTTACCATGGACATGTAATTAAATTATTGTATTGATATATATATATATTATAAATTTAAAGTTAGGTATTTTATATGCTTTAAAAGTTTTTAATAATATAAAATGCCCTTGGGTTTTCGTATAACTGTTTTTAATGATATCTTATTGCAAACAGTGATGTGTATTTTACAAACAATAATTCCGATTTGCTGAAACTGCAAATCTAGATCAATTGTTTACATCTTAATAGATAGTTACTACGTTCATTACATAATTTAAATAGCTTCATAAAGATTTAATCTAAATCATTAAATCATATGTATACCTCATTAATCTAATTAAATTTCGACCGTAAGGATTTATTAAAAATACTTTATTAAATTTTATTCTTTTTCTTTTTTAATGTAGTTGCTATAGATAATCTACAATTTAATGACATTACAGTAGCTCGCACAGTATAAATCTACTAAATTTGATGTAGTTTAACTATAATTTAATGGTTTTGTGATTATATTCATAAAAAAAATACAGAATTTAATGCTTATTTTGAAACATTTATTCTATTTATAACAAAATATTTTAGTCTATAATATTCATTATATCTATTGAATTCGCTTATATTACATAGTATGTCAGAAATACTTAATTTTATGACTTTTTTTCAAAGAAGGAACGATATTAGTGACTTCATTTTAGATCTTTTGCAATGACATACATATGAAAAAAAAAATTGAGAATGATTAAGTTTCACCGTCTTGTAAAGATTTTGGGAATTACAAAAAAGAGCATGGAAATCAATTTTTATTTTCTTTGTTAATTTTATTTATAAGTAAATATTTTAACGAATATTTTTAATTATATCTATTAAAATTACTATCACATAGAATTATCATGAATTACCTAATTTTATTTCCATTTTTTTTCCAGAGACTGAACGATATTAGTGGCTTCCTAATACAGATTTTGCAATTACTTGGATATGAAAAAGACTGGAGTGTGAAACAGATGAACTATCTTGTAAATGCTTTGGGTTTTGTCAAAAAAGAGCATAGAAATCAATTGTTAATTGGATTTATTAATTCCTTTTATAAGTAAATATTTTAGTCCATAAATTTCATTACATCTATTTAAATCGCTTTTACCTGATTTGTCAGAAATACCTAATTTTACTATTTTTTTTTTTCAGAGACGGAATGACTTCCAAATAAATTCTTTTGCATTCGCTTTTCAAAAAAATAAAATCCTTTAAATTAATCAATTTATACCTGATGAAAAATAGTTTATGGAATTCTTCTTACCATGGACATGTAATTAAATTATTGTATTGATATATATATATATTATAAATTTAAAGTTAGGTATTTTATATGCTTTAAAAGTTTTTAATAATATAAAATGCCCTTGGGTTTTCGTATAACTGTTTTTAATGATATCTTATTGCAAACAGTGATGTGTATTTTACAAACAATAATTCCGATTTGCTGAAACTGCAAATCTAGATCAATTGTTTACATCTTAATAGATAGTTACTACGTTCATTACATAATTTAAATAGCTTCATAAAGATTTAATCTAAATCATTAAATCATATGTATACCTCATTAATCTAATTAAATTTCGACCGTAAGGATTTATTAAAAATACTCTATTAAATTTTATTCTTTTTCTTTTTTAATGTAGTTGCTATAGATAATCTACAATTTAATGACATTACAGTAGCTCGCACAGTATAAATCTACTAAATTTGATGTAGTTTAACTATAATTTAATGGTTTTGTGATTATATTCATAAAAAAAATACAGAATTTAATGCTTATTTTGAAACATTTATTCTATTTATAACAAAATATTTTAGTCTATAATATTCATTATATCTATTGAATTCGCTTATATTACATAGTATGTCAGAAAACTTAATTTTATGACTTTTTTTCAAAGAAGGAACGATATTAGTGACTTCATTTTAGATCTTTTGCAATGACATACATATGAAAAAAAAAATTGAGAATGATTAAGTTTCACCGTCTTGTAAAGTTTTTGGGTTTTACAAAAAAGAGCATGGAAATCAATTTTATTTTATTTTTTTTAATTTTATTTATAAGTAAATATTTTAACGAATATTTTTAATTATATCTATTAAAATTACTATCACATAGAATTATCATGAATTACCTAATTTTATTTCCATTTTTTTTCCAGAGACTGAACGATATTAGTGGCTTCCTAATACAGCTTATGCAATTACTTGGATATGAAAAAGACTGGAGTGTGAAACAGATGAACTATCTTGTAAATGCTTTGGGTTTCGTCAAAAAAGAGCATAGAAATCAATTGTTAATTGGATTTATTAATTCCTTTTATAAGTAAATATTTTAGTCCATAATTTTCATTACATCTATTTAAATCGCTTTTACCTGATTTGTCAGAAATACCTAATTTTACTATTTTTTTTTTTCAGAGACGGAATGACTTCCAAATAAATTCTTTTGCATTCGCTTTTCAAAAAACTATTATACCTGATGAAAAATAGTTTATGGATTTCTTCTTACCATGGACATGTAATTAAATTATTGTATTGATATATATATATATTATAAATTTAAAGTTAGGTATTTTATATGCTTTAAAAGTTTTTAATAATATAAAATGCCCTTGGGTTTTCGTATAACTGTTTTTAATGATATCTTATTGCAAACAGTGATGTGTATTTTACAAACAATAATTCCGATTTGCTGAAACTGCAAATCTAGATCAATTGTTTACATCTTAATAGATAGTTACTACGTTCATTACATAATTTAAATAGCTTCATAAAGATTTAATCTAAATCATTAAATCATATGTATACCTCATTAATCTAATTAAATTTCGACCGTAAGGATTTATTAAAAATACTTTATTAAATTTTATTCTTTTTCTTTTTTAATGTAGTTGCTATAGATAATCTACAATTTAATGACATTACAGTAGCTCGCACAGTATAAATCTACTAAATTTGATGTAGTTTAACTATAATTTAATGGTTTTGTGATTATATTCATAAAAAAAATACAGAATTTAATGCTTATTTTGAAACATTTATTCTATTTATAACAAAATATTTTAGTCTATAATATTCATTATATCTATTGAATTCGCTTATATTACATAGTATGTCAGAAATACTTAATTTTATGACTTTTTTTCAAAGAAGGAACGATATTAGTGACTTCATTTTAGATCTTTTGCAATGACATACATATGAAAAAAAAAATTGAGAATGATTAAGTTTCACCGTCTTGTAAAGTTTTTGGGTTTTACAAAAAAGAGCATGGAAATCAATTTTATTTTATTTTTTTTAATTTTATTTATAAGTAAATATTTTAACGAATATTTTTAATTATATCTATTAAAATTACTATCACATAGAATTATCATGAATTACCTAATTTTATTTCCATTTTTTTTCCAGAGACTGAACGATATTAGTGGCTTCCTAATACAGCTTATGCAATTACTTGGATATGAAAAAGACTGGAGTGTGAAACAGATGAACTATCTTGTAAATGCTTTGGGTTTTGTCAAAAAAGAGCATAGAAATCAATTGTTAATTGGATTTATTAATTCCTTTTATAAGTAAATATTTTAGTCCATAATTTTCATTACATCTA
Source organism: Schizaphis graminum (assembly GCA_020882235.1). Taxonomy (NCBI): domain Eukaryota; kingdom Metazoa; phylum Arthropoda; class Insecta; order Hemiptera; family Aphididae; genus Schizaphis; species Schizaphis graminum. The sequence continues at coordinate 52,460,731 of CM037031.1, read as the reverse complement.
TTTAAATCGCTTTTACCTGATTTGTCAGAAATACCTAATTTTACTATTTTTTTTTTTCAGAGACGGAATGACTTCCAAATAAATTCTTTTGCATTCGCTTTTCAAAAAACTATTATACCTGATGAAAAATAGTTTATGGATTTCTTCTTACCATGGACATGTAATTAAATTATTGTATTGATATATATATATATTATAAATTTAAAGTTAGGTATTTTATATGCTTTAAAAGTTTTTAATAATATAAAATGCCCTTGGGTTTTCGTATAACTGTTTTTAATGATATCTTATTGCAAACAGTGATGTGTATTTTACAAACAATAATTCCGATTTGCTGAAACTGCAAATCTAGATCAATTGTTTACATCTTAATAGATAGTTACTACGTTCATTACATAATTTAAATAGCTTCATAAAGATTTAATCTAAATCATTAAATCATATGTATACCTCATTAATCTAATTAAATTTCGACCGTAAGGATTTATTAAAATACTCTATTAAATTTTATTCTTTTTCTTTTTTAATGTAGTTGCTATAGATAATCTACAATTTAATGACATTACAGTAGCTCGCACAGTATAAATCTACTAAATTTGATGTAGTTTAACTATAATTTAATGGTTTTGTGATTATATTCATAAAAAAAATACAGAATTTAATGCTTATTTTGAAACATTTATTCTATTTATAACAAAATATTTTAGTCTATAATATTCATTATATCTATTGAATTCGCTTATATTACATAGTATGTCAGAAAACTTAATTTTATGACTTTTTTTCAAAGAAGGAACGATATTAGTGACTTCATTTTAGATCTTTTGCAATGACATACATATGAAAAAAAAAATTGAGAATGATTAAGTTTCACCGTCTTGTAAAGTTTTTGGGTTTTACAAAAAAGAGCATGGAAATCAATTTTATTTTATTTTTTTTAATTTTATTTATAAGTAAATATTTTAACGAATATTTTTAATTATATCTATTAAAATTACTATCACATAGAATTATCATGAATTACCTAATTTTATTTCCATTTTTTTTCCAGAGACTGAACGATATTAGTGGCTTCCTAATACAGCTTATGCAATTACTTGGATATGAAAAAGACTGGAGTGTGAAACAGATGAACTATCTTGTAAATGCTTTGGGTTTCGTCAAAAAAGAGCATAGAAATCAATTGTTAATTGGATTTATTAATTCCTTTTATAAGTAAATATTTTAGTCCATAATTTTCATTACATCTATTTAAATCGCTTTTACCTGATTTGTCAGAAATACCTAATTTTACTATTTTTTTTTTTCAGAGACGGAATGACTTCCAAATAAATTCTTTTGCATTCGCTTTTCAAAAAACTATTATACCTGATGAAAAATAGTTTATGGATTTCTTCTTACCATGGACATGTAATTAAATTATTGTATTGATATATATATATATTATAAATTTAAAGTTAGGTATTTTATATGCTTTAAAAGTTTTTAATAATATAAAATGCCCTTGGGTTTTCGTATAACTGTTTTTAATGATATCTTATTGCAAACAGTGATGTGTATTTTACAAACAATAATTCCGATTTGCTGAAACTGCAAATCTAGATCAATTGTTTACATCTTAATAGATAGTTACTACGTTCATTACATAATTTAAATAGCTTCATAAAGATTTAATCTAAATCATTAAATCATATGTATACCTCATTAATCTAATTAAATTTCGACCGTAAGGATTTATTAAAAATACTTTATTAAATTTTATTCTTTTTCTTTTTTAATGTAGTTGCTATAGATAATCTACAATTTAATGACATTACAGTAGCTCGCACAGTATAAATCTACTAAATTTGATGTAGTTTAACTATAATTTAATGGTTTTGTGATTATATTCATAAAAAAAATACAGAATTTAATGCTTATTTTGAAACATTTATTCTATTTATAACAAAATATTTTAGTCTATAATATTCATTATATCTATTGAATTCGCTTATATTACATAGTATGTCAGAAATACTTAATTTTATGACTTTTTTTCAAAGAAGGAACGATATTAGTGACTTCATTTTAGATCTTTTGCAATGACATACATATGAAAAAAAAAATTGAGAATGATTAAGTTTCACCGTCTTGTAAAGATTTTGGGATTTACAAAAAAGAGCATGGAAATCAATTTTTATTTTCTTTGTTAATTTTATTTATAAGTAAATATTTTAACGAATATTTTTAATTATATCTATTAAAATTACTATCACATAGAATTATCATGAATTACCTAATTTTATTTCCATTTTTTTTCCAGAGACTGAACGATATTAGTGGCTTCCTAATACAGATTTTGCAATTACTTGGATATGAAAAAGACTGGAGTGTGAAACAGATGAACTATCTTGTAAATGCTTTGGGTTTTGTCAAAAAAGAGCATAGAAATCAATTGTTAATTGGATTTATTAATTCCTTTTATAAGTAAATATTTTAGTCCATAAATTTCATTACATCTATTTAAATCGCTTTTACCTGATTTGTCAGAAATACCTAATTTTACTATTTTTTTTTTTCAGAGACGGAATGACTTCCAAATAAATTCTTTTGCATTCGCTTTTCAAAAAAATATTATACCTGATGAAAAATAGTTTATGGATTTCTTCTTACCATGGACATGTAATTAAATTATTGTATTGATATATATATATATATTATAAATTTAAAGTTAGGTATTTTATATGCTTTAAAAGTTTTTAATAATATAAAATGCTCTTGGGTTTTCGTATAACTGTTTTTAATGATATCTTATTGCAAACAGTGATGTGTATTTTACAAACAATAATTCCGATTTGCTGAAACTGCAAATCTAGATCAATTGTTTACATCTTAATAGATAGTTACTACGTTCATTACATAATTTAAATAGCTATATAAAGATTTAATCTTAATCATTAAATCATATGTATACCTCATTAATCTAATTAAATTTCGACCGTAAGGATTTATTAAAAATACTTTATTAAATTTTATTCTTTTTATTTTTTAATGTAGTTGCTATAGATAATCTACAATTTAATGACATTACAGTAGCTCGCACAGTATAAATCTACTAAATTTGATGTAGTTTAACTATAATTTAATGGTTTTGTGATTATATTCATAAAAAAAATACAGAATTTACTGCTTATTTTGAAACATTTATTCTATTTATAACAAAATATTTTAGTCTATAATATTCATTATATCTATTGAATTCGCTTATATTACATAGTATGTCAGAAATACTTAATTTTATGACTTTTTTTCAAAGAAGGAACGATATTAGTGACTTCATTTTAGATCTTTTGCAATGACATACATATGAAAAAAAAAATTGAGAATGATTAAGTTTCACCGTCTTGTAAAGATTTTGGGAATTACAAAAAAGAGCATGGAAATCAATTTTTATTTTCTTTGTTAATTTTATTTATAAGTAAATATTTTAACGAATATTTTTAATTATATCTATTAAAATTACTATCACATAGAATTATCATGAATTACCTAATTTTATTTCCATTTTTTTTCCAGAGACTGAACGATATTAGTGGCTTCCTAATACAGATTTTGCAATTACTTGGATATGAAAAAGACTGGAGTGTGAAACAGATGAACTATCTTGTAAATGCTTTGGGTTTTGTCAAAAAAGAGCATAGAAATCAATTGTTAATTGGATTTATTAATTCCTTTTATAAGTAAATATTTTAGTCCATAAATTTCATTACATCTATTTAAATCGCTTTTACCTGATTTGTCAGAAATACCTAATTTTACTATTTTTTTTTTCAGAGACGGAATGACTTCCAAATAAATTCTTTTGCATTCGCTTTTCAAAAAAATATTATACCTGATGAAAAATAGTTTATGGATTTCTTCTTACCATGGACATGTAATTAAATTATTGTATTGATATATATATATATATTATAAATTTAAAGTTAGGTATTTTATATGCTTTAAAAGTTTTTAATAATATAAAATGCCCTTGGGTTTTCGTATAACTGTTTTTAATGATATCTTATTGCAAACAGTGATGTGTATTTTACAAACAATAATTCCGATTTGCTGAAACTGCAAATCTAGATCAATTGTTTACATCTTAATAGATAGTTACTACGTTCATTACATAATTTAAATAGCTTCATAAAGATTTAATCTAAATCATTAAATCATATGTATACCTCATTAATCTAATTAAATTTCGACCGTAAGGATTTATTAAAAATACTTTATTAAATTTTATTCTTTTTCTTTTTTAATGTAGTTGCTATAGATAATCTACAATTTAATGACATTACAGTAGCTCGCACAGTATAAATCTACTAAATTTGATGTAGTTTAACTATAATTTAATGGTTTTGTGATTATATTCATAAAAATAATACAGAATTTAATGCTTATTTTGAAACATTTATTCTATTTATAACAAAATATTTTAGTCTATAATATTCATTATATCTATTGAATTCGCTTATATTACATAGTATGTCAGAAAACTTAATTTTATGACTTTTTTTCAAAGAAGGAACGATATTAGTGACTTCATTTTAGATCTTTTGCAATGACATACATATGAAAAAAAAAATTGAGAATGATTAAGTTTCACCGTCTTGTAAAGTTTTTGGGTTTTACAAAAAAGAGCATGGAAATCAATTTTATTTTATTTTTTTTAATTTTATTTATAAGTAAATATTTTAACGAATATTTTTAATTATATCTATTAAAATTACTATCACATAGAATTATCATGAATTACCTAATTTTATTTCCATTTTTTTTCCAGAGACTGAACGATATTAGTGGCTTCCTAATACAGCTTATGCAATTACTTGGATATGAAAAAGACTGGAGTGTGAAACAGATGAACTATCTTGTAAATGCTTTGGGTTTTGTCAAAAAAGAGCATAGAAATCAATTGTTAATTGGATTTATTAATTCCTTTTATAAGTAAATATTTTAGTCCATAATTTTCATTACATCTATTTAAATCGCTTTTACCTGATTTGTCAGAAATACCTAATTTTACTATTTTTTTTTTTCAGAGACGGAATGACTTCCAAATAAATTCTTTTGCATTCGCTTTTCAAAAAACTATTATACCTGATGAAAAATAGTTTATGGATTTCTTCTTACCATGGACATGTAATTAAATTATTGTATTGATATATATATATATTATAAATTTAAAGTTAGGTATTTTATATGCTTTAAAAGTTTTTAATAATATAAAATGCCCTTGGGTTTTCGTATAACTGTTTTTAATGATATCTTATTGCAAACAGTGATGTGTATTTTACAAACAATAATTCCGATTTGCTGAAACTGCAAATCTAGATCAATTGTTTACATCTTAATAGATAGTTACTACGTTCATTACATAATTTAAATAGCTTCATAAAGATTTAATCTAAATCATTAAATCATATGTATACCTCATTAATCTAATTAAATTTCGACCGTAAGGATTTATTAAAAATACTTTATTAAATTTTATTCTTTTTCTTTTTTAATGTAGTTGCTATAGATAATCTACAATTTAATGACATTACAGTAGCTCGCACAGTATAAATCTACTAAATTTGATGTAGTTTAACTATAATTTAATGGTTTTGTGATTATATTCATAAAAAAAATACAGAATTTAATGCTTATTTTGAAACATTTATTCTATTTATAACAAAATATTTTAGTCTATAATATTCATTATATCTATTGAATTCGCTTATATTACATAGTATGTCAGAAAACTTAATTTTATGACTTTTTTTCAAAGAAGGAACGATATTAGTGACTTCATTTTAGATCTTTTGCAATGACATACATATGAAAAAAAAAATTGAGAATGATTAAGTTTCACCGTCTTGTAAAGTTTTTGGGTTTTACAAAAAAGAGCATGGAAATCAATTTTATTTTATTTTTTTTAATTTTATTTATAAGTAAATATTTTAACGAATATTTTTAATTATATCTATTAAAATTACTATCACATAGAATTATCATGAATTACCTAATTTTATTTCCATTTTTTTTCCAGAGACTGAACGATATTAGTGGCTTCCTAATACAGCTTTTGCAATTACTTGGATATGAAAAAGACTGGAGTGTGAAACAGATGAACTATCTTGTAAATGCTTTGGGTTTTGTCAAAAAAGAGCATAGAAATCAATTGTTAATTGGATTTATTAATTCCTTTTATAAGTAAATATTTTAGTCCATAATTTTCATTACATCTATTTAAATCGCTTTTACCTGATTTGTCAGAAATACCTAATTTTACTATTTTTTTTTTTCAGAGACGGAATGACTTCCAAATAAATACTTTTGCATTCGCTTTTCAAAAAAATATTATACCTGATGAAAAATAGTTTATGGATTTCTTCTTACCATGGACATGTAATTAAATTATTGTATTGATATATATATATATTATAAATTTAAAGTTAGGTATTTTATATGCTTTAAAAGTTTTTAATAATATAAAATGCTCTTGGGTTTTCGTATAACTGTTTTTAATGATATCTTATTGCAAACAGTGATGTGTATTTTACAAACAATAATTCCGATTTGCTGAAACTGCAAATCTAGATCAATTGTTTACATCTTAATAGATAGTTACTACGTTCATTACATAATTTAAATAGCTACATAAAGATTTAATCTAAATCATTAAATCATATGTATACCTCATTAATCTAATTAAATTTCGACCGTAAGGATTTATTAAAAATACTTTATTAAATTTTATTCTTTTTCTTTTTTCATGTAGTTGCTATAGATAATCTACAATTTAATGACATTACAGTAGCTCGCACAGTATAAATCTACTAAATTTGATGTAGTTTAACTATAATTTAATGGTTTTGTGATTATATTCATAAAAAAAATACAGAATTTAATGCTTATTTTGAAACATTTATTCTATTTATAACAAAATATTTTAGACTATAATATTCATTATATCTATTGAATTCGCTTATATTACATAGTATGTCAGAAATACTTAATTTTATGACTTTTTTTCAAAGAAGGAACGATATTAGTGACTTCATTTTAGATCTTTTGCAATGACATACATATGAAAAAAAAAATTGAGAATGATTAAGTTTCACCGTCTTATAAAGATTTTGGGATTTACAAAAAAGAGCATGGAAATCAATTTTTATTTTCTTTGTTAATTTTATTTATAAGTAAATATTTTAACGAATATTTTTAATTATATCTATTAAAATTACTATCACATAGAATTATCATGAATTACCTAATTTTATTTCCATTTTTTTTCCAGAGATTGAACGATATTAGTGGCTTCCTAATACAGATTTTGCAATTACTTGGATATGAAAAAGACTGGAGTGTGAAACAGATGAACTATCTTGTAAATGCTTTGGGTTTTGTCAAAAAAGAGCATAGAAATCAATTGTTAATTGGATTTATTAATTCCTTTTATAAGTAAATATTTTAGTCCATAAATTTCATTACATCTATTTAAATCGCTTTTACCTGATTTGTCAGAAATACCTAATTTTACTATTTTTTTTTTTCAGAGACGGAATGACTTCCAAATAAATTCTTTTGCATTCGCTTTTCAAAAAAATATTATACCTGATGAAAAATAGTTTATGGATTTCTTCTTACCATGGACATGTAATTAAATTATTGTATTGATATATATATATATTATAAATTTAAAGTTAGGTATTTTATATGCTTTAAAAGTTTTTAATAATATAAAATGCTCTTGGGTTTTCGTATAACTGTTTTTAATGATATCTTATTGCAAACAGTGATGTGTATTTTACAAACAATAATTCCGATTTGCTGAAACTGCAAATCTAGATCAATTGTTTACATCTTAATAGATAGTTACTACGTTCATTACATAATTTAAATAGCTACATAAAGATTTAATCTAAATCATTAAATCATATGTATACCTCATTAATCTAATTAAATTTCGACCGTAAGGATTTATTAAAAATACTTTATTAAATTTTATTCTTTTTCTTTTTTAATGTAGTTGCTATAGATAATCTACAATTTAATGACATTACAGTAGCTCGCACAGTATAAATCTACTAAATTTGATGTAGTTTAACTATAATTTAATGGTTTTGTGATTATATTCATAAAAAAAATACAGAATTTAATGCTTATTTTGAAACATTTATTCTATTTATAACAAAATATTTTAGTCTATAATATTCATTATATCTATTGAATTCGCTTATATTACATAGTATGTCAGAAAACTTAATTTTATGACTTTTTTTCAAAGAAGGAACGATATTAGTGACTTCATTTTAGATCTTTTGCAATGACATACATATGAAAAAAAAAATTGAGAATGATTAAGTTTCACCGTCTTGTAAAGTTTTTGGGTTTTACAAAAAAGAGCATGGAAATCAATTTTATTTTATTTTTTTTAATTTTATTTATAAGTAAATATTTTAACGAATATTTTTAATTATATCTATTAAAATTACTATCACATAGAATTATCATGAATTACCTAATTTTATTTCCATTTTTTTTCCAGAGACTGAACGATATTAGTGGCTTCCTAATACAGCTTTTGCAATTACTTGGATATGAAAAAGACTGGAGTGTGAAACAGATGAACTATCTTGTAAATGCTTTGGGTTTTGTCAAAAAAGAGCATAGAAATCAATTGTTAATTGGATTTATTAATTCCTTTTATAAGTAAATATTTTAGTCCATAATTTTCATTACATCTATTTAAATCGCTTTTACCTGATTTGTCAGAAATACCTAATTTTACTATTTTTTTTTTTCAGAGACGGAATGACTTCCAAATAAATACTTTTGCATTCGCTTTTCAAAAAAATATTATACCTGATGAAAAATAGTTTATGGATTTCTTCTTACCATGGACATGTAATTAAATTATTGTATTGATATATATATATATTATAAATTTAAAGTTAGGTATTTTATATGCTTTAAAAGTTTTTAATAATATAAAATGCTCTTGGGTTTTCGTATAACTGTTTTTAATGATATCTTATTGCAAACAGTGATGTGTATTTTACAAACAATAATTCCGATTTGCTGAAACTGCAAATCTAGATCAATTGTTTACATCTTAATAGATAGTTACTACGTTCATTACATAATTTAAATAGCTACATAAAGATTTAATCTAAATCATTAAATCATATGTATACCTCATTAATCTAATTAAATTTCGACCGTAAGGATTTATTAAAAATACTTTATTAAATTTTATTCTTTTTCTTTTTTCATGTAGTTGCTATAGATAATCTACAATTTAATGACATTACAGTAGCTCGCACAGTATAAATCTACTAAATTTGATGTAGTTTAACTATAATTTAATGGTTTTGTGATTATATTCATAAAAAAAATACAGAATTTAATGCTTATTTTGAAACATTTATTCTATTTATAACAAAATATTTTAGTCTATAATATTCATTATATCTATTGAATTCGCTTATATTACATAGTATGTCAGAAATACTTAATTTTATGACTTTTTTTCAAAGAAGGAACGATATTAGTGACTTCATTTTAGATCTTTTGCAATGACATACATATGAAAAAAAAAATTGAGAATGATTAAGTTTCACCGTCTTGTAAAGATTTTGGGATTTACAAAAAAGAGCATGGAAATCAATTTTTATTTTCTTTGTTAATTTTATTTATAAGTAAATATTTTAACGAATATTTTTAATTATATCTATTAAAATTACTATCACATAGAATTATCATGAATTACCTAATTTTATTTCCATTTTTTTTCCAGAGATTGAACGATATTAGTGGCTTCCTAATACAGATTTTGCAATTACTTGGATATGAAAAAGACTGGAGTGTGAAACAGATGAACTATCTTGTAAATGCTTTGGGTTTTGTCAAAAAAGAGCATAGAAATCAATTGTTAATTGGATTTATTAATTCCTTTTATAAGTAAATATTTTAGTCCATAAATTTCATTACATCTATTTAAATCGCTTTTACCTGATTTGTCAGAAATACCTAATTTTACTATTTTTTTTTTTCAGAGACGGAATGACTTCCAAATAAATTCTTTTGCATTCGCTTTTCAAAAAAATATTATACCTGATGAAAAATAGTTTATGGATTTCTTCTTACCATGGACATGTAATTAAATTATTGTATTGATATATATATATATTATAAATTTAAAGTTAGGTATTTTATATGCTTTAAAAGTTTTTAATAATATAAAATGCTCTTGGGTTTTCGTATAACTGTTTTTAATGATATCTTATTGCAAACAGTGATGTGTATTTTACAAACAATAATTCCGATTTGCTGAAACTGCAAATCTAGATCAATTGTTTACATCTTAATAGATAGTTACTACGTTCATTACATAATTTAAATAGCTACATAAAGATTTAATCTAAATCATTAAATCATATGTATACCTCATTAATCTAATTAAATTTCGACCGTAAGGATTTATTAAAAATACTTTATTAAATTTTATTCTTTTTCTTTTTTAATGTAGTTGCTATAGATAATCTACAATTTAATGACATTACAGTAGCTCGCACAGTATAAATCTACTAAATTTGATGTAGTTTAACTATAATTTAATGGTTTTGTGATTATATTCATAAAAAAAATACAGAATTTAATGCTTATTTTGAAACATTTATTCTATTTATAACAAAATATTTTAGTCTATAATATTCATTATATCTATTGAATTCGCTTATATTACATAGTATGTCAGAAATACTTAATTTTATGACTTTTTTTCAAAGAAGGAACGATATTAGTGACTTCATTTTAGATATTTTGCAATGACATACATATGAAAAAAAAAATTGAGAATGATTAAGTTTCACCGTCTTGTAAAGATTTTGGGATTTACAAAAAAGAGCATGGAAATCAATTTTTATTTTCTTTGTTAATTTTATTTATAAGTAAATATTTTAACGAATATTTTTAATTATATCTATTAAAATTACTATCACATAGAATTATCATGAATTACCTAATTTTATTTCCATTTTTTTTTCCAGAGACTGAACGATATTAGTGGCTTCCTAATACAGATTTTGCAATTACTTGGATATGAAAAAGACTGGAGTGTGAAACAGATGAACTATCTTGTAAATGCTTTGGGTTTTGTCAAAGAAGAGCATAGAAATCAATTGTTAATTGGATTTATTAATTCCTTTTATAAGTAAATATTTTAGTCCATAAATTTCATTACATCTATTTAAATCGCTTTTACCTGATTTGTCAGAAATACCTAATTTTACTATTTTTTTTTTTCAGAGACGGAATGACTTCCAAATAAATTCTTTTGCATTTGCTTTTCAAAAAAATAAAATCCTTTAAATTAATCAATTTATACCTGATGAAAAATAGTTTATGGAATTCCTCTTACCATGGACATGTAATTAAATTATTGTATTGATATATATATATATATTATAAATTTAAAGTTAGGTATTTTATATGCTTTAAAAGTTTTTAATAATATAAAATGCTCTTGGGTTTTCGTATAACTGTTTTTAATGATATCTTATTGCAAACAGTGATGTGTATTTTACAAACAATAATTCCGATTTGCTGAAACTGCAAATCTAGATCAATTGTTTACATCTTAATAGATAGTTACTACGTTCATTACATAATTTAAATAGCTTCATAAAGATTTAATCTAAATCATTAAATCATATGTATACCTCATTAATCTAATTAAATTTCGACCGTAAGGATTTATTAAAAATACTTTATTAAATTTTATTCTTTTTCTTTTTTAATGTAGTTGCTATAGATAATCTACAATTTAATGACATTACAGTAGCTCGCACAGTATAAATCTACTAAATTTGATGTAGTTTAACTATAATTTAATGGTTTTGTGATTATATTCATAAAAAAAATACAGAATTTAATGCTTATTTTGAAACATTTATTCTATTTATAACAAAATATTTTAGTCTATAATATTCATTATATCTATTGAATTCGCTTATATTACATAGTATGTCAGAAATACTTAATTTTATGACTTTTTTTCAAAGAAGGAACGATATTAGTGACTTCATTTTAGATCTTTTGCAATGACATACATATGAAAAAAAAAATTGAGAATGATTAAGTTTCACCGTCTTATAAAGATTTTGGGATTTACAAAAAAGAGCATGGAAATCAATTTTTATTTTCTTTGTTAATTTTATTTATAAGTAAATATTTTAACGAATATTTTTAATTATATCTATTAAAATTACTATCACATAGAATTATCATGAATTACCTAATTTTATTTCCATTTTTTTTCCAGAGACTGAACGATATTAGTGGCTTCCTAATACAGATTTTGCAATTACTTGGATATGAAAAAGACTGGAGTGTGAAACAGATGAACTATCTTGTAAATGCTTTGGGTTTTGTCAAAAAAGAGCATAGAAATCAATTGTTAATTGGATTTATTAATTCCTTTTATAAGTAAATATTTTAGTCCATAAATTTCATTACATCTATTTAAATCGCTTTTACCTGATTTGTCAGAAATACCTAATTTTACTATTTTTTTTTTTCAGAGACGGAATGACTTCCAAATAAATTCTTTTGCATTCACTTTTCAAAAAAATAAAATCCTTTAAATTAATCAATTTATACCTGATGAAAAATAGTTTATGGAATTCTTCTTACCATGGACATGTAATTAAATTATTGTATTGATATATATATATATTATAAATTTAAAGTTAGGTATTTTATATGCTTTAAAAGTTTTTAATAATATAAAATGCTCTTGGGTTTTCGTATAACTGTTTTTAATGATATCTTATTGCAAACAGTGATGTGTATTTTACAAACAATAATTCCGATTTGCTGAAACTGCAAATCTAGATCAATTGTTTACATCTTAATAGATAGTTACTACGTTCATTACATAATTTAAATAGCTTCATAAAGATTTAATCTAAATCATTAAATCATATGTATACCTCATTAATCTAATTAAATTTCGACCGTAAGGAATTATTAAAAATACTTTATTAAATTTTATTCTTTTTCTTTTTTAATGTAGTTGCTATAGATAATCTACAATTTAATGACATTACAGTAGCTCGCACAGTATAAATCTACTAAATTTGATGTAGTTTAACTATAATTTAATGGTTTTGTGATTATATTCATAAAAAAAATACAGAATTTAATGCTTATTTTGAAACATTTATTCTATTTATAACAAAATATTTTAGTCTATAATATTCATTATATCTATTGAATTCGCTTATATTACATAGTATGTCAGAAATACTTAATTTTATGACTTTTTTTCAAAGAAGGAACGATATTAGTGACTTCATTTTAGATCTTTTGCAATGACATACATATGAAAAAAAAAATTGAGAATGATTAAGTTTCACCGTCTTGTAAAGATTTTGGGATTTACAAAAAAGAGCATGGAAATCAATTTTTATTTTCTTTGTTAATTTTATTTATAAGTAAATATTTTAACGAATATTTTTAATTATATCTATTAAAATTACTATCACATAGAATTATCATGAATTACCTAATTTTATTTCCATTTTTTTTTCCAGAGACTGAACGATATTAGTGGCTTCCTAATACAGATTTTGCAATTACTTGGATATGAAAAAGACTGGAGTGTGAAACAGATGAACTATCTTGTAAATGCTTTGGGTTTTGTCAAAAAAGAGCATAGAAATCAATTGTTAATTGGATTTATTAATTCCTTTTATAAGTAAATATTTTAGTCCATAAATTTCATTACATCTATTTAAATCGCTTTTACCTGATTTGTCAGAAATACCTAATTTTACTATTTTTTTTTTTCAGAGACGGAATGACTTCCAAATAAATTCTTTTGCATTCGCTTTTCAAAAAAATAAAATCCTTTAAATTAATCAATTTATACCTGATGAAAAATAGTTTATGGAATTCTTCTTACCATGGACATGTAATTAAATTATTGTATTGATATATATATATATTATAAATTTAAAGTTAGGTATTTTATATGCTTTAAAAGTTTTTAATAATATAAAATGCTCTTGGGTTTTCGTATAACTGTTTTTAATGATATCTTATTGCAAACAGTGATGTGTATTTTACAAACAATAATTCCGATTTGCTGAAACTGCAAATCTAGATCAATTGTTTACATCTTAATAGATAGTTACTACGTTCATTACATAATTTAAATAGCTTCATAAAGATTTAATCTAAATCATTAAATCATATGTATACCTCATTAATCTAATTAAATTTCGACCGTAAGGATTTATTAAAAATACTTTATTAAATTTTATTCTTTTTCTTTTTTAATGTAGTTGCTATAGATAATCTACAATTTAATGACATTACAGTAGCTCGCACAGTATAAATCTACTAAATTTGATGTAGTTTAACTATAATTTAATGGTTTTGTGATTATATTCATAAAAAAAATACAGAATTTAATGCTTATTTTGAAACATTTATTCTATTTATAACAAAATATTTTAGTCTATAATATTCATTATATCTATTGAATTCGCTTATATTACATAGTATGTCAGAAATACTTAATTTTATGACTTTTTTTCAAAGAAGGAACGATATTAGTGACTTCATTTTAGATCTTTTGCAATGACATACATATGAAAAAAAAAATTGAGAATGATTAAGTTTCACCGTCTTGTAAAGATTTTGGGATTTACAAAAAAGAGCATGGAAATCAATTTTTATTTTCTTTGTTAATTTTATTTATAAGTAAATATTTTAACGAATATTTTTAATTATATCTATTAAAATTACTATCACATAGAATTATCATGAATTACCTAATTTTATTTCCATTTTTTTTTCCAGAGACTGAACGATATTAGTGGCTTCCTAATACAGATTTTGCAATTACTTGGATATGAAAAAGACTGGAGTGTGAAACAGATGAACTATCTTGTAAATGCTTTGGGTTTTGTCAAAAAAGAGCATAGAAATCAATTGTTAATTGGATTTATTAATTCCTTTTATAAGTAAATATTTTAGTCCATAAATTTCATTACATCTATTTAAATCGCTTTTACCTGATTTGTCAGAAATACCTAATTTTACTATTTTTTTTTTTCAGAGACGGAATGACTTCCAAATAAATTCTTTTGCATTCGCTTTTCAAAAAAATAAAATCCTTTAAATTAATCAATTTATACCTGATGAAAAATAGTTTATGGAATTCTTCTTACCATGGACATGTAATTAAATTATTGTATTGATATATATATATATTATAAATTTAAAGTTAGGTATTTTATATGCTTTAAAAGTTTTTAATAATATAAAATGCTCTTGGGTTTTCGTATAACTGTTTTTAATGATATCTTATTGCAAACAGTGATGTGTATTTTACAAACAATACTTCCGATTTGCTGAAACTGCAAATCTAGATCAATTGTTTACATCTTAATAGATAGTTACTACGTTCATTACATAATTTAAATAGCTTCATAAAGATTTAATCTAAATCATTAAATCATATGTATACCTCATTAATCTAATTAAATTTCGACCGTAAGGATTTGTTAAAAATACTTTATTAAATTTTATTCTTTTTCTTTTTTAATGTAGTTGCTATAGATAATCTACAATTTAATGACATTACAGTAGCTCGCACAGTATAAATCTACTAAATTTGATGTAGTTTAACTATAATTTAATGGTTTTGTGATTATATTCATAAAAAAAATACAGAATTTAATGCTTATTTTGAAACATTTATTCTATTTATAACAAAATATTTTAGTCTATAATATTCATTATATCTATTGAATTCGCTTATATTACATAGTATGTCAGAAATACTTAATTTTATGACTTTTTTTCAAAGAAGGAACGATATTAGTGACTTCATTTTAGATCTTTTGCAATGACATACATATGAAAAAAAAAATTGAGAATGATTAAGTTTCACCGTCTTGTAAAGATTTTGGGATTTACAAAAAAGAGCATGGAAATCAATTTTTATTTTCTTTGTTAATTTTATTTATAAGTAAATATTTTAACGAATATTTTTAATTATATCTATTAAAATTACTATCACATAGAATTATCATGAATTACCTAATTTTATTTCCATTTTTTTTTCCAGAGACTGAACGATATTAGTGGCTTCCTAATACAGATTTTGCAATTACTTGGATATGAAAAAGACTGGAGTGTGAAACAGATGAACTATCTTGTAAATGCTTTGGGTTTTGTCAAAGAAGAGCATAGAAATCAATTGTTAATTGGATTTATTAATTCCTTTTATAAGTAAATATTTTAGTCCATAAATTTCATTACATCTATTTAAATCGCTTTTACCTGATTTGTCAGAAATACCTAATTTTACTATTTTTTTTTTTCAGAGACGGAATGACTTCCAAATAAATTCTTTTGCATTTGCTTTTCAAAAAAATAAAATCCTTTAAATTAATCAATTTAGACCTGATGAAAAATAGTTTATGGAATTCTTCTTACCATGGACATGTAATTAAATTATTGTATTGATATATATATATATATTATAAATTTAAAGTTAGGTATTTTATATGCTTTAAAAGTTTTTAATAATATAAAATGCTCTTGGGTTTTCGTATAACTGTTTTTAATGATATCTTATTGCAAACAGTGATGTGTATTTTACAAACAATAATTCCGATTTGCTGAAACTGCAAATCTAGATCAATTGTTTACATCTTAATAGATAGTTACTACGTTCATTACATAATTTAAATAGCTTCATAAAGATTTAATCTAAATCATTAAATCATATGTATACCTCATTAATCTAATTAAATTTCGACCGTAAGGATTTATTAAAAATACTTTATTAAATTTTATTCTTTTTCTTTTTTAATGTAGTTGCTATAGATAATCTACAATTTAATGACATTACAGTAGCTCACACAGTATAAATCTACTAAATTTGATGTAGTTTAACTATAATTTAATGGTTTTGTGATTATATTCATAAAAAAAATACAGAATTTAATGCTTATTTTGAAACATTTATTCTATTTATAACAAAATATTTTAGTCTATAATATTCATTATATCTATTGAATTCGCTTATATTACATAGTATGTCAGAAATACTTAATTTTATGACTTTTTTTCAAAGAAGGAACGATATTAGTGACTTCATTTTAGATCTTTTGCAATGACATACATATGAAAAAAAAAATTGAGAATGATTAAGTTTCACCGTCTTATAAAGATTTTGGGATTTACAAAAAAGAGCATGGAAATCAATTTTTATTTTCTTTGTTAATTTTATTTATAAGTAAATATTTTAACGAATATTTTTAATTATATCTATTAAAATTACTATCACATAGAATTATCATGAATTACCTAATTTTATTTCCATTTTTTTTCCAGAGACTGAACGATATTAGTGGCTTCCTAATACAGCTTTTGCAATTACTTGGATATGAAAAAGACTGGAGTGTGAAACAGATGAACTATCTTGTAAATGCTTTGGGTTTTGTCAAAAAAGAGCATAGAAATCAATTGTTAATTGGATTTATTAATTCCTTTTATAAGTAAATATTTTAGTCCATAAATTTCATTACATCTATTTAAATCGCTTTTACCTGATTTGTCAGAAATACCTAATTTTACTATTTTTTTTTTTCAGAGACGGAATGACTTCCAAATAAATTCTTTTGCATTCGCTTTTCAAAAAAATAAAATCCTTTAAATTAATCAATTTATACCTGATGAAAAATAGTTTATGGAATTCTTCTTACCATGGACATGTAATTAAATTATTGTATTGATATATATATATATTATAAATTTAAAGTTAGGTATTTTATATGCTTTAAAAGTTTTTAATAATATAAAATGCTCTTGGGTTTTCGTATAACTGTTTTTAATGATATCTTATTGCAAACAGTGATGTGTATTTTACAAACAATACTTCCGATTTGCTGAAACTGCAAATCTAGATCAATTGTTTACATCTTAATAGATAGTTACTACGTTCATTACATAATTTAAATAGCTTCATAAAGATTTAATCTAAATCATTAAATCATATGTATACCTCATTAATCTAATTAAATTTCGACCGTAAGGATTTGTTAAAAATACTTTATTAAATTTTATTCTTTTTCTTTTTTAATGTAGTTGCTATAGATAATCTACAATTTAATGACATTACAGTAGCTCGCACAGTATAAATCTACTAAATTTGATGTAGTTTAACTATAATTTAATGGTTTTGTGATTATATTCATAAAAAAAATACAGAATTTAATGCTTATTTTGAAACATTTATTCTATTTATAACAAAATATTTTAGTCTATAATATTCATTATATCTATTGAATTCGCTTATATTACATAGTATGTCAGAAATACTTAATTTTATGACTTTTTTTCAAAGAAGGAACGATATTAGTGACTTTATTTTAGATCTTTTGCAATGACATACATATGAAAAAAAAAATTGAGAATGATTAAGTTTCACCGTCTTGTAAAGATTTTGGGATTTACAAAAAAGAGCATGGAAATCAATTTTTATTTTCTTTGTTAATTTTATTTATAAGTAAATATTTTAACGAATATTTTTAATTATATCTATTAAAATTACTATCACATAGAATTATCATGAATTACCTAATTTTATTTCCATTTTTTTTTCCAGAGACTGAACGATATTAGTGGCTTCCTAATACAGATTTTGCAATTACTTGGATATGAAAAAGACTGGAGTGTGAAACAGATGAACTATCTTGTAAATGCTTTGGGTTTTGTCAAAGAAGAGCATAGAAATCAATTGTTAATTGGATTTATTAATTCCTTTTATAAGTAAATATTTTAGTCCATAAATTTCATTACATCTATTTAAATCGCTTTTACCTGATTTGTCAGAAATACCTAATTTTACTATTTTTTTTTTTCAGAGACGGAATGACTTCCAAATAAATTCTTTTGCATTTGCTTTTCAAAAATATAAAATCCTTTAAATTAATCAATTTATACCTGATGAAAAATAGTTTATGGAATTCTTCTTACCATGGACATGTAATTAAATTATTGTATTGATATATATATATATATTATAAATTTAAAGTTAGGTATTTTATATGCTTTAAAAGTTTTTAATAATATAAAATGCTCTTGGGTTTTCGTATAACTGTTTTTAATGATATCTTATTGCAAACAGTGATGTGTATTTTACAAACAATAATTCCGATTTGCTGAAACTGCAAATCTAGATCAATTGTTTACATCTTAATAGATAGTTACTACGTTCATTACATAATTTAAATAGCTTCATAAAGATTTAATCTAAATCATTAAATCATATGTATACCTCATTAATCTAATTAAATTTCGACCGTAAGGAATTATTAAAAATACTTTATTAAATTTTATTCTTTTTCTTTTTTAATGTAGTTGCTATAGATAATCTACAATTTAATGACATTACAGTAGCTCGCACAGTATAAATCTACTAAATTTGATGTAGTTTAACTATAATTTAATGGTTTTGTGATTATATTCATAAAAAAAATACAGAATTTAATGCTTATTTTGAAACATTTATTCTATTTATAACAAAATATTTTAGTCTATAATATTCATTATATCTATTGAATTCGCTTATATTACATAGTATGTCAGAAATACTTAATTTTATGACTTTTTTTCAAAGAAGGAACGATATTAGTGACTTCATTTTAGATCTTTTGCAATGACATACATATGAAAAAAAAAATTGAGAATGATTAAGTTTCACCGTCTTGTAAAGATTTTGGGATTTACAAAAAAGAGCATGGAAATCAATTTTTATTTTCTTTGTTAATTTTATTTATAAGTAAATATTTTAACGAATATTTTTAATTATATCTATTAAAATTACTATCACATAGAATTATCATGAATTACCTAATTTTATTTCCATTTTTTTTCCAGAGACTGAACGATATTAGTGGCTTCCTAATACAGATTTTGCAATTACTTGGATATGAAAAAGACTGGAGTGTGAAACAGATGAACTATCTTGTAAATGCTTTGGGTTTTGTCAAAAAAGAGCATAGAAATCAATTGTTAATTGGATTTATTAATTCCTTTTATAAGTAAATATTTTAGTCCATAAATTTCATTACATCTATTTAAATCGCTTTTACCTGATTTGTCAGAAATACCTAATTTTACTATTTTTTTTTTTCAGAGACGGAATGACTTCCAAATAAATTCTTTTGCATTCACTTTTCAAAAAAATAAAATCCTTTAAATTAATCAATTTATACCTGATGAAAAATAGTTTATGGAATTCTTCTTACCATGGACATGTAATTAAATTATTGTATTGATATATATATATATTATAAATTTAAAGTTAGGTATTTTATATGCTTTAAAAGTTTTTAATAATATAAAATGCTCTTGGGTTTTCGTATAACTGTTTTTAATGATATCTTATTGCAAACAGTGATGTGTATTTTACAAACAATAATTCCGATTTGCTGAAACTGCAAATCTAGATCAATTGTTTACATCTTAATAGATAGTTACTACGTTCATTACATAATTTAAATAGCTTCATAAAGATTTAATCTAAATCATTAAATCATATGTATACCTCATTAATCTAAT
Source organism: Schizaphis graminum (assembly GCA_020882235.1). NCBI lineage: Eukaryota > Metazoa > Arthropoda > Insecta > Hemiptera > Aphididae > Schizaphis > Schizaphis graminum. The sequence continues at coordinate 52,440,070 of CM037031.1, read as the reverse complement.
TAAATTTCGACCGTAAGGATTTATTAAAAATACTTTATTAAATTTTATTCTTTTTCTTTTTTAATGTAGTTGCTATAGATAATCTACAATTTAATGACATTACAGTAGCTCGCACAGTATAAATCTACTAAATTTGATGTAGTTTAACTATAATTTAATGGTTTTGTGATTATATTCATAAAAAAAATACAGAATTTAATGCTTATTTTGAAACATTTATTCTATTTATAACAAAATATTTTAGTCTATAATATTCATTATATCTATTGAATTCGCTTATATTACATAGTATGTCAGAAATACTTAATTTTATGACTTTTTTTCAAAGAAGGAACGATATTAGTGACTTCATTTTAGATCTTTTGCAATGACATACATATGAAAAAAAAAATTGAGAATGATTAAGTTTCACCGTCTTATAAAGATTTTGGGATTTACAAAAAAGAGCATGGAAATCAATTTTTATTTTCTTTGTTAATTTTATTTATAAGTAAATATTTTAACGAATATTTTTAATTATATCTATTAAAATTACTATCACATAGAATTATCATGAATTACCTAATTTTATTTCCATTTTTTTTCCAGAGACTGAACGATATTAGTGGCTTCCTAATACAGATTTTGCAATTACTTGGATATGAAAAAGACTGGAGTGTGAAACAGATGAACTATCTTGTAAATGCTTTGGGTTTTGTCAAAAAAGAGCATAGAAATCAATTGTTAATTGGATTTATTAATTCCTTTTATAAGTAAATATTTTAGTCCATAAATTTCATTACATCTATTTAAATCGCTTTTACCTGATTTGTCAGAAATACCTAATTTTACTATTTTTTTTTTTCAGAGACGGAATGACTTCCAAATAAATTCTTTTGCATTCGCTTTTCAAAAAAATAAAATCCTTTAAATTAATCAATTTATACCTGATGAAAAATAGTTTATGGAATTCTTCTTACCATGGACATGTAATTAAATTATTGTATTGATATATATATATATTATAAATTTAAAGTTAGGTATTTTATATGCTTTAAAAGTTTTTAATAATATAAAATGCTCTTGGGTTTTCGTATAACTGTTTTTAATGATATCTTATTGCAAACAGTGATGTGTATTTTACAAACAATACTTCCGATTTGCTGAAACTGCAAATCTAGATCAATTGTTTACATCTTAATAGATAGTTACTACGTTCATTACATAATTTAAATAGCTTCATAAAGATTTAATCTAAATCATTAAATCATATGTATACCTCATTAATCTAATTAAATTTCGACCGTAAGGATTTGTTAAAAATACTTTATTAAATTTTATTCTTTTTCTTTTTTAATGTAGTTGCTATAGATAATCTACAATTTAATGACATTACAGTAGCTCGCACAGTATAAATCTACTAAATTTGATGTAGTTTAACTATAATTTAATGGTTTTGTGATTATATTCATAAAAAAAATACAGAATTTAATGCTTATTTTGAAACATTTATTCTATTTATAACAAAATATTTTAGTCTATAATATTCATTATATCTATTGAATTCGCTTATATTACATAGTATGTCAGAAATACTTAATTTTATGACTTTTTTTCAAAGAAGGAACGATATTAGTGACTTCATTTTAGATCTTTTGCAATGACATACATATGAAAAAAAAAATTGAGAATGATTAAGTTTCACCGTCTTGTAAAGATTTTGGGATTTACAAAAAAGAGCATGGAAATCAATTTTTATTTTCTTTGTTAATTTTATTTATAAGTAAATATTTTAACGAATATTTTTAATTATATCTATTAAAATTACTATCACATAGAATTATCATGAATTACCTAATTTTATTTCCATTTTTTTTTCCAGAGACTGAACGATATTAGTGGCTTCCTAATACAGATTTTGCAATTACTTGGATATGAAAAAGACTGGAGTGTGAAACAGATGAACTATCTTGTAAATGCTTTGGGTTTTGTCAAAGAAGAGCATAGAAATCAATTGTTAATTGGATTTATTAATTCCTTTTATAAGTAAATATTTTAGTCCATAAATTTCATTACATCTATTTAAATCGCTTTTACCTGATTTGTCAGAAATACCTAATTTTACTATTTTTTTTTTTCAGAGACGGAATGACTTCCAAATAAATTCTTTTGCATTTGCTTTTCAAAAAAATAAAATCCTTTAAATTAATCAATTTATACCTGATGAAAAATAGTTTATGGAATTCTTCTTACCATGGACATGTAATTAAATTATTGTATTGATATATATATATATATTATAAATTTAAAGTTAGGTATTTTATATGCTTTAAAAGTTTTTAATAATATAAAATGCTCTTGGGTTTTCGTATAACTGTTTTTAATGATATCTTATTGCAAACAGTGAGGTGTATTTTACAAACAATAATTCCGATTTGCTGAAACTGCAAATCTAGATCAATTGTTTACATCTTAATAGATAGTTACTACGTTCATTACATAATTTAAATAGCTTCATAAAGATTTAATCTAAATCATTAAATCATATGTATACCTCATTAATCTAATTAAATTTCGACCGTAAGGATTTATTAAAAATACTTTATTAAATTTTATTCTTTTTCTTTTTTAATGTAGTTGCTATAGATAATCTACAATTTAATGACATTACAGTAGCTCGCACAGTATAAATCTACTAAATTTGATGTAGTTTAACTATAATTTAATGGTTTTGTGATTATATTCATAAAAAAAATACAGAATTTAATGCTTATTTTGAAACATTTATTCTATTTATAACAAAATATTTTAGTCTATAATATTCATTATATCTATTGAATTCGCTTATATTACATAGTATGTCAGAAATACTTAATTTTATGACTTTTTTTCAAAGAAGGAACGATATTAGTGACTTCATTTTAGATCTTTTGCAATGACATACATATGAAAAAAAAAATTGAGAATGATTAAGTTTCACCGTCTTATAAAGATTTTGGGATTTACAAAAAAGAGCATGGAAATCAATTTTTATTTTCTTTGTTAATTTTATTTATAAGTAAATATTTTAACGAATATTTTTAATTATATCTATTAAAATTACTATCACATAGAATTATCATGAATTACCTAATTTTATTTCCATTTTTTTTCCAGAGACTGAACGATATTAGTGGCTTCCTAATACAGATTTTGCAATTACTTGGATATGAAAAAGACTGGAGTGTGAAACAGATGAACTATCTTGTAAATGCTTTGGGTTTTGTCAAAAAAGAGCATAGAAATCAATTGTTAATTGGATTTATTAATTCCTTTTATAAGTAAATATTTTAGTCCATAAATTTCATTACATCTATTTAAATCGCTTTTACCTGATTTGTCAGAAATACCTAATTTTACTATTTTTTTTTTTCAGAGACGGAATGACTTCCAAATAAATTCTTTTGCATTCGCTTTTCAAAAAAATAAAATCCTTTAAATTAATCAATTTATACCTGATGAAAAATAGTTTATGGAATTCTTCTTACCATGGACATGTAATTAAATTATTGTATTGATATATATATATATATTATAAATTTAAAGTTAGGTATTTTATATGCTTTAAAAGTTTTTAATAATATAAAATGCTCTTGGGTTTTCGTATAACTGTTTTTAATGATATCTTATTGCAAACAGTGAGGTGTATTTTACAAACAATAATTCCGATTTGCTGAAACTGCAAATCTAGATCAATTGTTTACATCTTAATAGATAGTTACTACGTTCATTACATAATTTAAATAGCTTCATAAAGATTTAATCTAAATCATTAAATCATATGTATACCTCATTAATCTAATTAAATTTCGACCGTAAGGATTTATTAAAAATACTTTATTAAATTTTATTCTTTTTCTTTTTTAATGTAGTTGCTATAGATAATCTACAATTTAATGACATTACAGTAGCTCGCACAGTATAAATCTACTAAATTTGATGTAGTTTAACTATAATTTAATGGTTTTGTGATTATATTCATAAAAAAAATACAGAATTTAATGCTTATTTTGAAACATTTATTCTATTTATAACAAAATATTTTAGTCTATAATATTCATTATATCTATTGAATTCGCTTATATTACATAGTATGTCAGAAATACTTAATTTTATGACTTTTTTTCAAAGAAGGAACGATATTAGTGACTTCATTTTAGATCTTTTGCAATGACATACATATGAAAAAAAAAATTGAGAATGATTAAGTTTCACCGTCTTATAAAGATTTTGGGATTTACAAAAAAGAGCATGGAAATCAATTTTTATTTTCTTTGTTAATTTTATTTATAAGTAAATATTTTAACGAATATTTTTAATTATATCTATTAAAATTACTATCACATAGAATTATCATGAATTACCTAATTTTATTTCCATTTTTTTTCCAGAGACTGAACGATATTAGTGGCTTCCTAATACAGATTTTGCAATTACTTGGATATGAAAAAGACTGGAGTGTGAAACAGATGAACTATCTTGTAAATGCTTTGGGTTTTGTCAAAAAAGAGCATAGAAATCAATTGTTAATTGGATTTATTAATTCCTTTTATAAGTAAATATTTTAGTCCATAAATTTCATTACATCTATTTAAATCGCTTTTACCTGATTTGTCAGAAATACCTAATTTTACTATTTTTTTTTTTCAGAGACGGAATGACTTCCAAATAAATTCTTTTGCATTCGCTTTTCAAAAAAATAAAATCCTTTAAATTAATCAATTTATACCTGATGAAAAATAGTTTATGGAATTCTTCTTACCATGGACATGTAATTAAATTATTGTATTGATATATATATATATTATAAATTTAAAGTTAGGTATTTTATATGCTTTAAAAGTTTTTAATAATATAAAATGCTCTTGGGTTTTCGTATAACTGTTTTTAATGATATCTTATTGCAAACAGTGATGTGTATTTTACAAACAATACTTCCGATTTGCTGAAACTGCAAATCTAGATCAATTGTTTACATCTTAATAGATAGTTACTACGTTCATTACATAATTTAAATAGCTTCATAAAGATTTAATCTAAATCATTAAATCATATGTATACCTCATTAATCTAATTAAATTTCGACCGTAAGGATTTGTTAAAAATACTTTATTAAATTTTATTCTTTTTCTTTTTTAATGTAGTTGCTATAGATAATCTACAATTTAATGACATTACAGTAGCTCGCACAGTATAAATCTACTAAATTTGATGTAGTTTAACTATAATTTAATGGTTTTGTGATTATATTCATAAAAAAAATACAGAATTTAATGCTTATTTTGAAACATTTATTCTATTTATAACAAAATATTTTAGTCTATAATATTCATTATATCTATTGAATTCGCTTATATTACATAGTATGTCAGAAATACTTAATTTTATGACTTTTTTTCAAAGAAGGAACGATATTAGTGACTTCATTTTAGATCTTTTGCAATGACATACATATGAAAAAAAAAATTGAGAATGATTAAGTTTCACCGTCTTGTAAAGATTTTGGGATTTACAAAAAAGAGCATGGAAATCAATTTTTATTTTCTTTGTTAATTTTATTTATAAGTAAATATTTTAACGAATATTTTTAATTATATCTATTAAAATTACTATCACATAGAATTATCATGAATTACCTAATTTTATTTCCATTTTTTTTTCCAGAGACTGAACGATATTAGTGGCTTCCTAATACAGATTTTGCAATTACTTGGATATGAAAAAGACTGGAGTGTGAAACAGATGAACTATCTTGTAAATGCTTTGGGTTTTGTCAAAGAAGAGCATAGAAATCAATTGTTAATTGGATTTATTAATTCCTTTTATAAGTAAATATTTTAGTCCATAAATTTCATTACATCTATTTAAATCGCTTTTACCTGATTTGTCAGAAATACCTAATTTTACTATTTTTTTTTTTCAGAGACGGAATGACTTCCAAATAAATTCTTTTGCATTTGCTTTTCAAAAAAATAAAATCCTTTAAATTAATCAATTTATACCTGATGAAAAATAGTTTATGGAATTCTTCTTACCATGGACATGTAATTAAATTATTGTATTGATATATATATATATATTATAAATTTAAAGTTAGGTATTTTATATGCTTTAAAAGTTTTTAATAATATAAAATGCTCTTGGGTTTTCGTATAACTGTTTTTAATGATATCTTATTGCAAACAGTGATGTGTATTTTACAAACAATAATTCCGATTTGCTGAAACTGCAAATCTAGATCAATTGTTTACATCTTAATAGATAGTTACTACGTTCATTACATAATTTAAATAGCTTCATAAAGATTTAATCTAAATCATTAAATCATATGTATACCTCATTAATCTAATTAAATTTCGACCGTAAGGAATTATTAAAAATACTTTATTAAATTTTATTCTTTTTCTTTTTTAATGTAGTTGCTATAGATAATCTACAATTTAATGACATTACAGTAGCTCGCACAGTATAAATCTACTAAATTTGATGTAGTTTAACTATAATTTAATGGTTTTGTGATTATATTCATAAAAAAAATACAGAATTTAATGCTTATTTTGAAACATTTATTCTATTTATAACAAAATATTTTAGTCTATAATATTCATTATATCTATTGAATTCGCTTATATTACATAGTATGTCAGAAATACTTAATTTTATGACTTTTTTTCAAAGAAGGAACGATATTAGTGACTTCATTTTAGATCTTTTGCAATGACATACATATGAAAAAAAAAATTGAGAATGATTAAGTTTCACCGTCTTGTAAAGATTTTGGGATTTACAAAAAAGAGCATGGAAATCAATTTTTATTTTCTTTGTTAATTTTATTTATAAGTAAATATTTTAACGAATATTTTTAATTATATCTATTAAAATTACTATCACATAGAATTATCATGAATTACCTAATTTTATTTCCATTTTTTTTCCAGAGACTGAACGATATTAGTGGCTTCCTAATACAGATTTTGCAATTACTTGGATATGAAAAAGACTGGAGTGTGAAACAGATGAACTATCTTGTAAATGCTTTGGGTTTTGTCAAAAAAGAGCATAGAAATCAATTGTTAATTGGATTTATTAATTCCTTTTATAAGTAAATATTTTAGTCCATAAATTTCATTACATCTATTTAAATCGCTTTTACCTGATTTGTCAGAAATACCTAATTTTACTATTTTTTTTTTCAGAGACGGAATGACTTCCAAATAAATTCTTTTGCATTCACTTTTCAAAAAAATAAAATCCTTTAAATTAATCAATTTATACCTGATGAAAAATAGTTTATGGAATTCTTCTTACCATGGACATGTAATTAAATTATTGTATTGATATATATATATATTATAAATTTAAAGTTAGGTATTTTATATGCTTTAAAAGTTTTTAATAATATAAAATGCTCTTGGGTTTTCGTATAACTGTTTTTAATGATATCTTATTGCAAACAGTGATGTGTATTTTACAAACAATAATTCCGATTTGCTGAAACTGCAAATCTAGATCAATTGTTTACATCTTAATAGATAGTTACTACGTTCATTACATAATTTAAATAGCTTCATAAAGATTTAATCTAAATCATTAAATCATATGTATACCTCATTAATCTAATTAAATTTCGACCGTAAGGAATTATTAAAAATACTTTATTAAATTTTATTCTTTTTCTTTTTTAATGTAGTTGCTATAGATAATCTACAATTTAATGACATTACAGTAGCTCGCACAGTATAAATCTACTAAATTTGATGTAGTTTAACTATAATTTAATGGTTTTGTGATTATATTCATAAAAAAAATACAGAATTTAATGCTTATTTTGAAACATTTATTCTATTTATAACAAAATATTTTAGTCTATAATATTCATTATATCTATTGAATTCGCTTATATTACATAGTATGTCAGAAATACTTAATTTTATGACTTTTTTTCAAAGAAGGAACGATATTAGTGACTTCATTTTAGATCTTTTGCAATGACATACATATGAAAAAAAAAATTGAGAATGATTAAGTTTCACCGTCTTGTAAAGATTTTGGGATTTACAAAAAAGAGCATGGAAATCAATTTTTATTTTCTTTGTTAATTTTATTTATAAGTAAATATTTTAACGAATATTTTTAATTATATCTATTAAAATTACTATCACATAGAATTATCATGAATTACCTAATTTTATTTCCATTTTTTTTCCAGAGACTGAACGATATTAGTGGCTTCCTAATACAGATTTTGCAATTACTTGGATATGAAAAAGACTGGAGTGTGAAACAGATGAACTATCTTGTAAATGCTTTGGGTTTTGTCAAAAAAGAGCATAGAAATCAATTGTTAATTGGATTTATTAATTCCTTTTATAAGTAAATATTTTAGTCCATAAATTTCATTACATCTATTTAAATCGCTTTTACCTGATTTGTCAGAAATACCTAATTTTACTATTTTTTTTTTTCAGAGACGGAATGACTTCCAAATAAATTCTTTTGCATTCGCTTTTCAAAAAAATAAAATCCTTTAAATTAATCAATTTATACCTGATGAAAAATAGTTTATGGAATTCTTCTTACCATGGACATGTAATTAAATTATTGTATTGATATATATATATATTATAAATTTAAAGTTAGGTATTTTATATGCTTTAAAAGTTTTTAATAATATAAAATGCTCTTGGGTTTTCGTATAACTGTTTTTAATGATATCTTATTGCAAACAGTGATGTGTATTTTACAAACAATAATTCCGATTTGCTGAAACTGCAAATCTAGATCAATTGTTTACATCTTAATAGATAGTTACTACGTTCATTACATAATTTAAATAGCTTCATAAAGATTTAATCTAAATCATTAAATCATATGTATACCTCATTAATCTAATTAAATTTCGACCGTAAGGATTTATTAAAAATACTTTATTAAATTTTATTCTTTTTCTTTTTTAATGTAGTTGCTATAGATAATCTACAATTTAATGACATTACAGTAGCTCGCACAGTATAAATCTACTAAATTTGATGTAGTTTAACTATAATTTAATGGTTTTGTGATTATATTCATAAAAAAAATACAGAATTTAATGCTTATTTTGAAACATTTATTCTATTTATAACAAAATATTTTAGTCTATAATATTCATTATATCTATTGAATTCGCTTATATTACATAGTATGTCAGAAATACTTAATTTTATGACTTTTTTTCAAAGAAGGAACGATATTAGTGACTTCATTTTAGATCTTTTGCAATGACATACATATGAAAAAAAAAATTGAGAATGATTAAGTTTCACCGTCTTGTAAAGATTTTGGGATTTACAAAAAAGAGCATGGAAATCAATTTTTATTTTCTTTGTTAATTTTATTTATAAGTAAATATTTTAACAAATATTTTTAATTATATCTATTAAAATTACTATCACATAGAATTATCATGAATTACCTAATTTTATTTCCATTTTTTTTCCAGAGACTGAACGATATTAGTGGCTTCCTAATACAGATTTTGCAATTACTTGGATATGAAAAAGACTGGAGTGTGAAACAGATGAACTATCTTGTAAATGCTTTGGGTTTTGTCAAAAAAGAGCATAGAAATCAATTGTTAATTGGATTTATTAATTCCTTTTATAAGTAAATATTTTAGTCCATAAATTTCATTACATCTATTTAAATCGCTTTTACCTGATTTGTCAGAAATACCTAATTTTACTATTTTTTTTTTTCAGAGACGGAATGACTTCCAAATAAATTCTTTTGCATTCGCTTTTCAAAAAAATAAAATCCTTTAAATTAATCAATTTATACCTGATGAAAAATAGTTTATGGAATTCTTCTTACCATGGACATGTAATTAAATTATTGTATTGATATATATATATATTATAAATTTAAAGTTAGGTATTTTATATGCTTTAAAAGTTTTTAATAATATAAAATGCTCTTGGGTTTTCGTATAACTGTTTTTAATGATATCTTATTGCAAACAGTGATGTGTATTTTACAAACAATAATTCCGATTTGCTGAAACTGCAAATCTAGATCAATTGTTTACATCTTAATAGATAGTTACTACGTTCATTACATAATTTAAATAGCTTCATAAAGATTTAATCTAAATCATTAAATCATATGTATACCTCATTAATCTAATTAAATTTCGACCGTAAGGATTTATTAAAAATACTTTATTAAATTTTATTCTTTTTCTTTTTTAATGTAGTTGCTATAGATAATCTACAATTTAATGACATTACAGTAGCTCGCACAGTATAAATCTACTAAATTTGATGTAGTTTAACTATAATTTAATGGTTTTGTGATTATATTCATAAAAAAAATACAGAATTTAATGCTTATTTTGAAACATTTATTCTATTTATAACAAAATATTTTAGTCTATAATATTCATTATATCTATTGAATTCGCTTATATTACATAGTATGTCAGAAATACTTAATTTTATGACTTTTTTTCAAAGAAGGAACGATATTAGTGACTTCATTTTAGATCTTTTGCAATGACATACATATGAAAAAAAAAATTGAGAATGATTAAGTTTCACCGTCTTATAAAGATTTTGGGATTTACAAAAAAGAGCATGGAAATCAATTTTTATTTTCTTTGTTAATTTTATTTATAAGTAAATATTTTAACGAATATTTTTAATTATATCTATTAAAATTACTATCACATAGAATTATCATGAATTACCTAATTTTATTTCCATTTTTTTTCCAGAGACTGAACGATATTAGTGGCTTCCTAATACAGCTTTTGCAATTACTTGGATATGAAAAAGACTGGAGTGTGAAACAGATGAACTATCTTGTAAATGCTTTGGGTTTTGTCAAAAAAGAGCATAGAAATCAATTGTTAATTGGATTTATTAATTCCTTTTATAAGTAAATATTTTAGTCCATAAATTTCATTACATCTATTTAAATCGCTTTTACCTGATTTGTCAGAAATACCTAATTTTACTATTTTTTTTTTTCAGAGACGGAATGACTTCCAAATAAATTCTTTTGCATTCGCTTTTCAAAAAAATATTATACCTGATGAAAAATAGTTTATAGAATTCTTCTTACCATGGACATGTAATTAAATTATTGTATTGATATATATATATATTATAAATTTAAAGTTAGGTATTTTATATGCTTTAAAAGTTTTTAATAATATAAAATGCTCTTGGGTTTTCGTATAACTGTTTTTAATGATATCTTATTGCAAACAGTGATGTGTATTTTACAAACAATAATTCCGATTTGCTGAAACTGCAAATCTAGATCAATTGTTTACATCTTAATAGATAGTTACTACGTTCATTACATAATTTAAATAGCTTCATAAAGATTTAATCTAAATCATTAAATCATATGTATACCTCATTAATCTAATTAAATTTCGACCGTAAGGATTTATTAAAAATACTTTATTAAATTTTATTCTTTTTCTTTTTTAATGTAGTTGCTATAGATAATCTACAATTTAATGACATTACAGTAGCTCGCACAGTATAAATCTACTAAATTTGATGTAGTTTAACTATAATTTAATGGTTTTGTGATTATATTCATAAAAAAAATACAGAATTTAATGCTTATTTTGAAACATTTATTCTATTTATAACAAAATATTTTAGTCTATAATATTCATTATATCTATTGAATTCGCTTATATTACATAGTATGTCAGAAATACTTAATTTTATGACTTTTTTTCAAAGAAGGAACGATATTAGTGACTTCATTTTAGATCTTTTGCAATGACATACATATGAAAAAAAAAATTGAGAATGATTAAGTTTCACCGTCTTATAAAGATTTTGGGATTTACAAAAAAGAGCATGGAAATCAATTTTTATTTTCTTTGTTAATTTTATTTATAAGTAAATATTTTAACGAATATTTTTAATTATATCTATTAAAATTACTATCACATAGAATTATCATGAATTACCTAATTTTATTTCCATTTTTTTTCCAGAGACTGAACGATATTAGTGGCTTCCTAATACAGCTTTTGCAATTACTTGGATATGAAAAAGACTGGAGTGTGAAACAGATGAACTATCTTGTAAATGCTTTGGGTTTTGTCAAAAAAGAGCATAGAAATCAATTGTTAATTGGATTTATTAATTCCTTTTATAAGTAAATATTTTAGTCCATAAATTTCATTACATCTATTTAAATCGCTTTTACCTGATTTGTCAGAAATACCTAATTTTACTATTTTTTTTTTTCAGAGACGGAATGACTTCCAAATAAATTCTTTTGCATTCGCTTTTCAAAAAAATATTATACCTGATGAAAAATAGTTTATGGATTTCTTCTTACCATGGACATGTAATTAAATTATTGTATTGATATATATATATATTATAAATTTAAAGTTAGGTATTTTATATGCTTTAAAAGTTTTTAATAATATAAAATGCTCTTGGGTTTTCGTATAACTGTTTTTAATGATATCTTATTGCAAACAGTGATGTGTATTTTACAAACAATAATTCCGATTTGCTGAAACTGCAAATCTAGATCAATTGTTTACATCTTAATAGATAGTTACTACGTTCATTACATAATTTAAATAGCTACATAAAGATTTAATCTAAATCATTAAATCATATGTATACCTCATTAATCTAATTAAATTTCGACCGTAAGGATTTATTAAAAATACTTTATTAAATTTTATTCTTTTTCTTTTTTAATGTAGTTGCTATAGATAATCTACAATTTAATGACATTACAGTAGCTCGCACAGTATAAATCTACTAAATTTGATGTAGTTTAACTATAATTTAATGGTTTTGTGATTATATTCATAAAAAAAATACAGAATTTAATGCTTATTTTGAAACATTTATTCTATTTATAACAAAATATTTTAGTCTATAATATTCATTATATCTATTGAATTCGCTTATATTACATAGTATGTCAGAAATACTTAATTTTATGACTTTTTTTCAAAGAAGGAACGATATTAGTGACTTCATTTTAGATCTTTTGCAATGACATACATATGAAAAAAAAAATTGAGAATGATTAAGTTTCACCGTCTTATAAAGATTTTGGGATTTACAAAAAAGAGCATGGAAATCAATTTTTATTTTCTTTGTTAATTTTATTTATAAGTAAATATTTTAACGAATATTTTTAATTATATCTATTAAAATTACTATCACATAGAATTATCATGAATTACCTAATTTTATTTCCATTTTTTTTCCAGAGACTGAACGATATTAGTGGCTTCCTAATACAGATTTTGCAATTACTTGGATATGAAAAAGACTGGAGTGTGAAACAGATGAACTATCTTGTAAATGCTTTGGGTTTTGTCAAAAAAGAGCATAGAAATCAATTGTTAATTGGATTTATTAATTCCTTTTATAAGTAAATATTTTAGTCCATAAATTTCATTACATCTATTTAAATCGCTTTTACCTGATTTGTCAGAAATACCTAATTTTACTATTTTTTTTTTTCAGAGACGGAATGACTTCCAAATAAATTCTTTTGCATTCGCTTTTCAAAAAAATATTATACCTGATGAAAAATAGTTTATAGAATTCTTCTTACCATGGACATGTAATTAAATTATTGTATTGATATATATATATATTATAAATTTAAAGTTAGGTATTTTATATGCTTTAAAAGTTTTTAATAATATAAAATGCTCTTGGGTTTTCGTATAACTGTTTTTAATGATATCTTATTGCAAACAGTGATGTGTATTTTACAAACAATAATTCCGATTTGCTGAAACTGCAAATCTAGATCAATTGTTTACATCTTAATAGATAGTTACTACGTTCATTACATAATTTAAATAGCTACATAAAGATTTAATCTAAATCATTAAATCATATGTATACCTCATTAATCTAATTAAATTTCGACCGTAAGGATTTATTAAAAATACTTTATTAAATTTTATTCTTTTTCTTTTTTAATGTAGTTGCTATAGATAATCTACAATTTAATGACATTACAGTAGCTCGCACAGTATAAATCTACTAAATTTGATGTAGTTTAACTATAATTTAATGGTTTTGTGATTATATTCATAAAAAAAATACAGAATTTAATGCTTATTTTGAAACATTTATTCTATTTATAACAAAATATTTTAGTCTATAATATTCATTATATCTATTGAATTCGCTTATATTACATAGTATGTCAGAAATACTTAATTTTATGACTTTTTTTCAAAGAAGGAACGATATTAGTGACTTCATTTTAGATCTTTTGCAATGACATACATATGAAAAAAAAAATTGAGAATGATTAAGTTTCACCGTCTTATAAAGATTTTGGGATTTACAAAAAAGAGCATGGAAATCAATTTTTATTTTCTTTGTTAATTTTATTTATAAGTAAATATTTTAACGAATATTTTTAATTATATCTATTAAAATTACTATCACATAGAATTATCATGAATTACCTAATTTTATTTCCATTTTTTTTCCAGAGACTGAACGATATTAGTGGCTTCCTAATACAGATTTTGCAATTACTTGGATATGAAAAAGACTGGAGTGTGAAACAGATGAACTATCTTGTAAATGCTTTGGGTTTTGTCAAAAAAGAGCATAGAAATCAATTGTTAATTGGATTTATTAATTCCTTTTATAAGTAAATATTTTAGTCCATAAATTTCATTACATCTATTTAAATCGCTTTTACCTGATTTGTCAGAAATACCTAATTTTACTATTTTTTTTTTTCAGAGACGGAATGACTTCCAAATAAATTCTTTTGCATTCGCTTTTCAAAAAAATATTATACCTGATGAAAAATAGTTTATGGATTTCTTCTTACCATGGACATGTAATTAAATTATTGTATTGATATATATATATATTATAAATTTAAAGTTAGGTATTTTATATGCTTTAAAAGTTTTTAATAATATAAAATGCTCTTGGGTTTTCGTATAACTGTTTTTAATGATATCTTATTGCAAACAGTGATGTGTATTTTACAAACAATAATTCCGATTTGCTGAAACTGCAAATCTAGATCAATTGTTTACATCTTAATAGATAGTTACTACGTTCATTACATAATTTAAATAGCTACATAAAGATTTAATCTAAATCATTAAATCATATGTATACCTCATTAATCTAATTAAATTTCGACCGTAAGGATTTATTAAAAATACTTTATTAAATTTTATTCTTTTTCTTTTTTAATGTAGTTGCTATAGATAATCTACAATTTAATGACATTACAGTAGCTCGCACAGTATAAATCTACTAAATTTGATGTAGTTTAACTATAATTTAATGGTTTTGTGATTATATTCATAAAAAAAATACAGAATTTAATGCTTATTTTGAAACATTTATTCTATTTATAACAAAATATTTTAGTCTATAATATTCATTATATCTATTGAATTCGCTTATATTACATAGTATGTCAGAAATACTTAATTTTATGACTTTTTTTCAAAGAAGGAACGATATTAGTGACTTCATTTTAGATCTTTTGCAATGACATACATATGAAAAAAAAAATTGAGAATGATTAAGTTTCACCGTCTTATAAAGATTTTGGGATTTACAAAAAAGAGCATGGAAATCAATTTTTATTTTCTTTGTTAATTTTATTTATAAGTAAATATTTTAACGAATATTTTTAATTATATCTATTAAAATTACTATCACATAGAATTATCATGAATTACCTAATTTTATTTCCATTTTTTTTCCAGAGACTGAACGATATTAGTGGCTTCCTAATACAGATTTTGCAATTACTTGGATATGAAAAAGACTGGAGTGTGAAACAGATGAACTATCTTGTAAATGCTTTGGGTTTTGTCAAAAAAGAGCATAGAAATCAATTGTTAATTGGATTTATTAATTCCTTTTATAAGTAAATATTTTAGTCCATAAATTTCATTACATCTATTTAAATCGCTTTTACCTGATTTGTCAGAAATACCTAATTTTACTATTTTTTTTTTTCAGAGACGGAATGACTTCCAAATAAATTCTTTTGCATTCGCTTTTCAAAAAAATATTATACCTGATGAAAAATAGTTTATGGATTTCTTCTTACCATGGACATGTAATTAAATTATTGTATTGATATATATATATATTATAAATTTAAAGTTAGGTATTTTATATGCTTTAAAAGTTTTTAATAATATAAAATGCTCTTGGGTTTTCGTATAACTGTTTTTAATGATATCTTATTGCAAACAGTGATGTGTATTTTACAAACAATAATTCCGATTTGCTGAAACTGCAAATCTAGATCAATTGTTTACATCTTAATAGATAGTTACTACGTTCATTACATAATTTAAATAGCTACATAAAGATTTAATCTAAATCATTAAATCATATGTATACCTCATTAATCTAATTAAATTTCGACCGTAAGGATTTATTAAAAATACTTTATTAAATTTTATTCTTTTTCTTTTTTAATGTAGTTGCTATAGATAATCTACAATTTAATGACATTACAGTAGCTCGCACAGTATAAATCTACTAAATTTGATGTAGTTTAACTATAATTTAATGGTTTTGTGATTATATTCATAAAAAAAATACAGAATTTAATGCTTATTTTGAAACATTTATTCTATTTATAACAAAATATTTTAGTCTATAATATTCATTATATCTATTGAATTCGCTTATATTACATAGTATGTCAGAAATACTTAATTTTATGACTTTTTTTCAAAGAAGGAACGATATTAGTGACTTCATTTTAGATCTTTTGCAATGACATACATATGAAAAAAAAAATTGAGAATGATTAAGTTTCACCGTCTTATAAAGATTTTGGGATTTACAAAAAAGAGCATGGAAATCAATTTTTATTTTCTTTGTTAATTTTATTTATAAGTAAATATTTTAACGAATATTTTTAATTATATCTATTAAAATTACTATCACATAGAATTATCATGAATTACCTAATTTTATTTCCATTTTTTTTCCAGAGACTGAACGATATTAGTGGCTTCCTAATACAGATTTTGCAATTACTTGGATATGAAAAAGACTGGAGTGTGAAACAGATGAACTATCTTGTAAATGCTTTGGGTTTTGTCAAAAAAGAGCATAGAAATCAATTGTTAATTGGATTTATTAATTCCTTTTATAAGTAAATATTTTAGTCCATAAATTTCATTACATCTATTTAAATCGCTTTTACCTGATTTGTCAGAAATACCTAATTTTACTATTTTTTTTTTTCAGAGACGGAATGACTTCCAAATAAATTCTTTTGCATTCGCTTTTCAAAAAAATATTATACCTGATGAAAAATAGTTTATGGATTTCTTCTTACCATGGACATGTAATTAAATTATTGTATTGATATATATATATATTATAAATTTAAAGTTAGGTATTTTATATGCTTTAAAAGTTTTTAATAATATAAAATGCTCTTGGGTTTTCGTATAACTGTTTTTAATGATATCTTATTGCAAACAGTGATGTGTATTTTACAAACAATAATTCCGATTTGCTGAAACTGCAAATCTAGATCAATTGTTTACATCTTAATAGATAGTTACTACGTTCATTACATAATTTAAATAGCTACATAAAGATTTAATCTAAATCATTAAATCATATGTATACCTCATTAATCTAATTAAATTTCGACCGTAAGGATTTATTAAAAATACTTTATTAAATTTTATTCTTTTTCTTTTTTAATGTAGTTGCTATAGATAATCTACAATTTAATGACATTACAGTAGCTCGCACAGTATAAATCTACTAAATTTGATGTAGTTTAACTATAATTTAATGGTTTTGTGATTATATTCATAAAAAAAATACAGAATTTAATGCTTATTTTGAAACATTTATTCTATTTATAACAAAATATTTTAGTCTATAATATTCATTATATCTATTGAATTCGCTTATATTACATAGTATGTCAGAAATACTTAATTTTATGACTTTTTTTCAAAGAAGGAACGATATTAGTGACTTCATTTTAGATCTTTTGCAATGACATACATATGAAAAAAAAAATTGAGAATGATTAAGTTTCACCGTCTTGTAAAGATTTTGGGATTTACAAAAAAGAGCATGGAAATCAATTTTTATTTTCTTTGTTAATTTTATTTATAAGTAAATATTTTAACGAATATTTTTAATTATATCTATTAAAATTACTATCACATAGAATTATCATGAATTACCTAATTTTATTTCCATTTTTTTTCCAGAGACTGAACGATATTAGTGGCTTCCTAATACAGATTTTGCAATTACTTGGATATGAAAAAGACTGGAGTGTGAAACAGATGAACTATCTTGTAAATGCTTTGGGTTTTGTCAAAAAAGAGCATAGAAATCAATTGTTAATTGGATTTATTAATTCCTTTTATAAGTAAATATTTTAGTCCATAAATTTCATTACATCTATTTAAATCGCTTTTACCTGATTTGTCAGAAATACCTAATTTTACTATTTTTTTTTTTCAGAGACGGAATGACTTCCAAATAAATTCTTTTGCATTCGCTTTTCAAAAAAATAAAATCCTTTAAATTAATCAATTTATACCTGATGAAAAATAGTTTATGGAATTCTTCTTACCATGGACATGTAATTAAATTATTGTATTGATATATATATATATTATAAATTTAAAGTTAGGTATTTTATATGCTTTAAAAGTTTTTAATAATATAAAATGCTCTTGGGTTTTCGTATAACTGTTTTTAATGATATCTTATTGCAAACAGTGATGTGTATTTTACAAACAATAATTCCGATTTGCTGAAACTGCAAATCTAGATCAATTGTTTACATCTTAATAGATAGTTACTACGTTCATTACATAATTTAAATAGCTACATAAAGATTTAATCTAAATCATTAAATCATATGTATACCTCATTAATCTAATTAAATTTCGACCGTAAGGATTTATTAAAAATACTTTATTAAATTTTATTCTTTTTCTTTTTTAATGTAGTTGCTATAGATAATCTACAATTTAATGACATTACAGTAGCTCGCACAGTATAAATCTACTAAATTTGATGTAGTTTAACTATAATTTAATGGTTTTGTGATTATATTCATAAAAAAAATACAGAATTTAATGCTTATTTTGAAACATTTATTCTATTTATAACAAAATATTTTAGTCTATAATATTCATTATATCTATTGAATTCGCTTATATTACATAGTATGTCAGAAATACTTAATTTTATGACTTTTTTTCAAAGAAGGAACGATATTAGTGACTTCATTTTAGATCTTTTGCAATGACATACATATGAAAAAAAAAATTGAGAATGATTAAGTTTCACCGTCTTGTAAAGATTTTGGGATTTACAAAAAAGAGCATGGAAATCAATTTTTATTTTCTTTGTTAATTTTATTTATAAGTAAATATTTTAACGAATATTTTTAATTATATCTATTAAAATTACTATCACATAGAATTATCATGAATTACCTAATTTTATTTCCATTTTTTTTCCAGAGACTGAACGATATTAGTGGCTTCCTAATACAGATTTTGCAATTACTTGGATATGAAAAAGACTGGAGTGTGAAACAGATGAACTATCTTGTAAATGCTTTGGGTTTTGTCAAAAAAGAGCATAGAAATCAATTGTTAATTGGATTTATTAATTCCTTTTATAAGTAAATATTTTAGTCCATAAATTTCATTACATCTATTTAAATCGCTTTTACCTGATTTGTCAGAAATACCTAATTTTACTATTTTTTTTTTTCAGAGACGGAATGACTTCCAAATAAATTCTTTTGCATTCGCTTTTCAAAAAACTATTATACCTGATGAAAAATAGTTTATGGATTTCTTCTTACCATGGACATGTAATTAAATTATTGTATTGATATATATATATATTATAAATTTAAAGTTAGGTATTTTATATGCTTTAAAAGTTTTTAATAATATAAAATGCTCTTGGGTTTTCGTATAACTGTTTTTAATGATATCTTATTGCAAACAGTGATGTGTATTTTACAAACAATAATTCCGATTTGCTGAAACTGCAAATCTAGATCAATTGTTTACATCTTAATAGATAGTTACTACGTTCATTACATAATTTAAATAGCTACATAAAGATTTAATCTAAATCATTAAATCATATGTATACCTCATTAATCTAATTAAATTTCGACCGTAAGGATTTATTAAAAATACTTTATTAAATTTTATTCTTTTTCTTTTTTAATGTAGTTGCTATAGATAATCTACAATTTAATGACATTACAGTAGCTCGCACAGTATAAATCTACTAAATTTGATGTAGTTTAACTATAATTTAATGGTTTTGTGATTATATTCATAAAAAAAATACAGAATTTAATGCTTATTTTGAAACATTTATTCTATTTATAACAAAATATTTTAGTCTATAATATTCATTATATCTATTGAATTCGCTTATATTACATAGTATGTCAGAAAACTTAATTTTATGACTTTTTTTCAAAGCAGGAACGATATAAATGACTTCATTTTAGATCTTTTGCAATGACATACATATGAAAAAAAAAATTGAGAATGATTAAGTTTCACCGTCTTGTAAAGATTTTGGGATTTACAAAAAAGAGCATGGAAATCAATTTTTATTTTCTTTGTTAATTTTATTTATAAGTAAATATTTTAACGAATATTTTTAATTATATCTATTAAAATTACTATCACATAGAATTATCATGAATTACCTAATTTTATTTCCATTTTTTTTCCAGAGACTGAACGATATTAGTGGCTTCCTAATACAGCTTTTGCAATTACTTGGATATGAAAAAGACTGGAGTGTGAAACAGATGAACTATCTTGTAAATGCTTTGGGTTTTGTCAAAAAAGAGCATAGAAATCAATTGTTAATTGGATTTATTAATTCCTTTTATAAGTAAATATTTTAGTCCATAATTTTCATTACATCTATTTAAATCGCTTTTACCTGATTTGTCAGAAATACCTAATTTTACTATTTTTTTTTTTCAGAGACGGAATGACTTCCAAATAAATTCTTTTGCATTCGCTTTTCAAAAAAATAAAAACCTTTAAATTAATCAATTTATACCTGATGAAAAATAGTTTATGGAATTCTTCTTACCATGGACATGTAATTAAATTATTGTATTGATATATATATATATTATAAATTTAAAGTTAGGTATTTTATATGCTTTAAAAGTTTTTAATAATATAAAATGCTCTTGGGTTTTCGTATAACTGTTTTTAATGATATCTTATTGCAAACAGTGATGTGTATTTTACAAACAATAATTCCGATTTGCTGAAACTGCAAATCTAGATCAATTGTTTACATCTTAATAGATAGTTACTACGTTCATTACATAATTTAAATAGCTACATAAAGATTTAATCTAAATCATTAAATCATATGTATACCTCATTAATCTAATTAAATTTCGACCGTAAGGATTTATTAAAAATACTTTATTAAATTTTATTCTTTTTCTTTTTTAATGTAGTTGCTATAGATAATCTACAATTTAATGACATTACAGTAGCTCGCACAGTATAAATCTACTAAATTTGATGTAGTTTAACTATAATTTAATGGTTTTGTGATTATATTCATAAAAAAAATACAGAATTTAATGCTTATTTTGAAACATTTATTCTATTTATAACAAAATATTTTAGTCTATAATATTCATTATATCTATTGAATTCGCTTATATTACATAGTATGTCAGAAAACTTAATTTTATGACTTTTTTTCAAAGCAGGAACGATATAAATGACTTCATTTTAGATCTTTTGCAATGACATACATATGAAAAAAAAAATTGAGAATGATTAAGTTTCACCGTCTTGTAAAGATTTTGGGATTTACAAAAAAGAGCATGGAAATCAATTTTTATTTTCTTTGTTAATTTTATTTATAAGTAAATATTTTAACGAATATTTTTAATTATATCTATTAAAATTACTATCACATAGAATTATCATGAATTACCTAATTTTATTTCCATTTTTTTTCCAGAGACTGAACGATATTAGTGGCTTCCTAATACAGCTTTTGCAATTACTTGGATATGAAAAAGACTGGAGTGTGAAACAGATGAACTATCTTGTAAATGCTTTGGGTTTTGTCAAAAAAGAGCATAGAAATCAATTGTTAATTGGATTTATTAATTCCTTTTATAAGTAAATATTTTAGTCCATAATTTTCATTACATCTATTTAAATCGCTTTTACCTGATTTGTCAGAAATACCTAATTTTACTATTTTTTTTTTTCAGAGACGGAATGACTTCCAAATAAATTCTTTTGCATTCGCTTTTCAAAAAAATAAAAACCTTTAAATTAATCAATTTATACCTGATGAAAAATAGTTTATGGAATTCTT
This sequence comes from Schizaphis graminum, assembly GCA_020882235.1. Taxonomy (NCBI): domain Eukaryota; kingdom Metazoa; phylum Arthropoda; class Insecta; order Hemiptera; family Aphididae; genus Schizaphis; species Schizaphis graminum. The sequence continues at coordinate 52,417,634 of CM037031.1, read as the reverse complement.
CTTACCATGGACATGTAATTAAATTATTGTATTGATATATATATATATTATAAATTTAAAGTTAGGTATTTTATATGCTTTAAAAGTTTTTAATAATATAAAATGCTCTTGGGTTTTCGTATAACTGTTTTTAATGATATCTTATTGCAAACAGTGATGTGTATTTTACAAACAATAATTCCGATTTGCTGAAACTGCAAATCTAGATCAATTGTTTACATCTTAATAGATAGTTACTACGTTCATTACATAATTTAAATAGCTACATAAAGATTTAATCTAAATCATTAAATCATATGTATACCTCATTAATCTAATTAAATTTCGACCGTAAGGATTTATTAAAAATACTTTATTAAATTTTATTCTTTTTCTTTTTTAATGTAGTTGCTATAGATAATCTACAATTTAATGACATTACAGTAGCTCGCACAGTATAAATCTACTAAATTTGATGTAGTTTAACTATAATTTAATGGTTTTGTGATTATATTCATAAAAAAAATACAGAATTTAATGCTTATTTTGAAACATTTATTCTATTTATAACAAAATATTTTAGTCTATAATATTCATTATATCTATTGAATTCGCTTATATTACATAGTATGTCAGAAATACTTAATTTTATGACTTTTTTTCAAAGAAGGAACGATATTAGTGACTTCATTTTAGATCTTTTGCAATGACATACATATGAAAAAAAAATTGAGAATGATTAAGTTTCACCGTCTTGTAAAGATTTTGGGTTTTACAAAAAAGAGCATGGAAATCAATTTTATTTTATTTTTTTTAATTTTATTTATAAGTAAATATTTTAACGAATATTTTTAATTATATCTATTAAAATTACTATCACATAGAATTATCATGAATTACCTAATTTTATTTCCATTTTTTTTCCAGAGACTGAACGATATTAGTGGCTTCCTAATACAGCTTTTGCAATTACTTGGATATGAAAAAGACTGGAGTGTGAAACAGATGAACTATCTTGTAAATGCTTTGGGTTTTGTCAAAAAAGAGCATAGAAATCAATTGTTAATTGGATTTATTAATTCCTTTTATAAGTAAATATTTTAGTCCATAATTTTCATTACATCTATTTAAATCGCTTTTACCTGATTTGTCAGAAATACCTAATTTTACTATTTTTTTTTTTCAGAGACGGAATGACTTCCAAATAAATTCTTTTGCATTCGCTTTTCAAAAAAATAAAAACCTTTAAATTAATCAATTTATACCTGATGAAAAATAGTTTATGGATTTCTTCTTACCATGGACATGTAATTAATTTATTGTATTTATTGGAATTGAAGCCTGAGCGAACTTGTTTATTGAGGTATTTAACACAAATGATAACATGACTTTATGATTATAATAACTGTATAATATAAATGTAACATACAACTAGATATAGACACCCGTCGTACAACTTACCGTGTCAATGAGTATCCGAGAGTGACCCAAAAGCAAGAGTAAGAGTCAGAGAGTGATTCTTGTACACAAGATGAGCCCTATATATACGCGTCATTGACGTCACATAATCATACCTATGTATGTGTGTAGTATTAATAAGTATTGCTTCACATTACATAAGAAGGTTAAAATATCAATATATAATATATTGATACGTGCACCCGTGTGCTTACAATGTATGCATACTAATATTAATTGTATATTTCAACACCCTCCTTCAATTAATAATTTCTTTGATTGTAGTCACTCCTATTGCTGACCGCAATTTTTCGAACCGATCTGTTACCAATGGCTTGGTCAAGATGTCTGCTATCTGGTCCTCTGTCCCAATGAACTGGAGTAGAAATAATCCGTCTTCGTACTTTTCTCTGATGAAATGATATCGTATGTCTATGTGTTTGGTCCTCTTATGAAACTCCGGATTTTGCACTAAACGTATAGCACTTTGATTATCAATATATAATATTGGTTGCTCACCTCCTGTTGTTGATAAGCTCTTGATCAAAAGTGTTATCCACATAATTCCCTTTACTGCTTCACTTGCCGCAATATATTCTGCTTCCGTTGACGATAATGATACACATTTTTGTCTTTGTGAAGTCCATGATACAACAGCTGATCCATATTTGAACAAATACCCTGACGTTGAACGTCGTGTTTCAGTGTCACCTGCATAGTCTGCATCGCTAAATATTTCCAATGACAATTGTGCGTTACTATCAAAATATAAACCATAATTAAATGTTTTTTTAATATAACGTATTATACGCTTAATTAAATTCCAATGCGCCCTTTTTGGATTTGTCAAAAAACGACTACCAAAGTTGACTGCATATGCAATATCTGGTCTTGACACTTGAGACAAGAACAATAAACTCCCCACTGCTTGTCGATAAGGTATCTCGTCATTTAATACTTCCGTTTCTCACTGTTGATCAAGTGTATGTGATTTATCAATCGGTATTGATAACTCCTTTGCTTCTAATAATTTAACAAATTAAATTTGTTAATTATGCTACATGCATAATTTGTTTGGTGCATAAATAATGACCCATTATCCATTATGTCTACCTGCATTCCTAAAAAATATTCTACATTACCCTTTTTTACTTCAAACTCTTGTTCCAAGTTTGTTAAAAGTTCTTCAATTATTTCTTCATTATTCGCAGCAATTAAACCATCATCTACAAATATTGCAAGAATAATTTGTCCATCATGAGTTTTAAAAACACATGCATCAGCTTCACTAGATTGTAAACCAAATTTATTCAAAAAATCTTTGAATCTTTTGTTCCAACATCTTGGAGCTTGTTTAAGTCCATATAAGCTTCGTTGAAGTTTACATACTTTATTTGAACCGTCCTCGTAACCCGTTGGTTGTAACATATATATTTCTTCCTGTAAATCTCCATACAGAAATGCTGTCTTTATGTCGAACTGTCGTAATTTTAATTTTTCTACAGCTGCTACTGCGAAAATAGCTCTTATAGATTCATATCGGACTACTGGTGAAAATGTCTCATGGTAATCTATACCATACTTTTGTGAACAACCTTTAATGACAAGCCTTGCCTTAAATTTGTCTATGTTCCCGTCCGATTTATACTTAGTTTTGAATACCCATGCATTACGTAATGCAACTTTATTCCGCGGTAAATCGACTAATGTCCACGTTTCATTTTTATTTAATGACATTAATTCGTCATTCATAGCACATCTCCATTCATTTACCTGATGTCCGGTTATTGCCTCATTAAATGTTAATGGTTCTACACAATCGGCAATGAACGACTGAACGTTATACCTGTCCGGTGGTTTTAATGTACTCCTGTCACGTAATACCATCCTATTGTCATCGACTACTACTTCGTCCTTGACTTGATTTTCATTTTCTTCAATCTAAGTCGACGTTTCTGTGAATTCTAATTTGTCAGTGATTATATTTTCAAATTTAGTACATTCTTTTTCGAATATAATATCTCTACACAGAGATATCTTATTTGACTTCGAGTACCATACTCGATAACCCTTTGTGTCATTTGAATAACCAACAAATATACCTTTTTCACTTTTCGGATCCCATTTTCGTCGTTTTTGTTTTGGAATGTGTGTGTACACAACCGTACCAAATACTCGTAAATGTTTTATGTCTGGCTTGACTTTAAAATAAAGTTCATAAGGTGGCTTACCTTTTTCTGAACTAGTACCGGTCATATTTAATATATATACCGCTGTGTTTACTCCTTCAGCCCATAATGACACATCTAAATTCTTAGCACATATCATTGTTCTAGCTGCTTCAACGACTGTCCGGTTTTCCCTTTCCACTTTACCATTTTGCTCTGGTGTATATGGAACTGTCGTTTGATGTCGTATGCCATATTTCTGTAAAATACTTGTTATATCATTATTTACAAATTCTAATCCATTGTCTGTTCTTAGTATTTTAACTTTAGATCCTGTATCTGTTTTAATACCTTTAATAAATATTTCAATAATATTTTTCACTTCATATTTATTTTTAATAAAATATACCGTTCGGAAGTGTGAGAAATCATCTTTGAATAATAAGAAATATTTTGACCCACCTATTGAGTCCTTTTGCATTGGTCCACATAAATCTGCATGAATTAGTTCCCCTACATTAGTATGTTTTGTAGTACTTTTATCAAATGATTTACGTTGTTGTTTCCCAATTATACAGTCATCACAGAAAAATTGTTCATCCTTGGTTGTATAATCGATATTATGTTTAACCAAACAATTCTTCACGTATTGAATATTTTGATGACCCAATCGTTCGTGCCACAAATGTAATGTGTTTTCTACTGCAATGTTCGCATAACATTCAGTTTTATTTGGCACTTCGACCTTAACCTGTAATTCGAATAATCTTCCGTTCCGTTTACCTGTAAGAACTACTTGTCCATTCTTTGTAAACTCGCATATTTTATTATCCGAGGTTAATTTTAAACCTTTGTCTAATGATGTACCACATGAGAATAAGTTAAACTTTAAATCTGGCACATGTAATACGTTCGCTAAGTAATTTCTTTTCCAATTACCGTTTATATAAGTTAATATATTTATATTACCTTTGCCTGTTGCATACAAATTAGATCCGTCACCGATTGTTATATGTTGCGTATTTACCAGTGTTTGGAAGGAATGAGTTCCAAAAGGAACGGATTCCTGAACGAATTCCTTTTTTAAGGAACGGCACATTGAATGAATTCTTTTTTATTAAAAAATAACGAGGAACGGAACAAATTCTTTTTTTCAAGGAAAAATTACAAAATATTATTCGTTCCTTTTGAGTTCCAATTTACGCAGATAATATCTAGATATTATTTATATTATCAGATATTATGTAAATAATATATATTAAAATATTTTTTTTCTTAGTGTGAATATTCAATATTGCCAATATTTGTGATCCTTAATTGTTATCGAACTTAATTGTTAAAGTTAAATAATAATTTGAATATAATTTAACTTAAATGATTAAAAAGTAATGCACCAAAATATATCTTGGTATGAATAAAAAAAAGTATGATTAAATAAGAATTTTTATTTTATTTGGAACTAAAAAGGAACTTGTTCATTTTTTAAAGGAACGACAAAGGAACGAATTCTTTTTTTTTTTGAAGGAACAAGAAACGGAACTAATTCCTTTTTAGAAGAAACTCGCCAAACACTGGTATTTACTAATGGTTCATAACTGGAAAACCATTCTAATTTGGCACACATATGATCAGATGCGCCCGAATCTAATACCCACATATTCGTTGTGGTATTACTTAGTGTTGACTCACTAATAAATGCGTTTTCGTTTGAATCCGACGTACTTGTCTTTTTTAATTCCATACTCCGAAGGTAACTCTTACAATCTCTTTTAAAATGTCCCTTCTTACCGCAATAAAAACAATTTAATTTATTATTAGTATTTATAAGTTCCTTTTTATTTTTACTGTAACTGCCGCGTTTTCCACTAGATTTGTTTTGAAATTTGACTGAAAATGCACTCGATTTTTCTTGATCGCCCACTTCACCTTTAATCTGTTGTATCCTTGATTCTTCAATCAACAGACGACTAGTTAAATTATTTACCGTTTTACTCCCGGTTGGGATAGAGTCCCAAGCACTGTAAAAATGTTGATAGTCTTTTGGCAACGTCATTAAAATTTTTGTCATGACCATATTATCCGTAATAGGTTCTCCTGCTAAACTCAATTTCCTTCCTAAATTTTCCAATTTGGAAATGTGTGTCGATATATCATCCATTGGATCTTTTGAATAACTGAAAAACTTTTGTTGAAGCAAATGTATACTTGCCTCAGATTTCTGCTCGTAAATACTAAGCAGTTTCTCCCACATTTCAAATGCAGTTTCACAGTTAATTAAATATTGCAACGGACCATCGTCTATTGAGGTAACAATTAATTTTTGACATTTACTATCCGCCTTTTTCCAATTAATGATTTGGTTCTGCCATCGTAATTTGGCTTCCTCGTCAGTTTCCTTTTCCGACGTCCTTGTGATTTTTGGACTTGGTCTAGTCCAATCACCAGATACAATACTTCCCACTTCACTTGAAGCTAGTATGACTCTCATTTGAAATAATTTCCATAATGGCCAGTTCTCCATACCTTTTAAATTCGTGATCCTCACCGAGTCTTCCATGACTGATGAATCCTGTATACTTAATGATTATCGAAATTACCTCGTATACTGTACCGTTCCTGAAATTCAAATATTCTCCAACTGGTTGTAGTTTTCTGTGTTAAGTTAAATGTAAAAATACTTCCAATAAGCAATTTAACCCAGAATCTAGGCCCATAACCTGTTGGAATTAAAGCCTGAGCGAACTTGTTTATTGAGGTATTTAACACAAATGATAACACGACTTTATGATTATAATAACTGTATAATATAAATGTAACATACAACTAGATATAGACACCCGTCGTACAACGTACCGTGTCAATGAGTATCCGAGAGTGACCCAAGAGCAAGAGTAAGAGTCAGAGAGTGATTCTTGTACACAAAATGAGCACTACATATACGCGTCATTGACGTCACATAATCATACCTATGTATGTGTGTAGTATTAATAAGTATTGCTTCACATTACATAAGAAGGTTAAAATATCAATATATAATATATTGATACGTGCACCCGTGTGCTTACAATGTATGCATACTAATATTAATTGTATATTTCAACAGTATTGATATATATATATATATATTATAAATTTGTAGTTAGGTATTCTATATGCTTTAAAAGTTTTTAATAATATAAAATGGTTTGGGTTTTCGTATAACTGTTTTTAATGATATCTTATTGCAAACAGTGATGAGTATTTTACAAACAATAATTCCGATTTGCTGAAACTGCAAATCTAGATCAATTGTTTACATCTTAATAGATAGTTACTACGTTCATTACATAATTTAAATAGCTACATAAAGATTTAATCTAAATCATTAAATCATATGTATACCTCATTAATCTAATTAAATTTTGACCGTAAGGTTTTATTAAAAATACTTTATTAAATTTTATTCTTTTTCTTTTTTAATGTAGTTGATATAGATAATCTACTATTTAATGACATTACAGTAGCTCGCACAATATAAATCTACTAAATTTGATGTAGTTTAACTATAATTTAATGGTTTTGTGATTATATTCATAAAAAAAATACAGAATATAATGCTAATTTTGAAACATTTATTCTATTTATAACAAAATATTTTAGTCTACAATATTCATTATATCTATTGAATTCGCTTAAATTACATAGTATGTCAGAAATACTTAATTTTATGACTTTTTTTCAAAGAAGGAACGATATTAGTGACTTCCTTTTAGATCTTTTGCAATGACATACATAAGAAAAAAAAATTGAGAACTTGGACATGAAAAAAACTGGAGTGTGAAACAGATGAACTATTTTGTAAAAGCTTTGGGTTTTGTCAAAAAAAAGCATAGAAATCAATTGTTAATTGGATTTATTAATTCCTTTTATAAGTAAATATTTTAGTCCATAATTTTCATTATATCTATTTAAATCGCTTTTACCTGACTTGTCAGAAATACCTAATTTTACTATTTTTTTTTTTTCAGAGATGGAATGACTTCCAAATAAATTTTTTTGCATTCGATTTTCAAAAAAGCCTTTATATTAATCAATTTATACCTGATGAAAAATAGTTTATGGATTTCTTCTTACCATGAACATGTAATTTGTTGCCGCTATCGGCTCTTGTTCTAAAAAAAAATAAAATTAAAAGAAAGAGCAAGGGTGCCTTCACGACTGTGAGTAGGCAACCGCACATGCCGCGCTACTCACACAATAATTTAATAAAAAAAAAAAACTAAAATAAATAATCCTATTTTATTGACTAAAACAATATTATAATATAATTGAACTAAGACGGTTTAATAATAATATAAAATAATATAATATTGTTGGCTTGTGCCAGTTCAACAATAACAAGGTAACAAAATGTATAAAAGTAATGGTAACAATATTGTTATATAATTGACCTAAGCTGGTGCAATACACAGTGGAAATAATTAAAGTATGTATAATAAAATATTGTTGGCTTATGCCAGCTCAACAAGAATAACAGAGTAAAAAATATAATTTAGCCTATGCTGGCTTACTAATAATATGACAGAGTAAAAATATATATTGGCCTAAGCTGGCTCACCATGACAATGTATATAAAAAGAAACTATATAATATTATAATGTATAATATAATGCAGCTCGTCAGCCGATTACCTGGAAACTGGTGTCTGTTGGCGGCTTTGAACCAGACGCTACCGTCTCGGGATGCCCACACTTGTACAATAAAAGGAATACAATATCAAATAAAATGTGTGACAATCCCGAGAACGTACGACCAACGGGCCACCAGTTCAGACGATTAACTCAAATACAACACGCAAACGAAAACCACAAATACAAACAAGTAATTCACGTGGTTCTGCAAGTATGCCTCATCGACCGCCCTGAATTGGGGAATAATATTAGAAACTTTACAGAATAATAAAGATGATACTTACAGAAACCAATACATATACACAGAACGTTGAAACAATACGAGCAATTGAATGATGAAGATAAAAATATGAATTTTTGTAACGAAAAAATGGCCACTGGCTGGAACTGCTCCTGCACAGCTCGAACGGCAAAAAAAGGTATATGAAAGAAAAAGAGATCGAGGCGCCCGTGCGCGCTGGCTTTTATAACCTTTTCAGCCAAGTTCGATCCCCACAGTGTCAACGCATACCAAAGTTCAATGAACCTGAACTTAGGCGACACTGCAAGAATGACTTGACTGAATTGAACACTAAACATTGAACATTGGAACCTTAAAAAAAAAAAAAAAAAACACGGACACATAATTGAAATTTTTAAAAATGAAGAAACGGGAAAAAACGATCATTATCAGGCTACTGATAATCCCACACCGCACAGCTGGCGGGCACGATGGCTAAAACCTGATAATGATAACATACAACAATATACGAGGTGGCGCGAAATTCAAAAATATACATACGGCGCGAACATATACCCCCCTTTGAAAGGATACAGCCTTTCAAAACTATATAACATACTATAAAAAAAAAAAAAAATGTATTATATAAGTATATAAAAAAAAAAAAAAAAAAAAAAAACAAAAACAAAAACAAAAAAAAACATTGTGAATATATAAAAAATTATGATAGAAAGATAACAGTTTTTTTTTTTTTTTTTAATAATATAATAATGGTTAGATATTTGTATCCTGATCCTCATCTTCAGATGTTGGTAACAATGCCAACTTCACCACTGGACGGCTGAATAATTGACCCGCTGAGTTACGCACAGTGACTGCTCGAACAATGCCGTCTTGCCCTGGATGAATCTCTGTTATCCGGACCAAGGGCCATTGTAAAGGTGGCAGCAATTCATTTTTTAAGATTGCAATATCGCCTACCACTGCATTTCGAGTCCTTTTCAACCATTTTCCTTTCCTTTGACATTGGGGCAAATACTCTGAGAACCATCTCTTCCAAAATATTTGTAATTGTGCCTGCATGAGTTTGAATCTGCGCAATCGGTTTTTAGGAACTGTTGAATTGTCAGGTTCAGGGGGCAACATTAAAGAGCTACCAATTAAAAAATGCCCAGGTGTCAAGACACTTATATCAGACGGATCTGATGACATGGGTGTTAAGGGCCTTGAATTTAATGCGGCCTCTACCTTGCAAAGTAAAGTCGTGGTTTCATCATAAGTTAACAATATTCCTTTTGAAACTCGATATAGATGCCGCTTTGCGGATTGGACCGCAGCCTCCCACAGGCCTCCAAAATGAGGCGCTGCTGCTGGTATGAACTTCCACTGGATTGCATTACTGCTTAGGAAATTATTCACTAATTTGTCTTTAATGTATGCCTTAAATTGCAACTGTAATATTCGATTGGCACCCACAAAATTTGTGCCATTGTCACTATAGAGAATTGAGACTTGTCCTCGCCGAGCCATGAAGCGGGAAAGAGTGGCAAGAAAATCGTCTGCGGCTAATGAGGACACCAATTCTAAGTGGATTGCTCGGGTCACAATACATACAAAAACACATATGTAGGTTTTTATTGGTGTGACTTTTCTAAGACCACTTCTAACCATGATGGGTCCACAATAGTCCACTCCTGTCTTTGAAAATGCACGGCTCATAGTGACTCTTTCACGAGGCAATGGGGCCATCAATGGTGAAGAAAATGTAGGCCTTGTGCGAAAGCATTGTATGCAGTGGCGGATTGTTTTTCTCGCTATTTCTCTGCCTCGAAGCGGCCAGTATTTATGCGATACATGGGCAAGCAATGCCTGAGGACCCGCATGCATTAAGCGGCGATGCTCATATTCAAATATTAACCTTGTGACAATGCTTTTTGACGGCAGTAAAATTGGGTGCTTTGAATTGTACCTTATAGGTGCGTTCACTAGGCGACCACCCACTCTTATTAATCCATGCTCATCGATAAATGGGCTTAGCCTTATTAGTGCACTCTTGCGATGTACCAGTTGATTTGCCTTTAGACGAGATAATTCATCTCCGAATGCGTTGATTTGAGCCTTGCTTACCCAAAATCTTTCGGCCTCTGCTATTTCTGTGATGCTTAAGAAACCAAATATACATCCATCACGATTTTTTAAATGTGAAAGTTTACAATTATTGATGAAGCGCCGTACTAGAGCTGTCACTCTGAGCAATTTCGACCAGCTTGAATATTTTTCTAGCAACCATGGCGAAAACCCACCTGATGCTGTAAGTACCAGCTTTACTGTACGAATTTCGGGAAGCGCATCTGGCGCTTGAAAACTATTAGGCCAGGCATTTTCTTTTTGTGCCAACCAATAAGGTCCATGCCACCACAATGTTGATTGTGAAATTAATGCAGCGTCAATCCCTCGCGATATTAAGTCAGCCGGGTTTTCATTCGTTGGCACATGATGCCATTGGTTGGGAGAAGAAACGTCAAGGATTTGAGCAAGTCTGTTGGATATATAAGCCGAAAATAGAGCTTTGCTCTGTACCCAAGCGATTACGATTGAAGAATCTGACCATAAGTATACATTGCTAGGTGGTACAGTTACATTTAGTGCCTTAAGCTCAGCTAGTGTGTCATTAGCAAGTTCAGCCGCTAACAACGCTCCGCATAGCTCCAGTCTGGGAATAGTCGATGGTTTCATAGGTGCTACCCTAGACTTTGAGGTGTATAAATGAACTTCAATACTGCCGTCATGCTTCAATGAACGCATATAAACACAAGCTCCGAATGCCTCTTGGGAAGCATCACTGAAGGCGTGAAGTTGAATGTTTGCTGACGTTGACATCATTGCCTTCCTAGGAATAATTACTTGATTTAAACACTGCAAACTAGTATAAAATTTTATCCACCGATTTTTCAAATCTTCAGATAGCACTTCATCCCAGCTGATTTTTAATGACCACAGTTGTTGCAAAAAAATCTTTCCCCTAATCAGCACGGGAGATACCAGGCCAATTGGATCAAACACCTTACTAATATCAGATAAAAGGGATCGTTTGGTCATTCTGATTTGTGGATACCATTGTTTAACCATGAATAAAAAATTGTCTGATGCTGGTTGCCATAATAGGCCCAATGTTCCTATTGTTTCATCTTCATTCATGTTTATAAGAAAGTTGCGGTCGCTTTGTTGCTGTGGTATGAGATCAATAAGTTGACGAGAACTTGAGCACCACTTTCGAAGTGGGAACCCATACTGTGTCAAAATGGAATGCAGCTGGTTGTATATATAATGCACTGTCTCTATTGAATCACCGCCACTTATCAGGTCGTCCACATAGAAGTCCTGAGAAATGATCCTCTTAATTGAAACATCATTTACTTCATCAGCAATTTTAGTGAGACATCGGGTTGCTAAGAATGATGCTGCCTTGGTACCGTATGTTACAGTCTTCAGCCTGTATTCTGTCAATTGATCATGTGGATTTGCGCGATAACAAATACGTTGGAAATCGCAGTCTTCAGCTGCCATGCGCACCTGTCTGTACATCTTTTCCACGTCTGCTGTGAGCGCAATATTGTGGACACGGAATCGTAATAATATGTTGATAATGTCTGGTTGAGATTTTGGCCCTTTTAATAAAATGTCGTTTAACGAAAGACCTGATCTCGATGCAGCTGACCCATCAAATACTACTCTAAGTTTGGTTGTAAGGCTATTAGCCTTCAACACCGCGTGATGAGGTAGGTAGTAGCATGGATTAACTGTGTTTGTAGCTACTTCCATATGATCCATATTGAGGTACTCAATCATGAATGCCTTATATTCTTCTGCGAGACCTGGTTCCTTTGCGAAGCGCCTTTCTAAGTTTGAAAATCGCCTTAGAGCCATGCTTCGCGAATCACCTAGTGCTTGTGGGTTCTGTGCAAACGGTAGTCTCACTACAAATCTGCCGTTTTCATCACGTGATACTGTTGATAAAAAATGCGCTTCAGCCTTTTCTTCGTTAGCTGTTCGTTGTGCAGCCACTGAAGAAAGCAACGATAGTGACGAGTTTGTAGCTACAGATTGTGTTGTATGCTCGACTTGATTAAATTTGATAGGCATCTTTCCTACGACAATCCAACCGAAATCTGTGCTACGTAGTGAAGCAGATTCAGTGAGTGGCCATTTATTATTCCCCAAAATAATGAAGAATATTTCTGATCCGAGCAATATATCAATGCTGCTTGGTTCATGGAAATTTGGATCAGCAAGTTTGTCTTTGATGTGTTTTGGTAGCATTAAGTTACTGAGTTCAATCCTATGGGAAGGTAATACATTCACTATTGTATGTAAGGAATGCATAATAGCCGTTAACTGATGTTCGTAGAACCGAGAAGAGATGTAAGTTGAGAATGATTGTGTCGATGATGAACTTATGGAGCCGATACCGGTAATAGGTTGTTGTGTATTGTCATACGATTGCAATTTCAACTTCTTCGCACATTCGTAGGTGATGAAGTTGAGTTGTGATCCTGAGTCCAGAATGGCTCTGCAATTATGCCAATTTCCAGCTGGATCTTGTACTTTAATTATCAATGTTGACAACATAACATTGAATTTGGAATCTGAATTTTGAGTATTATTGGCAGTGCCTGAGAATAAGACTGAACTGGGTGTACTTCCAACCATGGTTGATTCAGTGCAATTTGGTTCAACCAGTGTGTTGTTAGGTGGAGTGTCCTCGTGCAATTTTGAATTATGTCGTTTATTACATTTTGGACATGATGATAGACGACAATCTTTAATTTGATGTCCATAGTTCAAGCAGTTGTAACACAATTTTGCAACAGCAACGGCGTTTTTTCGCTCAGTAATTGACATTCTCAAAAAACTGTTACAGGAATAGATTTTATGTGGTTGTGTGCAGATAGGACACTTGAGTACTTTTCCTTCAGCCGGTCGCGCAAAAAACACTTTGTTGTTAAGGTTGTTGTTTTTTAATCGTGATGATTTTTCAGTCGATGGATTGGATATAAGACCAACTTCATATGCGGTTACTCGTTTTGCCAAAAAAGATTCAAGTTCCTTATAAGAGGGTAACTCCTTGTGATCTTGCCGCAATTGCCATTCACTGGCAGTGATAGAATCAAGTTGGCCACATATTAATGTTACAAGCCATGCGTCCCAATGTTCCACCGGCTGTCCCAGAGCCTTGAGAGCACGGACATGCGACGCCACATGATGATGTAAGTTGCGTAGTTCAACCGCGGCAGGTGTGTTTACTTTTGGAGAATGGAGAAGTGACCGAATGTGGCTTTGAATGGTAAGACCTTTGTTTTCATATTGGCGTACTAACTCATTGTAAGCAACGCTGTAATTTTCTGCTGTTATTGAAAAATTTTTTATTATATCAGCTGCCGAACCCATTACACTTGACTTTAAATAATGCAGCCGTTGCACATCATTTAACTGTGCATTATTATGGAATAACGCGTTGAATGTGTCAATGAATGATGACCAGTCTTCCAAGCTTCCATTGAATGTTGGAGGCTGTATCATTGGCAACCTTAAGGTCTCACCGCTTGACGCGTTAGAAGAATGTGATGTGTTTATTACAGTTGTAGCACTCATTTCCGCGACAATGTCTTCAATATTAGCTAATAGTGTCATATTCATGTCCTCAAAATCCAATCGCTCGGATTCGTCTTCATGCCCTTGGTCCAGATCTGAGATGCATTGTTGAACATCATGGAATTCAGTAATATATTGAGTTAATGATTTAAGTCGAATTTGAAGTTGACGACCAGATTGAATGGTTTTGTTGAATTTGTTAACATAATTGCGAATCACTTCAATGGAGGATTTGATTGAAGATCTTTTCTTTAGTAGTTTACTTAATTGTGGAGAAATGGTAGTACTCATAGTGCTAGAGTTAATGAATATAATATAAAAGAATGAAAAACAAATAAAAAAAATACAATATAATATTAACAATATGCAATCTCAAGAATAAATAATTAATTCACAGCTACAAAATAAAATTTTGTTTAATTATAATAAATAACAAAATAAAATAATAACCAGCATCGACCAATAGAATGGGGGATATAAGAAAAATAATACTGTATAATAATAAATAAGATTATATGATTGTTACGATCACGTCGAGGTCACCAAAAATGTTGCCGCTATCGGCTCTTGTTCTAAAAAAAAATAAAATTAAAAGAAAGAGCAAGGGTGCCTTCACGACTGTGAGTAGGCAACCGCACATGCCGCGCTACTCACACAATAATTTAATAAAAAAAAAAAACTAAAATAAATAATCCTATTTTATTGACTAAAACAATATTATAATATAATTGAACTAAGACGGTTTAATAATAATATAAAATAATATAATATTGTTGGCTTGTGCCAGTTCAACAATAACAAGGTAACAAAATGTATAAAAGTAATGGTAACAATATTGTTATATAATTGACCTAAGCTGGTGCAATACACAGTGGAAATAATTAAAGTATGTATAATAAAATATTGTTGGCTTATGCCAGCTCAACAAGAATAACAGAGTAAAAAATATAATTTAGCCTATGCTGGCTTACTAATAATATGACAGAGTAAAAATATATATTGGCCTAAGCTGGCTCACCATGACAATGTATATAAAAAGAAACTATATAATATTATAATGTATAATATAATGCAGCTCGTCAGCCGATTACCTGGAAACTGGTGTCTGTTGGCGGCTTTGAACCAGACGCTACCGTCTCGGGATGCCCACACTTGTACAATAAAAGGAATACAATATCAAATAAAATGTGTGACAATCCCGAGAACGTACGACCAACGGGCCACCAGTTCAGACGATTAACTCAAATACAACACGCAAACGAAAACCACAAATACAAACAAGTAATTCACGTGGTTCTGCAAGTATGCCTCATCGACCGCCCTGAATTGGGGAATAATATTAGAAACTTTACAGAATAATAAAGATGATACTTACAGAAACCAATACATATACACAGAACGTTGAAACAATACGAGCAATTGAATGATGAAGATAAAAATATGAATTTTTGTAACGAAAAAATGGCCACTGGCTGGGACTGCTCCTGCACAGCTCGAACGGCAAAAAAAGGTATATGAAAGAAAAAGAGATCGAGGCGCCCGTGCGCGCTGGCTTTTATAACCTTTTCAGCCAAGTTCGATCCCCACAGTGTCAACGCATACCAAAGTTCAATGAACCTGAACTTAGGCGACACTGCAAGAATGACTTGACTGAATTGAACACTAAACATTGAACATTGGAACCTTAAGAAAAAAAAAAAAACACGGACACATAATTGAAATTTTTAAAAATGAAGAAACGGGAAAAAACGATCATTATCAGGCTACTGATAATCCCACACCGCACAGCTGGCGGGCACGATGGCTAAAACCTGATAATGATAACATACAACAATATACGAGGTGGCGCGAAATTCAAAAATATACATACGGCGCGAACATAATTAAATTATTGTATTGATATATATATATATTATAAATTTGTAGTTAGGTATTCTATAAATATTTTAGTCCATAATTTTCATAATACCTATTGAAATCGCTTCTATTATATAGTTTGTCAGAAATACTTAATTTTATTTACTTTTTTTTCAGAGACGAATGATATTAGTGACTTCCTAATTTAGCTTTTGTAATTACTTGAACAAGATAAAATCTTGAGTGTAAAACAGTTGAACTATCTTGTAAAAGTCTTGAGTATTGTCAAAAAAAGAGCATAGAAATCAATTGTTATTTGAATTTATTAATTCCATTTATAAGTTTACTTAACATGGTTCGAAGCACTTATATAAAATAATAACCTCAGATCAAGAATATTTAAGTTTCTTAAATACAAAATGTTTTTTTAACAAGTTTATTTGCATTCCCAGTTAAAATAATCCAAATTCACCATGGACTGAAAACTTTAAAACTTAATATTAAATTAAAATAAGATGGTTTGAAATTCAATAAAATTCACAAATGCTCTTCTTTTTTATTTATAAGTTATAAGTATTTACTATTCATATGACTAGAATGTATGATAAATATATAGTTACCTACAGTTATATTTTATTTTGATGTTTTAAATTATAATAACATAAAGATGCAAGTTTTTTTTTTATTAAATAAAGGTATAAAAATGTATCAAATTAAAAAATGAATTATTTATTTTTATGTACCTATTTACTGTTATTGTTTCAATATTTAATGTCTCAGTTGAATATATTAGGAAATATAATCATATATTTCTACTTGTCGGCTATGTGTGCATAGTGCCCTAGTATTTGCTTAATTTTATAAATTTTATAAATTTTTATCAAAACGTAACCCAAATAACATGTCAGATATAAAAAATATGATTCAGATACTTTAAAAATTTTAAATGGTCTTAAGTCTAAATTGTATTTTTATTTTTGTGTTGTGTCGTATATATTTTTGGATTCTTATACTTACTGCAGGTTGATTCATAAAAAAAATTTAAAAAATTAAATGAACGACCCAATAAACGCGATCTTTTTTTAAAATAACTTTAACGAGAACGAATCCATTTTTTTAGTGAACGTTCCGAACACTGCTTTTTTCATTAAGTGAGCATGTGTAATGTTTGTATTATTTATTCTATAGTTATACGCATTGACTTTTTTTTAAAAAAAAAAAATTAGCGGGCTGGTCTTGAGCAATCCATTTCGATGATAAAAGTGTTCGTAACATCATGCCATATACCGTTAAGCTTGTTTCTCTGAAATAAAGAAAATTAAAATGGAGAGGTGAGCGTCGCTTCTATAGTGTTATATGGTGGTCACGAATTAAGATATATCTTAATTCGTGATGGTGGTAGGCAGCCTAATCAAAGTCGTTGGTGTGAATACCATTTTATTCCCGTTACAAACACACTGTCGGTAGTGTTGGTACCTCTTCTTCAATCATTGTTTTTGTTGTTTATCGTTCGACGATTCATAGTTGTCTTTCATTTACTTGGGTCCCGCCACACGGTTGACATCTCCAACCCTGTAAATTCATTTCAGATATTTTCATTGACAAGTCTTCGATATGAGTCCCAGGTGAGTAACAACTATAATATTTATGCACATGCATGCGCTTCCGAATTTCCAGCAACTCGGTTTTTACCCGCTGTTTTCATTGTTTGCAAATGTTATCCGTTCCCATATAATCTACATGTGACTAAGGTCCGAATAGTTTTTCAAAAAAAATCATAATCTTGTAGTTCATTGGTAATTTTGGCGATGTCGCCGCCGTCATCATTATCCAGATGCAGTTAATGGTGATAATAAGTTATTTATTGTTCGACTGTACAAATAATAAATTACGAAATCCATTTCGCATTTATAATGGATACCTCTACCTACATTCTACATCAAAAATTTTCCAATCGCGTATCTTGAGAGTTGACAGTGTTAAGTGTTATGCATTTCCTTTCTCTTATTTTATAGTCCTAGGTGACTAAGTAGAATATTATGCAATGCACATACGTATTCGCTTCCTGTTGTAGTGGGCCAACAGCTTGTCGCAAAGATATAGTTAATGATGAAATAAATTACTCGAAATAATTCTAAGTGTTTTATTAAAACTGATTGAAAATATTCTAAGTCCAAATAATTAATATAATTGGAAAATAAACTAAGTCCAAATGAACGATTTCTGGTGTAAAGTGACGTGAAGTTGCTTGCTCTAGCTCTGGAAAATCACGTCTGCGGGAGTCCTCTCCTGGGCCCCCTTATATAGTCAGTGTCCCCTGATCTCCTACTCATGTCCCTTCTGGCCTATTCGTATTCAGGTCATTCGCTTCTCACGCTATTACGCATTTCAGAGGATGCGCGTGCGATGATGACGTCCGAAGACCATCCGCTCTTTCAGGACGCGCGTGTGTGGTGATGTCCGGTGACGATATCCCACGCGCCTGTGGTCAGCCTCGCTCGAGATTCTCAGAACTCGAGATTAATATTTTATAATTATAAATATGATTGACAGTTATATTATAGGCCTACAATGTATCGTTGAGTTCTTTCATCTCCGATTTCCGAAGGTCAATTTAATAGGTGGCTATTCTTCATTGTGACTAGGCCTAATATATTACCTCTCAGGTATGTAGGTATTTGCTCCCCATTATATATTTCTAAGTATTCCTACGTTGTACTATTCTTATTACCAGTCATGTTTTTATAATATATGATTGATTACTATCCTATTATTTGGATTTACACTGTATCGCCCCCTTTATGTATTATATTATGGGTATAGGACATCAGAGCACGTAGCACTGTCTAATATGGTTTTCGGACTTTCCTAAAAATTGTGCGCTCTTGTTTGTGTCAACCGTCAGGATCGACTAATTGGTACACAATTATCGTCGCAGTCACGGTATCATATACCTATCAAACGAACAACCAATAATAAAAAAACTATTTTTTATTACATGCATATATCATATATACATCAGACATGAATATGTCTTATAGCTACTAACTAATTTACATAAACTGCCTCTACGGGTGGTTCATAACGTCATGTTAATGCTCACCGTGTCGCACAAATTTATAGAACAACTCCTACTGGTTTATTCATAATACATACATGTCAAAATAGGTGTGACTTACTCGTATGCTCTACTGCTGGTTTAATAAATAAGACACTAAACGACATTTACGCGCATATTAGTTTCGTGTTTTCCCATTATTAATGTGATTCTGCCATCTTTGTATATACTACATAATATTTCACGAATTTTAGTAGAATAAAAATGGTTGGTTTTCTGTCCATTTGACAAACTTATTCATACAATGATTAGATGAGGAAATTATTTTGTTTTACAAATATACAATTTTTAATTTATAATTTTAATTTTTTAATTAACTAAAACAATAATAGGGAATCATAAGCATAATATTTCGTCTATTGATAATATCATAAAAATCATATGATTTGTAAGGCATAACACTTATAGAGGTTACACAAATAAAAAAAGTTTAGTAACACTGTTTGGTAGTCATCTGCAGCAAACTATTTTAAATATATGATAAATCTATTTTGATGTTTCAATTATCAACATATTAATGCAATTTTATTACAGGTCAAACAAAGTCACTAAAAATGACCCAGATTCTAATTATAATAAAAAAAAACGAGGAAAGAAAAACCAGGAATATATTGTGGAAAAGATTTTAAAAAAGCGTACAAGATATGGCAAGGTAGAATACTTTCTCAAATGGAAAGATTACAGTGATTCGGAGAATTCTTGGGAACCTATTGAAAATCTTAGTTGTGATGATTTAGTTGCTTCATATGAAGCAATTATAAAAAACAAGCCATCAACCTCAATTGATTTTGAATCTTCTGATCAATATGATAGTAATAATAATGATGAGCAGCAGAAAATAGCACAAAAAGTTGTGTCTATTAAAAAACTGCATGGCCAGATTATTTATTATGTAAAATTTAATGGAATTGAAGAACCCGAAGCGATAAAATCTAATAAGGCTGAACAATTATACTCCCATCTCATTATAAAATACTATAAAAACAAATGGTATGGAATAAAATAAATAATAATTAAGTGTTTTAATGTGAATAATAGGCTTATGAATTGAAATTTTATTTTTATATTATATGTGACATATAATAAAATATAAATACTTATTTTATTTTATTTTAATAATTAAAGCATTTTTTACTATTTGTTATGTTTTATTATTATTCGACAGAACCCTAGTACTTTAGTATTATAGATTTTTTATATTATTTATATACATGAATAATTAGTATGAACATAATTGCTGATTTTCCAGCAAATCTCACTACAAATATTTTTATTATTTTAGGTCATCAAAATACACTGATTTTTACTTTGTATCTAGCTTTTAACACAACATCAAATAATTATAATTTTTTTTAAATATTTTATATTAATTTCAGTGGTAATTGTAGTCAAATTTATTCTATACTAAGATTATGTGTTTTAATTATAAGTAATTTGACAAAAATTTTAAATATGTATTATACAAGAAGATTCAAAACAAACTACATATTCATATTCTAAAATTGGTTGTTTATAATAATAATATAATAATTATGACTAAAATCGAATCTAGCATGGGCGTAGGTAGGAAATATTTTTGGAGGTGGTTTTTGTCTAAATCTATATTAATATTATAAAATTATGAATAATTTATTTATATGTGTTGAATAATATAATTAAATACCAATACAATATTTTGTCTATATAAATTACAAATTTAAAATTATAAAAAAAATTATAATATAAAACTTTGTTTTCTTGGTTGAAGTTTAAAAATATTGATTACTTTTTATTTATTGGTACCTATAGCTATACCAAAGTAATTAATTAATTAATTGTACTTTCATAATAGTATTATAATTTTTAAATTGAAATAAAAATAATAATATTCATGTTCTACAACTTAAGTATGATTTATAGGTAATGAAATGGACATATCTTTAATTTTTAACACCATATATTTTACTTTAATACTATTAATATTATACATTTCATACTGTAAATCTAAATTATTATTAATATATTATATTCTTATCATAGAGCTATCGATTGGTTTTAGATAAAAGGGAACTTTGGTTAAATAACGTAGACCCAAAATAACATGGTCATTTGATGTATTTGTACATATATTTACAACTTTGACAATATCACCAAGAAAAGTTCCAATAAAACAGTCTGCATTATTATTAGTATTTATTACAATTTTATTAAAAATCATTTTTTTATATTGAAGTTCAGAACAGTTATTTATCATAGGTCCAGAAGTATGCTGTTATTTAAATTGATATTTTTCAGAATTTTTGATATTTAAAATTATTGGGGTGTTAAATATGATACTTTCAATATAACGTTTTACAGTTTGTTGCAGTGTTTGTATAGATAAGGTATATCTTTAATCGTGATTACAGATTAGGAGTAATACTGATAAGTGATAGTTAATTACGCACCAATAGTATAATAACTATAAATAGTTATAAAAATAGAGCCGTAGCAATGCTGTTAACACAATTATTGTACCGTGGTACGGTTACATTATGTTCGTTATTTCATTGTTTTATAGGTTACTAGCTGAATAACCCGGCTTCGCCCGTGTACAGGCAAGCTCCGTCACCAGTAATTAGAATGATAGTGTGGGACATCATTGTGCCATTAATTATGCTCAATAATTCGACAACCATATTAATTATTTTTTTATTAATTTAATTTGTAAGAATTTAAAAAAATTTATTTTAATACACTTTAATGTTTATAAAGAACCGTACATAAACTGGGGTGCGTATACGATGACGCATTAATATTCAAAAATAATAAGTAAAACACCTTGTGTATACGTAAACGTAAAGGATATTTCACGACTTTACAGCGTGTGCCGAATACTACATTACTACCATGACAAAATATACAGGTATGTCAGCAACTCGTGATACGCAGGTCCGTGACGTAAGCATTTCTCCGACTAGATTGGCGGTGGAGTGGTGGTGGAGTCATCGGCGGCGGCGGCTATAACGGCTGTGGCGACGGCAAATCAATGAAAAACGGAGAAATGCTCACGTCACAGTACAATGATGGGCGGAGGGTGGATGCGCGATTCGCTTCAAAAACCGGAATATTGCTGACATACCTGTATATTTTGTCATGATTACTACAATAGTACAATAATAAGTAAAACAGTTCGCAAGCCGTGAGTGTCGTACTGTCGTCATACAAATGAAATATAAACGCTACGCGTATCGCGTATGTGGTCAGTGGTGCGAGCGTACGACAGCATGCCATAGAGTATAGCATGCCTACCCCCACTACTACTCCTGTTGGGAAAGCCTGTGTGCGTCGTCGATTATTGCGGCAAGCGTTATAATAGAATCATAAATGACACGTCATGCCACCATGTTAATTTAAAATCGAAATTAATAATATAATGTGTTATCGATAAAGTTTTGAATATCCGAGACATATCCTATATTCTATATTATATCTGTTCGTCGGTCTATTGCTCTATCGTCTGCTCGTCGGCGGCGCGGCGGTTCGCGGTATCTGCGGCGGTGACACGGAAGGGGAAATTTGGGCGACCACGTCTAGCCACCGCGCGTCGACGGCTGCCGCACCGCGAACCTCTCACCCACCGTTAAAAATTAACTATTTTATGCTCTTTTTACCCTTTAAAATGCGAATTTCGAAAAATCCTTTCTTAGTGCGCCTAAACATAGTAATAAGTACATTTACTGAAAATTTCATATCCATAGCTTCAGCGGTTCCGGCTAGGCGATGATGAATCACCCAGGACAAGTCTTTTTATATATACAGATTATACCTAAGTTGTTCTTTTTAGTTTTTTGGTTGTTACACTATTACGTTAATCAAATTCGTTTTCGTTAATTGTTATTAGTTATTATTACAGTAGATTTAATAATATTAAATCGTCCGTTAATTCAATATGTGGGCCGTCGTTCATTTTTTTAAAGATAATTCCGTGGAAGTGGTACCAAATAATTGGTTTAACTCAAAATGTGGAGTTTGTGCATGGCCCAAAGCCAATAATAATCTTGCTAAGAAGTTTGTAAGGAAAAGAGTTGTACCCAATTATCGCGATTTTATTACCAGCTCGCTATTTTAATGGATGTAATAATATTGGTAAGCCTTTAAACAAATATACCTTCTTAGTTAATAATCACTTATTTAGATTTTAGAGATAACTAACTAAAAATTACCAGTATATTTATTCTATAGAGAGTTTGTTGGAAGCCCGCAATATAGGTTAAAAAAAGCAGAAGATGTTTCTAACTTTTCAGATACAGAAAAAACAAAAAATGTATATCAAAGAAAAGAAAAAAATGTACCATTGTCCCCCAGAAAATGACTCAAATGAAATTGGCATTGGTTGTCCTACCATTTCTAATGTGATTAGTAAGTTATTAAATATTTTAATGTTATAATTTTAAATAATGTCGAATGTGTGTTGTTCAATATCTTACAAACGAATCCCGGAAAAAAAAGACCAAGGAAAAAAAGAACAAATGAATAAAAGAACGCGGAAAAAAAGAACAATTTATAAAAATGATAAATATATTAACTGATTATATAAATTAAAAAATTATCATTTACTACATGCGATGGCCTCCCCAAAATCACGAAAAATAATCAATTTAAATATTTTTTATCCTTATATTTTTTAAGTTTTTTACTTTTTTGAATGACAACATAGATTTTTAATTTGATATTCCAAAGCAGAATATTTTTTTGAGTATTTTGATACATAAAAATCGAATTTAGGGCGAGTAGTTTATGAGTTATACGTATTTAAAGTTTAGTTGTGTGGTGTGGAGTGTAACCCCGCAAAATGTTTGTCCACTACTCCGCTTGTCTAAATTTAAAATAAGTATAATTCATAAACTACTCACTTTAATAAGTATAACTCATAAACTACTCACCCTAAATTCGAATTTTTTGTATCAAAATACTCGGAAAATTATTCTGCTTTGGAATATGAAATTAAAACACTATGTTGTTATTCAAAAAAGTAAAAAACTTAAAAAATTATAAGGATAAAAAATATAACTTTTTAATATATAAGTTGTTTTTTTTAGCAATTTAAAACTATGTAAAAAAATATTTTCAAAAACATGAATATAAAGGACTAGAAAACTAGTGAACACACTACTTTACCACAGTCAGGTTGTCGAAAGACAAAAACAAATAAGTAATTGTGTAAGTAAATGTGCTTAAATAATCATTTTTAATCTTCATAATCAATTAATATATATATTTTTTTATATAATATTCAAATTTTCAAAAATTGTTCTTTTTTTCCTTGGTCTTTTTTCCGATTACCCATACAAACATATAACATAACCAGTAAATTAAACACTGAACATAACAAATGTGAATTACTTTAACGCTACCTAGTGCCTATATTTATTTGCACTACAATCTAGTGTCTACGACACACTTTGTGCACTCTGGAATCTCAAATGTCTACCTGAATTGTCATTGAACAATTAACTATATACAATACCTGTAGATAATGCCTACCACCATGTTAATACAGCAACTATGATGTATTATCTCTTAATATTCTAATTTAATAAAATAGTTTTTGTAATTTATATTTATATTATATCTAGGCACTATTCTGAATTCACCTAAATTTTTAATAAGTATATTAATTATTAAAACATAAAATACTCAAAATTACAAACATTCCACATTCATATTTTCCACTAACTTTCTTCAATATTTATATTTATACTTTTGTTAATATGAAATACTCACTAAAGTTTCCCTTATAAATATGCAAAATATTGCATTTTAAAATTTTGTATTTGATTTAAATACTGATCTATAAACAATTGTATATATCTAATTGTAATTTGTATATTTCCCATTATTTTTGTTAGACGACTCAATCAATTCTGAAAAAGACAATGGTACACCATTATTGAATACTAATTGTCCTTATATTGAAAATATTGATGAACCAATCATATCACCTGATATATTCTGTGAGTATTTTATTATATGTTTTATTATTTGGTAGTATTTTAGTATTTGAAAACCTCTAAATGGTACATATTTATCATGTGTGTGTGACATAGGCGGACATTTGGTTGAAATTTTAGGGGGGCTATAATAATCTAATGTAAAGTGACCCGCGGGGGCTTTTTAGCAAATTAAGTTTCGATTTTGGGGGCTATTAAAATATTTAGGGGGGCTAAGTCCCCCTGAGCCCCCCCCCCCCCGATGTCCGCCTACGGTGTGTGAATTGTGAAATGTGTTAAAATTGTATAATATAATATTTATTATAATTAGTACCTATTAAAATAACCAAACTGTGGGTATTGTGTATATTAAATATTGTTTATTTTTAAAGTAAAAACTTTTTTTTCAGCTAATAATGCTTTATGTTTGACTCCTGTTCGTTTGCCCAGCAAAATCATCAAAATTAAATCAAAATAACTCTCCCTTCAAAAGAATCAAAATTCAAGCATTATTCAAGAAAAAAGTTCATTCAACAGCTTTAAATGGTACCTAATATTATTATTAATATTAAATTATTATAGTTCCTACTTTTACACATTTTAAACTTCTTTAATAATATTATACTATATTATATTTTATTATTATGTAAGTAGGTATTAATGGTATTATAGTAGTTACGTATATTATATTCAACTGGAAATTGATCTTATTTTACAGATGATATTCTTAAAACAATAATGAGAAACCAACTAATTTTCAAATTCAAACTACGAACAATTGAAGAAAAACAAGATGTTATCATCAAAATGCTTGAAGATCAAGCAAGTAAACAAATTTTTTCAAATGGAGATAGTACTCTTATTGATTACAATCCTATGGCTGATTTGTTTCCCATAGAAAATCTAGATGATTTTAATAAAATAGAAGATCAAATTTTATTAGACAGTGAATACCGCAAAAAATTATAGTGAGTGATAATATATTATATTGTTGTTCTTAATAATATTATGTTAATATTTTATTTAAATTATATTTTTAAAACTATTTTATTATAATATATGAACTACATTTTATAAATTCATTTAGGTACGGGATCTATCTAACAATATTGGTGGGAAAAATGTTGGTTCATCAATAAAGAAAATGATGTTACAACTTTTTGATGACGAATTGTTGCAACAATTCTCATTTGCTGGAAGAAAATTAACATAAAAAAAATGTATTCAGTCATTGGGTTGCTATAAATTAATTGATGGTAAACTTTAGATTTTAAATTTATTAAATAATAGTATAATTATAATTTTAATGTTATTCATTTTAGAAGCCACCAAAAAAATGTCAAATTTCAAAGGTATTTTAAGGCAAGAGGAGATTGACGAATGACGATGCTATTAAGTATATGCTTATTCAAGCACCATTTCGCTTAAAACTAAAATTAGAAAATGCAGCAATATGGTATAGTGCCATAAAATAACAATTACCTATAGTCTATACCTATCTGTATTAAATATTTTACTTTTAATTTTGAATAAAGCGCCTTTTCTGTTGTTCTGATGTTGTGTCAACTTTATTCTTAATACTTGATATTTTTATTTATTTTTTGGATTTTTTGACACAGTTGCATTATCACTTATTGTTTCTAATAATGAATCTGACCTTATGTTGTAATTTTCTGGAACTTTGAGAGTATTGCTATTGACCTTAATAAATTGAATATCATTAATCATGATATTATAATCAACTATTTTGGTTGATTTGGTTTTAGTTTCTGGAACCAAAATAGTGTCACTATCAACCTGTATAAACTCAATATCGTCCAAGTTATTATTATTATTAGTAGTTATTATTAGTTATTATTTAGGACCTTAGTTGATTTAATCGATTTTTTAGATTTTTCCACAGAAAATCCATCGATTGCAGGAACGTTTGGTTTAATAAAATTGTTTTTGACTTCTTGTACAATTTGGTCATCAACAGTCTCTGAATATTTTTCTATTTCCTTGAAAGTATCTATGTCCATAACCAGAATAGGTCTGTGATCACTTATGAGGGACTCGTACACCAAAGCTGCAATGTCAACATTTATAATGACATTATCAATGGTTGTTCCGTGATCTGTAGTAATACCGTCAACCAATATTTTGTAATTGAAATGTTTTAATATTTGAACTAGTTATTTTGGCGGTTCGTTGAAGTTTATATTGAAATCACCAATGAAGACAACATTATTTTTGTTGGAAGCTACCGTTTCAATGAAATAACAAAGTTTCTGTAAAGGAAAATTTGGTGATAAATATATCCCAATATAGGTAATATTATCAACGATAATTTCAATTGCTTCTAAGTGTGTGTTTTTCTTTTGATCTTGAAGCAATGTTGTGCTGCAGGTTATTTCTTTATGAATAATGGATTCTCCAACAAAAAAAATTGAACCACTTTTACCATTTGCATGTATACTGTCTATTCTACAGCATTTAGTATGGTTTTTAATGGTATATGTGTCAATTGATTTTGAACCAGTTTCTTGGAAGAACATTATTTTAGATTGTAGGAGAGTGGCATTTTGTGTGTCATAATTCCAGAAAAGCGCGGAATAAAAACACAACTTGGTGTCCTGAGTCTGCACATTTCATGTTCAACTTTTGCAGAAGGTTTTGGTGACTTTGCAGGAAAGTAGTCTATACGGAAACCTTGAGCCGACGTTGCTCGACTACATCCTACATATAACATATTGCACTTCAATAATTTTTAGGGTATATGAAATGCTACAGATTGATATGTGGCAACTTGAATTTTGTGTACCATCAATGCCAAAGCTTCCACTAAGGGCAATTGCATTCTAGTTACTTTATGGTGTTCTGCATTACCGAGTTGAAATTCTAATTTTAGGATTTCAATTGGTGTCCACTTGCACATATCATCTGTGTGTTCGCCTTCGGTTTTAAGTTTGTCTTTTATCTTCTGTCTGGTTAGTGACCCCACATCTGGCTCATCAAACTTGATCCAAACCCTTTTGCCAACTTCTTTACCTCCTGCAGTCTGTTCTTTGTTTCTTGGCAGATTCAATATCCGATCGTTTCGCAGACGTATCAATGGCTTCGGATATGAAACTAACTTTATTCATAGAGTTAAGCACTCTTCTGTTCATTTCGTCGACTTCGTTATTAGTAGCCCAAAGATGCATTACTTGTGGTTGAAAAGTAATGTCTAGATGGGTTATAAGATTTTGGAAATATTTTACATCACCTTCCTTCAACGGTCCTCTGGCCAACTTTGTTAACATTATTGCAAATTGTTTGTCATCTTTTTGGCGCATTATTTCAGTCAATTCATAAAACTTGATTTTTTCCCAAATAGATTTAATCGATAACATTTCTACAGCACTTGGAAATTTAGACGATATTTCTTCAAAACTATCGTACAATGGTGATGCTAATACCGGTGCTAATTGAAAGAAATTGCCAAACACTATTATATTTATGTCACCAAATGGTTTATTCATTCTTAATATAGATCTCAATCGTTGATCCCAGTGTTTTTATGCCAACCATGGAAATTTCATCAATTTTCAAAAGTTTTACATTAGCAAACTGATAACGTAGTGTATTTGAAATATCTGAATTTAACTTTGGTAATAATCCGGCAAATTGATTCAATGGTAGTTTGAACGCGGAATGAAGTGTTAATCCTTTTATTCCATATGCAGCTTTAGCTGTTGGTGCTGTCAGCAATACGGGAGGAAGTGACAGATCATCTATATCTGGTCTAAGATTTGCTATCCTAATTACAGATTGGTCTAATGCTCGTATAAGCATTGACTTTCCAGCTCCCGCTGGTCCAGTTAGGAAAATGGATTTATATTCATTAACATCTTTAATTTACAATTTTTGTAAAATGTCTTCTAATGATGGATCTAAAGATGAATCACTGTCCTCGAAGTCCCTGAGGTATTGCAGAAGTTTTTCATATTGTAGTGTACGAATTTTTCTTGTGATCGGATTACTTATGTCTTCTGTTAGCGGAGTCAATATACAGGTTTCATTCATTGGTGGATATGGTATGTTGAAGCGACACTTTTTCATTTGTTTGTCTTTGTCAGTTCTGTAACATGCGTGTGTATGGCTATGAGTATTTTTATGCAAATACTCATGGTCCGGACTTCAATCGTCTACCATACACGTAATGTATTTGTTGATAAGTGTTACACATGCACCAAAAGTTTTAGGTTTGATTGGGTCAAAAACAGGTGCATTTTCTAACCACAATAGCATGTGTACATGTGGACTGCCCCTATGTTGATATTCGACACGATAAAAGAAATGTTTCACACTGTGTTCTTTGAAAATAACATTTTTGGACTTGATCAATTTAAAAAGTGCTCTAAACCTATGATCAAAATAAGTAGCACAAACAACTGGGTCTTGTGTAATTAAATCAGATTTTTCAATTTTTGTGTATAAGTTAGGACAGTATCATCAGACAACGTTTTGAAGTAACGCAGTTTATACAAAATCTTTAACAAATCAGTCCAAGTTGATTCACTAGGGCTAAATGTTAAGAATAATGTCGGTTGACCTTTTTGACGCACCATGGCAAAAACATTTTTTCTCATCGCTGCAAGTTATGAAGGTGAATTTTGTACGTTGTGTAACATTCGGTATCCTTTATCGTTATCTATCATTTTGTTTAGAACAGATGGATTTTCTACGTCATTCGCAGTTGTGTTTCCTTTTTTGTTTTTTCGTAAAACAATTTGCATATTGCTTGCAATTAGTTTTTGAACTAATACCTTGCATTTAAAAAACAAGTTAGATGAGTCTGATGCAAACCTCCGATCTACGTTCAGCAGTTCAGACCTTACTACTTTTGAGTAATTTTTTAAAGGTGATTTATTTGTACGTGGATGCCCACCAAATAAATCAGGAAAAGCTTTTTCCTCTGCATGGTCATCAATAAGAATAGATAACGGTTTCATGCCTTCGCCTGGTGCAAAAGAATCAAAATCACAGTTTTCAATCATCGTGTCCATTGATCCCGGATTGATTGGTTCAATATTTGTATCATCATCGTCTGTTCCTTTACTTTTGTGATCTGAGCCATTTTCCAAACTTTTTGTTGTTTCTGATACATGTGCCAGCCAATCTTTGTCTATTTCAGCATCTTTATATAGAGGTTTTTTAATCAAATCATTCAATGCTGATACTACAATGATGGTCTGACATTTTGATAAAGATAATGTTATTGTTTAAAGCACGATTTTCTTTTTAATTTTACCTTCATCATCTTAACTGCAGCTAAATTTTCGGCACGCCTTGGCAAAATAGATGTAGTCTTAGTCAGATCTATTGGAACATTGGTAACGTCTATGACACGAATAACATTTTTCTGATAAACCTTGAGACCTTTTCAAAATATATTCAGATATCAAAACATCTTCCTTCTGCCTGATTTCGTTAAATTTTTGCCGTTCTCGTTTTGTATAAGATATTGAATATGGTTTTTTCTTTTTAGTAGATACATTTTGACATAGGATGCTATCTGATGGTAATCTTCGCTTTCTCATGTTTCGAACATTTTGAATTTGATATGTTTTTTGAAAACTGGATTTTCCATTCGTTTCAATCTGTTCTTCACACTGGCCACCTTGTTGGAATTTTTTACAACTGGATCTTGTAGTCGTTTCAACATGCTCTTACGACTAGTGATCTGGTTAGCTTTTTTAATTTCCGGATCTTGTAGACGTTTCAACATGCTCTTACGACTAGCGATCTGGTTAGGTTTTCTTAAAATTGGGTCTTGCAATCGTTTTTTTGTACATTTCAAATTAAGCAATTTTCTTTAATTAGTAACAACGATATATTGGGACTCACGATATAATTGTTTTCTCAATTTATCATTTTCAAGTTCACGTGCACGAACAGTTTCTTTTTCACGGGATCGTATCTTATCTTCTTTTTTTTTTGAGAGCACGTTTCGATATTCGTCCCATTAAAAAAAAAAAAATTAACAACTTCCCAAACTGTGAGAATTAAAAAATAAATAAATAAAAAAACACTATTTCTGACAACCCTGACAACCTAAAAAAAAGCGGATAAGTGGGTATCGCTCTGCTGTATATTAGGGAGTGGGGTGGACCTCGGACTATGGTAGGTTAAATTTGAATGCAATGATAGGTATCATTGTATACGAAAAACGATTCAGAACGAAGATGATTTGTCAGTCTAGGATATATTATATTTAAATATTGTCATATATTCTATTTTAAAACAAATAGTATAGTTACTTTATAGTATCTGTTTATTAATAAAAAAAGTATTTGGCAACATACGCATAATGAGTATGAAATTTAATTTAAATTTTGACATATTTCGTATAAATTCGAACTTTAAGCACTTATAAAAAAAAATTTTGACGAACGATTTCGGATTTATTTTATCACTTTAAGAAACCTTGTATTAAATTTTCAAGATTTTCTGGCCACCCAAAAAATTTTTATCGGCATTTGTAGAAAAAAAAATTAGAAAAGTCGAAAATTTCAATTGTCTATAAGTAGCTTAAAAATAGTAAAAATATTTTGAAAATTTAACTGTAAAGAGAAAACCATAATATAAACATTTGGTGAAAATTTCAAGTATTTACAATGATTTGTTTTTGAGTTACAGAAAAATTTTTTTCATTAAAATTGCCATTTTTCTGTCATTTTTTTTTTTGTTTTTCTCGATTTTTTTGAAAACTAAATACTAATTACTTTTGACCCCCCCCCCAAAGTACCAACTAGATGAATTTTCCTATTCAAAGAGGGGCTGAAGTCAATTATCGGAGCATTATTACTGCTCCAAATGTTGTCGTCAGACACAAAAAAAAAAAAATAACACACATCATAGTAAAATCAATACATTCTTCACTTCGTTCATAATCTAAAACAAACATAGTTAGTTAAAACCAACTGGCATATAAAAATAAAAAAACACTCCAATTTTTTAAATTGAATAATCCTCAAACTTTTTTATAATTATTCTATGCTTAACTTATGGACAGCATAGTATTAAATTTTCAATTCTTAGCGTTTGATAGTAAAATATTTATAAATTTTTAACTACCAAATAGTAAAAAATATTCATGATTTAGACGAACTTTTGTCAATATTTGAATTTCAAATGCTAATACAAAAAAAATTGTACGTATGTATTTTTATAATTTTTGAATGAGAGTTAGAACAAATTATGTGGACCCTTCAATTAAATTTTCAAGTAATTTGTCCTAGCTACATTTTTTTTATCAACATTTATAAAAAAATTGAAAATTTCAATTTTCTATAAATAGCTCAAAAAAAGTCAAAATATTTTGAAAATCAAATCACGTAAAAAAAATGGCAATCTAAATAACTGGTAAAATTTTCAAGTATTTACGAGTTATACTATTTGATGACAACAAATCAATAATAAACCGTTATTTAATGCGGTTTTGTAAAAATTAAAATTTCAAACACTCATAAAAATTTTTGTCTGAATCCGGTAGAGTTTTTTTTACAGATATTTGAAGAAAAATGTATGGAGAACCTTGTACCAAATTTTCAAAACTTAGTTATAAAAGAAAAAATTTTTACGATTTTTCAACCACAAAATTACTTGCAAATTTTCGCAATATTGACATATTTCGTATAAATTCGAACTTTAAGCACTTATAAAAAAAAATTGTGACTAACGATTTCGGATTTTTTTTTATTACTTTAAGAACAACTTATAAGAAACCTTGTATTAGATTTTCAAGATTTTCTGGTCGGCCAAACAATTTTTATCGATATTTTTAAAAAAAGTACTTAGAAAAATTGAATATTTTAATTGCCTATAAATAGCTCAAAAAAGGTCAAAATTCTTTACAAACGCTAATATAAACATTTGGTGAAAATTTCAAGTGTTTACATCGATTAGTTTTTGAGTTATAGCAAAATTGAAAATTCGATTTTGTCGAAAATTGGTTTTGCGTAAAAAATCCCGTTTTTCCATCATTTTTTTAGGATTTTTCCCGACTCATTTAAAAAATATTGAAAATTTTTAACTTTTGACCCCCGAATGTACCAACAAGATTCAATTTCCTTTTCAAAGAGGGGCTGAAGTAAAAAATCTAAGCATTTTTACTGCTCCAAATGTCGTCAGACACAAAAAAAAAAAAGAAACACACATCATTATAAAATCAATACATTCATCACTCTGTTCAGAATCTAAAATGTTATGAGGAAATTGAACTGGTCGATTTTGGAAATTAATTGTAAAATCAATACATTCATCACTCCGTTCAGAATCTAATAATGTCAATATATAGATATGCTTATATTTTAAATACTTTTAGGCTACTTATATTTTTAATCATTTTCGAAATTATATAATTATATAATTGCTATAATTTTACAAAAATTATATACAAATATTATATTGTTTATAATTTTTGTTTTGGCCGAAAGGGGAATCGGTATTTTTTAATTTGGTCGAAAAGGGAATCGACCTATTTTAAATTTGGTCGAAAAGTAAATCGGCCGAAAAAGGAAGGGTACATTTTTGGTCGAAAACGGTTTCACCCATTCCTTCCCCGTGTACTTCATTGACCGTAATAAAAATTTATTCGCGTGAAATTTGGTTGCCGAATGCTAACATTTAGTATAACACTGACGTGTTGCTTTTTTTTAGTATTTAAAATCAGCATTTCTTATAATAATATTTTTTTTCACAATTTCCTTTTCATTTTGGACAAAAAAACCAATAATTCATAAAGTTTCAACAGTGTGAACAAAAAACAACGAAAAAGTTTGGTAGTATTATACTACATCAAATGTTCACTGAAATATCAATTTTTAATAAAAAATTAATAATCAATAATTAGTTACACGGGGAAAAATTGTTATTAATGTGCACATTTGCCGATTATTTAAAAGATTAATAACTTGATTTTCATTAACTTATAGAATCAAAAATAGGCTCAAAACTTGCTCCGCTGTGTTTCTTTTATTAAAAAAAAATTAAGATCTTTATAACACTATATTATAGTAAATTATTGTATAGTACCTATTGATGTATATTTATTTTGAGTTTTCGCGCTTGATAATATCATTGTATCGTATTTTTCAAATCCCTAGCGGATATATAATTTTCCGTTTTATGAATAGATATTGGTCCTTATTTCACTACCAACTTACTACATTTTTGTACACAACATGAAATGTCATTAATGATCCTTTCTTTAGCTTTTTTGGTGATTTTGGAACTGTCTTAAAGGTGCCATCACATCCTGCAGACTTGACAGTTAGGAGTTCATTGCTGAATCGACGTATGAATTCAGTATTGGCAAATATGATTCCTACAAATACTCCTTCTAATATTATAGCCTGTTGAAAAAATGTTGATGGTGGCTCTTGAAGTGTCATGAAATATTCACTGTACTCTGGGATATTTAAAAAATTGACCAATTCCTGAATTGTTTCTGGGATTTTTGGTCTTCGACGGTTCCGCATTCTTTTGCATCTCAACTGTGCTTGTTGGAAAGTATATGACCAACTTCCTCGAGGATGACTCAAAATTACAACACAATATGTGGGTACAACGTCCTCTTAATGTATAAGGTAATTTATCTTCTATTAGTGACTATTCTAAAGTTTATTTACCTAATGATTTCTTCATTGTAGAT
Organism: Schizaphis graminum; assembly: GCA_020882235.1. Lineage (NCBI taxonomy): Eukaryota > Metazoa > Arthropoda > Insecta > Hemiptera > Aphididae > Schizaphis > Schizaphis graminum. Next base: position 52,382,882 of record CM037031.1, on the reverse strand, counting down.
TTGTCTAATTGGCACAGACATGGCGCCTATTGCGGTTGATCTTCTTCCTACTGCTTGTCTCAAGAATGGCATATCCATGTCTAATTGAACAGCTCCATGGTTGTGTCCTCCAGGCTGAAGGTCTAAATAATTGCCTTCATTTTCTATATTTATAATTGCTGTAGCTGGACAATATTGCTCCACTTTTTTGTTTCTCTGCTTTTCACAAATCAAGTACCTTATGAACATAATAAAAGTATTACTATTAAAACATAAAAAATATTAAGAAACTGTTTAATATACTAACATTTTATTTTTTACAACACTTTTTTTATAATATTTATAATATAAATTGTCTATGTATACACTTGATCTGTTGTGAACGCCCGGTATAATCCTATACGTTCGATTACGTTGTAAGTTTTCTAAAATGAAAATAATTAATTAAAACTATACCTCAGTAACTAAATAAATAATAATTATTTTTATAAAAAAAAAGAAAATACAAATTACCGGCCTCGTAATCAATTATTGGTTCTTCATTTTCGTCATTTTCATCATTTTCTTCGATTACTAAAATATATTATATTTATTTAAAGTATATTGTGGTAAGTGGAATTTTATTTGATACTTACAGTCATCCACCTCTGAATCAGAACTATCTTCGACTAAAAAATTAAAATATAATATATATAAACAATAAATGCACTCATTCTATACAAACACACAAATAATTATTTACTGTATTGTAAAAACATTGATCTTTTATACTATATTTTAATACCTAATGTATATAAAAACACACTAATTAATTAAGTTAAATTTTTAGTATTTGGAAATAAAAAGTGTAATTCTTTTACTTTGTATATAATAATTGTGATCAACTAAGTGTTTATCTACTGCAATTTGACCAATATTTGCATATGTGTGGTCATTCAACAAATCTTCATTGCAACTTTCCATTTTTTTTTTAAAAAAATTATAATAAAATTATAAAAAGGTACTGGGTTGAAAATATAATTTTTAGATGTTAAGTATGGACTGGTCACTGGTATACAACTTTGTGATGAACATACTCGATAGTAATTGGGATATAGTATCTTAATTGGTATTAAACCTATATATATAATAATAGTTGGTCCCAGAAATCCCCATCACAATACATATGGAAATATCCCTATGATTAGGGATACATGTATAACGTTTATAGGGGAAAAACTCCCACATTGTGTCTTACATAAAAACTAATTTGAGGTATAAAGTATGAACTGGTAGGTTTCAACTTAGTGTTGAACATACTCAATAGTAATTGGGATAGTGTAATCTTAATTGGTGTTAAACCTATACAAATAATAATAGTATGTCCCAGAAATTTCCATCACAATACATATATGATTAGAACGTTTATAGGGAAAAAAGTCCCACATTGTGTCTTACTAATTGGAGGTAAAAGTATAAACTGGTATACAACTTTATGTTGAAAATACTCAATAGTAATTGGGATAGTGTAATCTTAATTGGTGTTAAACCTATACAAATAATAATAGTATGTCCCAGAAATTTCCATCACAATACATATATGATTAGAACGTTTATAGGGAAAAAAGTCCCACATTGTGTCTTACTAATTGGAGGTAAAAGTATAAACTGGTATACAACTTTATGTTGAAAATACTCAATAGTAATTGGGATAGTGTAATCTTAATTGGTGTTAAAACTATACATATTAAACTGTTATATATTTTTGGGTGCCCAAAAATTTAATACAAGGTTTCTTATAAGTTGTTACTTGTTTATATTGTAGTCCTTTAGTAGTTGAAAATTCATTATTTTTTTGGTGTTTATATAATATAAGGTAATAAATATTCAACACTATGTTTTCCAAGATTTCCTTAAAATAGCAACAGAGAAAACTCTAAGCGTCATTAAAAGAATAATGTTGGCGTTTGAATTTAAAATTTAAATATTATATAACAAAAATATAAGTCTACGACTTATACTTGATAATATACATAGACACAATTTTTTATTATTAATGTTTGAAGTTCAAATATTGACGAAAATTCGTAAAAATCATAAATATTTGCATATTATTTTGTAGAATGGTACCCACTTCACCACCCTTTTTTATTTTAAATATTATGTATTAATATTAATTGTTCAAATATATTATGAAAATATGAAAATAATATTAAATTAAATATTTTTGTTGTTGGTATCACTATTGAAATAGGATTGGTGGGATTTTTATTTTTCTAAGTTGGCTACAACGAATTAAAAATTCTGTTATCACTAAATATGAATTTGGAAGAAATGACCCTTTTTATGTTCTTTTTTTGTTATCTAAAATTTAGATTTAGTTTCTAAATCACCCAGCTGTATGATAGGTAGTATGTTGTCGTATCGTCAAGGAGCTATTGAATATTGAAGTACTTCGTTAGCTGGTCGCCGCACGTTAATATTGCGAGGTGGGGTCATTATTATATATCAATATTAACGTGCGGAGACCAGTTAACGAAGTACTTCAATATTCAATAGCTGATCCTTGACGGTACGACAACATACATACCTATCATACAGCTGGGTGATTTATAAACTAAATCTAAATTTTAGATAACAAAAAAAGAACATAAGAATAGGTATGTCTTCTCTATTTTATGTTATAGTGTGCGGTTTACGGCCGCCGAACAAATCCATATTGTTACACTGTATGCATAGGTACTATATAACAGAACACGGAGCCAGCAGGTGAATAATTTTTAGCACTCACATCCCTTACACAAAAAGAAACTATTAATACTGGTGGGTGTAGATCTTCAACATGAATCATGTTTATTTCAATTTACCATGTGAAATTTAAAAAATTTAAAAACGCCGTTATGTATTAATTTATTATTATTAAGTTTTTATTTTATAATTTGTCATAATGATGTAATTGTATCCAAATTTTAAGGACATACAATTTTATTAGTAACCAACTTATTTTATAATTTTACTATTTATACGCTATTCTAAATGAGATGAGTATCGGGTGGCTAAAAGTTGTGTGCATGTTCTTATTGTCACGAGACAGAACTTAACACACTGGCGTACTGGGAACGTCGCGCGCGGCTTCTGGCTGTTGTGAACAAAAACTGGTAAACTGATCCATTTTAGAACATAGTATATTTAATAATTATATATTATAATCATACAGACTAAATAATAAAACTAAAACAATTCCTATTAACATTTGTTTGAGCTTAAAAACTTGCTTCAATTGTTCATATTACAAAAAATTCTCACTAAATTTGCATTATGAACTGGAATAGCAAACATAATATATTGACAAAGATTAAGTAATTCAATATACTGTTCACAACTGTTACAATTCTAAATGAAACTAGTCAGTTTTCATAACAAAATTCTATATTATTTAATTTGCTTTTACTGTATTGTTTTTAATCCAAATGATTTATTAAATCACTTAGCATCATCTATGATATACAAACTTATATTTTTTATATAAATATATGTAGGTACTTTCAATATTTTCTCATTCTGTTGAACTGTTTAAGTTCATACAAGAAAAAAAAATATTATTGGTATATTCAGTCATAGATTCTAAACAGTTTTGAATAACCATAAGATATTGAGCAAAAGTAAAAAATTAGTTAAATTGATAGTAGAGTTATTTTGAGAAAAAAATATAGCAATTTTGAAACTTACACAGAGCTATCTAAAATGTCCAAAATCTATTTTTTTTAAAAAATATTATTTTTTTAACCTATAAATTAGACATCTGTATTGAACTTCTTCTAAATCTTAAATCTTCTAAAAGTTTTGGATTTTGTTAAAAATACCTAATTTTATTTATTTATATTTTTTTCAGAGACTGAACGATATTAGTGACTTCCTAATATTGTTTTTGCAATAACTTGGACAAGAAGAATAACTGGAGTGTGATAAAGTTGAAGCATCTTCTATAAGTTTTGGATTTTGTCATAAATAAAGCATAGAAATCTATTGTTATTTTGATTTATTACTTCCATTTATAAGTAAATATTTTAACCTATAATTTTCATTATATCTATTGAAATCGCTATTACTATGGAATTCTTCTTACCATGGACATGGAATAAATTTATTGTATTGATATATAAATATTTAAAATTTGTATGTAGTTTATCTATATGCTTTAGAAGTTTTTGATAATATTAATTGCTCTTGCGTTTCAAATAACTAATTTTTGGCGATAACTTATTGCAAACATTGATGAGTTTTCTACAAATAATGATTGCGATGAGCTGAAATTGCAAATCTAGATTAATTATTTACATATTAATGGATACTTTTCACGGTCTTTACATTATTTAAATTGCTCTATGTAAATTTAATCTAAATTATTAAGGCATATGTATACCTCATTAATCAAATTAAATATCGAAAAATAAGATTTATTACAAATACCTTATCAAACTTTATTCGTTTTCGTTCTGAAAGTAGTTGATATACATAATCAACAATTTAATGATATTACAGTAGGTAGCTTGCGAAATACAAATCTACCGATTTTAATGGAGTTTTTCTAGAATCTAACTGTTTTAGCTTTTATTCATTAAAAAGCATAGAATATAATTCTAATTTTGATAGATTAATTGTATTTATAACTAAATATAACAAATTATACTGAAAGAAATACAACCTGGACTATATTGGCACTATGGCCTAAATATAAGAATTTTACAGTTTTTAAAGAAAAATGAAACATTTTATGTAAAGAATAATATTCCAATTGAAATAGTTTTTAATGTTGATGGTTTACCTATTAGCCGATCATCAGGAAGCCAAGTTTGGCCAATCTTAGGGTCCATTTATTACTTTACTGAAGTATTGATTATTGGCATTTATTATGGCCAAAGTAAAAAACCATATGACTCCAATTTATTTTTGGAAGACTTTATTGCAGAAGCTAAAGAATTAGTAGAAAATGGAGTCAGTTATATGTGACAGGTATGGCTTATAAATAATAATATAATTTTATCAATTATAAAATACTTAAATGTTAGCAATTGCAACTTATTATGTTTTCATAAAATAATTACTATTTTTATTTCACATAATAAGTATAATATTGTATATTATACAATTTAATAATACTATATTTTAAAATGTTAATATTTAAATTTATGTTAAATTTTTTCATTATTTATTTATTTAAATTGTAATGCAATAGAAAAAGAGTTGGTAAGTGAGTATCGCTCTGCTGTACATTAGGGGGTGGGTGGACCTCGGACTAGGGTAGGTTAAATTTGAATGCAATGATAGGTATCATTGTATACGAAAAACGATTCTGAACGGAGATGATTTGTCAGTCTAGGATATATTATATTTAAATATTGTCATATATTCTATTTTGAAACAAATAGTATAGTTACTATATTATGTTACTATAGTTACTTTATAATATCTGTTATTTAATAAAAAAAAGTATTTGGTCAACATACGCATTATGAGCGTATGAAATTTAATTTAAATTTTGACATATTTCGTATAAATTCGAACTTTAAACACTTATAAAAAAAAATTGTGACTAATGATTTCGGATTTTTTTTATCACTATAAGAAAAACTTATAAGAAACCTTGTATTAAATTTTCAAGATTTTCAAAGAGGGGCTGAAGTTAAAAATCGGAGCATTATTACTGCTCCAAATGTTGTCGTCAGACACAAATAAAAAAAAAAAAAAAAAAAAAAAACACACATCATTGTAAAAGCAATACATTCATCACTCCGTTCAGAATCTAAAAATATATATATGCTAATTTAAGTTTATTTACTTAATATTTGGTTGTTTAAATTTGGGTTAAACATTCTATACTTATTTTATTTTAATAATTAAAGCAATTTTCACCATTTGTTATCTTTTATTATTATTCGACAGAACCCTAGTACTTTAGTATCATAGATTTTTTATATTATTTATATACATGAATAATTAGTATGACCATACTGCTGATTTTCCAGCAAGTCTCACTATAAATATTTTTGTTATTCTAGGTCATTAAAATTACTCTGATTTTTACTTTGCATCTAGCTTTTATCACAACAAAAAATAATTATAATTTGTTTTAATATTTTATATTAATTCCAGTGGTAATTGTAGTCAAATTCAATCAAAAAGTATTTCATCAATACTAAGATTATGAGTTTTAATTATAAGTAATTTGACAAAAATTTTAAATATGTATTATACAAGAAGATTCAAAACAAACTACATATTCATATTCTATAATTGGTTGTTTATAATAATAATATAATAAGGATGACTTAAATCGAATCTATCACGGGCGTTTGTAGGAAATATTTTTGGAGGCGGTTTTCGTCTAAATCTATATTAATATTATAAAATTATGAATAATTTATTTATATATGTTGAATAATATAATTGAATACCAATACAATATTTTGTCTATATAAATTACAAATTTAAAAATATAAAAAAATTTTAATATAAAACTTTGATTTCTTGGTTGAAGTTTAAAAATATTGATTACTTTTTCCGGGTCAATATTAATTTCATGATGAACGGTTATCAAAGCAAGTCCAGTTAATCGTTCATTTCCTGTCGAATTTCTCAAATACGATTTAATTCGTCGTTATGTTGAAAAAGTTTTTTCTGCAGTAGTAGTTGATACGGAAAGTGTAGAAATAATAGTTAACAATTGTTTTATATTTGGAAAAAAATCAGAATCATATTTTTAAAATGCTTAAAATGCTGAGGATGGCCTATAATCTTCTTTTTCTTTAACCCATTTGGATTTCCACGGTAAATATTCTGAATTAAACTGTTGATGATCTGAAAGTATTGTCTTGTAAAAATCCCATAAATTAATAACATCTTTCTCATTTGTAAAAACAACTTTATTCGGAATAATATTTTGAAAAGTATATATAAGTATATTTTCAAACTTACTTTTTAAATGTGTTGTAGAATGATCAAGAAATAGTATAAACAGTGATTTTTTATAATATTCATCCAGCATAGAATCTTTTTAATTGTTTAGATTAATAGATGAAATAGATGAAAATCTTGGTACACTCATTGTGCTATCTACATCAGTTAAAGTATTCGAAGCCATGATAAATATTAAGTTAAATTCCATCTCAGCATTTTGACGAAGAGTATTTAATAAATCAATGACAACTTGAACATGATCACATGCTTTTGTAAGATCACAATCAATTTTTTGTAAATATTTACAAAGTGGAAGTGTAAAAGAAAAAACGGTTTCAGTTACGTTTAATGCCAATATGAAATCGGGTTTTATAATATTTGTCAGAAATGTATGTACTTTTTGTGATGTTTCATTATTTATTACTTCTATTGTAGTTCATGAAAAAATTCAACATAAATTTAAATATTAATACAACATTATTAAATTGTATAATATACAAAATTATACAAATTATGTGAAATAAAAATAGTAATTATTTTATGGAAACATAATAAGTTGCAATTGCTAACATTTAAGTATTTTATAATTGATAAAATTATATTATTATTTATAAGCCATACCTGTCACATATAACTAACTCCATTTATTTTCTACTAATTCATTAGCTTCTGCAATAAAGTCTTCCAAAAATAAATTGGAGTCATAAGGTTTTTTACTTTGGCCATAATAAATGCCAATAATCAATACTTCAGTAAAGTAATAAATGGACCCTAAGATTGGCCAAACCTGGCCTCCTGATGATCGGCTAATAGGTAAACCATCAACATTAAAAACTATTACAATTGGAATATTATTCTTTACATAAAATGTTTCATTTTTCTTTAAAAACTGTAAAATTCTTATTTTTAGGCCATACTACCAATATAGTGTAGGTTGTATTTCTTTCAGTATAATTTGTTTTGGAGTTGTTAAAAGTGTTCGTGGATCAGAAGGAATATCTTGGAAACATGAGTGATTTTTTACTTTTGCCAGCAATTTTAATAATGATGTATGTTTTATATTTTCTTGAACAGCTCAGGATGCTAAATTTTGTCGAAATGCTTGGAGATTGTCAATTTGAGTGGGAACTTTAAAAATTTGTTTCATATTTTCAGTTGAATCAGAGTTTTTAGAAGTTATACTAGTGAAACTATCATCAAGTATTATTTGAGTTTGTTGAGAGGCAGAACTATGAGCACAACAGTTATGTAATTTAAATTCATCATTACTTTTAACAATATTTTTAATTGAAATTGAAGAAATAGATTTGTTATTTTGTGGGGTACATAATATATTTGTTTTTACTGCGCATATATTTTTTTTAATCCTTCTTCGAAATTGTGATATTGATATTTCATTATCAGGTTTTAAACATCTGTACAAACTACAAATAATATTTCTGTTAACATTTATATGTTTAATAATACTACTTAAATTTATAAATTTAGTACATATAATATATAAAATATATAATATATATAATATAATATAATATAATATATATGTATATTATATTATTATTAATTGTTTACTAATATACAAAATGCATAGGTCAATAATTTTTGTAAAAATTAACCAATATAACTGTAATACCTTAGTTAAATTACATAAAAATTTTATTATATAGTTGTATTAAAAAAATATTGATCATTTCAATTTATAAGTAAATTAATTTTAAAAATCTATACGTTTGTAATATTTAAATAAAATTCAAATACCTAACACTTACTAACTCAAGATAATCATAATAATTATTCTTAGCTATTTATTTAATTATGATAATACAAGGGTAACAGAACTATCATAAAAGCAGTAACCAGATAAGCACTGCTAGTATAATCAGTGACATATTTAGCTTTTTGAAGTTTGTAGGCACTAGTTCTCTCATTTGTATGTATATGTACCTAAAACTTTTTAAATACAATTCTGTTTTTATTTATATTATGTTATTTATATTACGTACTAAAAAGAATTTACTTAATACTATTAATTCTATTTTTAAAAAGAAGCCCCAAAAAAGCTGCCCTAGGCTCTAATTTAGTATAGCCCTAATACTGAATATAGTAACATAAATACAATGTTTGTATTATCAATAAGTACAATCCATAAATTATTCAGTAAAATCTTGACAACATTATAATAAACTTACTTTCAAAAAGTATTGAAAATTACTTACTTATTTATTATACTTAAAATTTTTTAAGCAGATTACATAACTTATTACAAGAAAATTTTTATTTTATTTTACAGTAAGTAGGTATTTACCAAGATTCCATAGAGTACCCTAGTTAATATACAGCCATAAGTACCTTGGACACAAACCAAATAACATAAACTACCTAGGTTTTAAATTATTTTTTTTTTTTTTTGAGCCTATAGAGTTTATAGTATAGATAGTTCAAATAATAATGAATATCATAGAAGTATTTACAGTTTGAAATTTGTATTAAATTGAAAACATTTTGTGAAAGTATATTAGGTAGAAAAGGTACCTAAAATTATAAAAAATATTAAAACATTTATAATATTATATAGGTACCTACCAATTGTCAATTTGAGTTGGAACTTTAAAAATTTGTTTCATATTTTCAGTTGAATCAGAGTTTTTAGAAGTTATACTAGTGAAATTACCATCAAGTATTATTTGAGTTTGTTGAGAGGTAGAAATATGAGCACAACAGTTATGTAATTTAAATTCATCATTACTTTTAACAATATTTTTAATTGAAATTGAAGAAACAGATTTGTTATTTTGTGGGGTACATAATATATTTGTTTTTACTGAGCATATATTTTTTTTAATCCTTCTTCGAAATTGTGATATTGATATTTCATTATCAGGTTTTAAACATCTGTACAAACTACAAATAATATTTTTGTTAACATTTATATGTTTAATAATACTACTTAAATTTATAAATTTAGTACATATAATATATATATATATATATGTATATTATATTATTGTTAATTGTTTACTAATATACAAAATGCATAAGTCAATAATTTTTGTAAAAATTAACCAATATAACTGTGATACTTTAGTTAAATTACATAAAAATATTGATCATTTCAATTTATAAGTAAATTAATTTTAAAAATCTATACATTTTGTTTTATATGTTTTGTTGTATATTTTTTGAAGAATAATTATAATGAATGATACATAACATGAAAGCGGTACATAATGATAAAATAATAATAATAATAATAATAATAATAGCGACAGTGTTGACAACTACAACATCTCTCTCTTTCATAAAATATAATTGAATACAATATTAAACCTTATAGAGTATCATAATACAGAATTAATAAAAATACAAAATTAATAATAATAATACAAAATTAATAATAATAATACAATTTGATAATGATGATAGTAATACAACATATATAACAATTAATATAATAGTACAAAATATGTATAGATTACTGTGGCTTTATGCTAATTTACAATATACAGTCTTTAAGTCTGTTAGGTAGTTTTTTTACCCTTATGGGTCTAGTTAGTACCTCTTTCCCCAGCACACTTTTGTTAGGCTTATTTTCTGCTTTTGTTCCAACCCCTATGTTTTCCTCATCACTGCCTCCTGTAACATTATTATTTTTAATATTTTTTAAGTGTTTACTGTTTCTTCTTATAATTGTGCCTTTATTGTTTTCTACAAAATATGATCTAGGTGTATTGGCTTTAGCTATGACCTTCCATGGTAACCAGATTTTTTTATTTTGAATTAATATATTTGTATTAGGTTTGAATTGTGTTTCATTTTTATTAGTTGTTTTGTCATAATTGGATTTATATTTCTGCTGGTATACTTTTAATTTAGTTTGTACATTATGTTGGAGTTTGGGTTCTAATAATTTGTTAGCTATTGGTAATTTAGTTCTTAAAATTCTACTGAATAAAAGTTGTGCTGGTGATGCTTGCAGACTGATTATTGGGGTGCATCTATATTCTAGAAGCATTGATTCTATATCACATCCTTCTTCTCGGGCTTTTTTAAGTAATTTTTTACTAGTTTGTACTGTCCTTTCAGCTAGACCATTACTTTGAGGATGGTGGGGGCTAGAAGTAACAATTGTAAAATTCCAAGTTTTAGAAAAAGCTATGAATTCACTTGAATTAAACGGCATGTTGTCTGCTATGAAGGTTTTTGGTATACCATGTGTACTAAATATTTGTTTACTTTTTTTTATTATTTCATTAGCAGTCTTAAATTTTAATTTAATTAAATCAAACCATTTCGAGAAATAGTCAACTATGACCAAGTAATCTATGCCCTCAAAAGATAGAATATCTGCTCCTACCTTTTCATACGGATAATTCGGAACTTCATGAGGTATTAGAGGGCTTTTTTTTTTTGAATTTTGAAATTTATTGCAAGTCATGCAATTATTTATAAATTGTTCGATTTCATTAGACATTCCTGGCCAATATATGATTTGTTTAGCTCTTACTTTTGTTTTATTAATGCCTAAATGACTTTCATGTAGGAGTTTAAGTATTAGGGGCCTTAACTTGGTAGGGATCACTATTTTATCTGCAACATATATAATTCCATTTTCAATAGTTATTTCGTTTTTTAAGTTATAATATAGTTGGACTGATTTATCAATTTGTTTCCTATTTGGCCAACCTTGGAAATAGTATTCGATTATCTGATTAAGAACTGGATCCAACTCAGATTCTGATTTAATATTGCAAACATTATTGTTGTTAAATCTATTTATACAATGCACAGTACCACCAGTATCAAATTCCTCTGTAGAGTTCTCTCGCATGTAATCTCTCGATAATAAATCTGCTATATGCATTTTTTTTCCTGGCAGATATTTTAACCTAATATCATACTCTAAAAGTTTTAGTCTCATTTTCTGTAGGCGATTTGATGGTATTTTTATTATATCCTTTTGCATGATTGACACTAGAGGCTTATGATCAGTTAGTGCATTTATTGTGCGACCGAAAATATAGTAATGAAATTTCCTACATGCGAATATTAAACTTAGAAATTCCTTTTCGATTTGTGCATACGCTATTTCTGTTTCTGACATGCTGCGTGAAGCAAAAGCTATGGGTTTTTTGTCCTGGAGAAGACAGCAACCCAGACCGTCCTTTGACGCATCACATTGGATGGTTATTTCTTTATCTGGTCTAAAGTGTGTTAGTACTGGAGCTGTTGTTACAAGATTCTTTAATTCTTTTAAAGCTAAGGAATGTCTGCTTTCCCATACCCATATTGTATCTTTTTTAAGTAACTCTCTGAGTGGACTGATAATTTTGGACATATTTGGTATGAATTCTCTAAGGTAGTTGAACATGCCTATTAATCTTTGTAATTCTACTCTCGATGTAGGTTCCTTCAGACTCACTATGGCTTTTATTTGGTCTGGGTCAGGAGAGACACCTTGTTCATTGAAAATGTGGCCCACATATTTTATTTCTGTTTTTTTGAATTGTAATTTATCCCTGTTAAATTTAATATTTAGTAATTTAGCCCTATCTACTAATTTTTTTAATACTTCATCATGTGTTGTTTCATCTGTAGTGGCAATTAAAATATCGTCAAAGTAGATTATAATATTATCGTTATCTATATCACCAAAATATTTTTGATTTAATTTTATAAATATTTCGGGAGCTGTTGCGATCCCGAAAGGAAGTCTATTAAATTTTAAATATCCAAACGGTGTACTGAATGTACATAGGTCTGATGATTTACTATCAAGTTTTACATGCCAAAATCCTTTTTTAATGTCTAACACGGTGAATATTTTTTTATTTATTAGTTTAGAGCGAATTTCTTCAAAGGTTGGAATCAGATAGTTTTCTCGTTTTAATGATTTATTGAGTTCTGATGGATCTATACAAAGTCTCAGTGTTTTATCTGGTTTCCTTATTATCACAAGATTGCTAGCCCATTCTTTAGGTTCCTCAACTTTAGATATAATTTTATGTTTTAGTAATTTATTAAGTTCTATCTGTACATCTTTATAGAGTGTTTGAGGTAATCTCCTCGCAGGTTTGATAGACCCTTGACTATTGGGATTTATTTTAATTGTATGTTCACCCGGGAATGTTCCTATCCCTTCAAAAATACTACTATTATTTATTAAAAACTTGTCTTTTTGGTTATTGCACTGTGTGATCATGCTGATACACTGTTCGTGTCTTTTGATTAATTTAAATTTTTCACATGCCTCTAGACTCAGTATTGGTATATTACTATTATTTATTATTAAAAAGGTCACCCATGCTATTATTTTATTAACTACACACTTTAATCTTATTGAGCCTAATGGCATGAATTTATATCCACCATAAGCCTCAAGTTTGATAGTTGTTTTGTTCCAACATTTATTTACATTAAGTGTTTTATATATATTTAGTGGTATTAAATTAACTTGAGAGCCCGTGTCTAACTTAAATCTAATATACATATTTTCTACCTTGATTTCCTTGAACCATGGTTGTTGGATACTATGTGTCTGGGGTACGTTGATTTCGCTGACTCCAAACAAGCTGTTGATCGCTGCATACTCTTCCTCTGCTCCTGCATCTGCTACTTCTTGAACCATCTTGTTCGAGCGGCATACATTTGTGAAATGGTTGGGTTTAGCGCACTTCCTGCACTGTTTCCCAAAGGCCGGGCAGCTTCTTGGTGCATGTTGTATGCCACATCTGCTGCATTTGAAATTTGTTTGTGCTACTTTATTTTTATTTGAAGTATAGTTTTTTCCTTTTATGGAATCTACATGGGAATATTCTGGCTCTACTTTTTCCTCTTTGTTTATTATTTCAATTTGCTGTTTCACATTTTCTGATTGTTTAATGATTTCTACAGTTTTTTCTAATGATAGGTCTGACTTATTGATTAACTGCTCTTGGAGAACAACATCTGAGGTATTAATAATAATTTGGTCTCTTATGATTGAGTCGGTGAGTTCCCCATACTCACACGATGCTGCTAATAATTTTAATTGTGTTACGAAGTTTTCTAGAGACTGTCCGTGTTGTCGTTTATATTTCAGAAAGTTAAATCTCTCAAATATAATATTTTTTTTTCCTAGGCAGTACTCATCAAATGCGGAAATTACTTTTTGAAAAATTGGAACATTCTTATCATCATGGATTTTCTTACCACTAAATGTGTTGTAAATATTGATGCCTTCTTCTCCAAGTAACGTGAGTAATATCGCGGTTTTTGTTTCGTCTGAACACGTGTTTTTATTACTTGCGAGTAGGTATAGCGACAGTCGTTGCTTCCAGTTTTTCCAGTTGGCTTCAATGTTGCCGTTGAAATTCATTTCCTTGGGTATTTTTGTCTCCATTTTGAGTTTGTTGTGTATTCACAAATTATAACACTTGACACTCAAGAATTGCCACAGCGCCATGTTTTATATGTTTTGTTGTATATTTTTTGAAGAATAATTATAATGAATGATACATAACATGAAAGCGGTACATAATGATAAAATAATAATAATAATAATAATAGCGACAGTGTTGACAACTACAACACATTTGTAATATTTAAATACAATTCAAATACCAAACACTTACTAACTCAAGATAATCATAATAATTATTCTTAGCTATTTAATTGATTATGATAATACAAGGGTAACATAACTATCAAAAAATAACAATATATAAGTATCTTATAATTGATAAAATTATATTTTTATTGATATTATACAATATTCGATTTTAGTCATCCTTATTATATTATTATTATATACAACCAATTATAGAATATGAATATGTAGTTTGTTTTGAATCTTCTTGTATAATACATATTTAAAAAATTTGTCAAATTACTTATAATTAAAACTCATAATCTTAGTATTGATGAAATACTTTTTGATTGAATTTGACTACAATTAACCACTGAAATTAATATAAAATATTAAAACAAATTATAATTATTTTTTGTTGTGATAAAAGCTAGATGCAAAGTAAAAATCAGAGTAATTTTAATGACCTAAAATAACAAAAATATTTATAGTGAGACTTGCTGGAAAATCAGCAGTATGGTCATACTAATTATTCATGTATATAAATAATATAAAAAATTTATGATACTAAAGTACTAGGGTTCTGTCGAATAATAATAAAAGATAACAAATGGTGAAAATTGCTTTAATTATATAAAATTATAATTTTATTTATAAGCATCAAAACATTAAAACAGTTTTTTTTGAATACCAATATTGTTGAATAAAATTCGATAATGAGTTGTGGGTATAATTTTGTAGCCTTATTAGATTTTATTGCTTCGGGTTCTTCAATTCCTTGAAATTTTACATAATAAATAATCTGGTCATGCAGTTTATCAACAGCCACAACTTTTTGTGCAACTTTCTTTTCCACAAAATACTCCTGGTTTTCCTTTCCTTCTTCTTCGTTATTATAATTAGAATCTGGGTCATTTTTAGTGACTTTGTTTGGTCTGTAATAAAATTGCATTAATATGTTGATAATTGAAACATCAAAATAGATTTATCATATATTTAAAATAGTTTGCTGCAGATGACTACCAAACAGTGTTACTAAACTTTTTTATATTTGTGTAACCTCTATAAGTGTTATGCCTTACAAATCATATAATTTTTATGATATTATCAATATACGGAATATTATGCTTATGATTCCCTATTATTGTTTTAGTTAATAAAAAATTTAAAATTATAAAGTAAAAATTGTATATTTGTAAAACAAAATAATTTCCTCATCTAATCATTGTATGAATAAGTTTGTCAAATGGACAGAAATCCAACCATTTTTATTCTACTAATATTCGTGAAATATTATGTAGTATATACAAAGATGGCAGAATCACATTAATAATGGGAAAACACAAAACTAATATGTGCGTAAATGAGTAATAGTCGTTTAGTGTCTTATTTATTAAACCAGCAGTAGAGCATACGAGTAAGTCACACCTATTTTGTCATGTATGTGTTATGAACAAACCGGTTGGAGTTGTTCTATAAATTTGTGCGAAACGGTGAGCATTAACATGACGTTATGAACCACCCGTAGAGGCAGTTTATGTAAATTAGTTAGTAGCTATAAGACATATTCATGTCTGATGTATATATGATATATGCATGTAGTAAAAAATAGTTTTTTTATTATTGTTTGTTCGTTTGATAGGTATATGATACCGTGACTGCGACGATAATTGTGTACCAATTAGTCGATCCTGACGGTTGACACAAACAAGAGCGCACAATTTTTAGGAAAGTCCGAAAACCATATTAGACAGTGCTACGTGCTCTGATGTCCTATACCCATAATATAATACATAAAGGGGCGATACAGTGTAAATCCAAATAATAGGATAGTAATCAACCATATATTATAAAAACATGACTGGTAATAAGAATAGTACAACGTAGGAATACTTAGAAATATATAATGGGGAGCAAATACCTACATACCTGAGAGGTAATATATTAGGCCTAGTCACAATGAAGAATAGCCACCTATTAAATTGACCTTCGGAAATCGGAGATGAAAGAACTCAACGATACATTGTAGGCCTATAATATAACTGTCAATCATATTTATAATTATAAAATATTAATCTCGAGTTCTGAGAATCTCGAGCGAGGCTGACCACAGGCGCGTGGGATATCGTCACCGGACGTCACCACACACGCGCGTCCTTAAAGAGCAGATGGTCTTCGGACGTCATCATCGCACGCGCATCCTCTGAAATGCGTAATAGCGTGAGAAGCGAATGACCTGAATACGAATAGGCCAGAAGGGACATGAGTAGGAGATCAGGGGACACTTACTATATAAGGGGGCCCAGGAGAGGACTCCCGCAGACGTGATTTTCCAGAGCTAGAGCAAGCAACTTCACGTCACTTTACACCAGAAATCGTTCATTTGGACTTCCAATTAAATTAATTATTTGGACTTAGAATATTTTCGATCAGTTTTAATAAAACACTTAGAATTATTTCGAGTAATTTATTTCATCATTAACTATATCTTTGCGACAAGCTGTTGGCCCACTACAACAGGAAGCGAATACGTATGTGCATTGCATAATATTTTACTTAGTCACCTAGGACTATAAAATAAGAGAAAGGAAATGCATAACACTTAACACTGTCAACTCTCAAGATAAGCGATTGGAAAATTGTTGATGTAGGTAGAGTTATCCATTATAAATGCGAAATGGATTTCGTAATTTATTATTTGTACGGTCGAACATTAACTTATAATCACCATTAACTACATCTGGATAATGATGACGGCGGCGACATCGCCAAAATTACCAATGAACTACAAGAATATGATTTTTTTTGAAAAACTATTCGGACATTAGTCACGTGCAGATTATATGGGGACGGATAACATTTGCAAACAATGAAAACAGCGAGTAAAAACCGAGTTGCTTGAAATTCGGAAGCACATGCGTGTGCATAAATATTATAGTTGTTACTCACCTGGGATTCATATCGAAGACTTGTCAATGAAAATATCTGAAATGAGTTTACAGGGTTGGAGATGTCAACCGTGTGGCGGGACCCAAGTAAATGAAAGACAACTATGAATCGTCGAACGATAAACAACAAAAACAATGATTGAAGAAGGGGTACCAACACTACTGACAGTGTGTTTGTAACGGGAATAAAATGGTATTCCCGTCAACGACTTTGATTAGGATACCACCATATAACACTATAGAAGCGACGCTCACCTTTCCATTTTAATTTTCTTTATTTCGGAGAAACAAGCTTAACGGTATAAAGCATGATGTTACGAACACTTTTATCATCGAAATGGAATGCTCGAGACCAGCCCGCCAATTTTTTTTTTTTTTTAAAAGTCAATGCGTATAACTATAGAATCAATAATACAAACATTACACATGATCACTTAATGAAAAAAAACAGTGTTCGGAACGTTCACTAAAAAAATGGATTCGTTCTCGTTCAAGTTCTTTCAAAAAATGATCGCGTTCATTGACCCAAAGAATCCATAAACATATACGACTCAACACAAAAATAAAAATACAATTTAGACTTTAGACCATTTAAAATTTATTAAGTATCTGAATCATATTTTTTATATCTGACATGTTATTTGGGTTACATTTTGGTAAAAATTTGAAGTGATAAAATTAAGCAAATACTAGGGCACTATGCACAGATAGCCGACAAGTTGAAAAATATGATTTTAATTCCTAATATATTCAACTGAGAGTTTAAATATTGAAACAATAACAGTAAAAAGGTACATAATAAATAAATAATTCATTTTTTAATATGATACATTTTTACAACTTTATTTAATAATAAAAAAAAACTTGCATCTTTATGTTATTATAATTTAAAACAGCAAAATAAAATATAACTGTAGGTAACTATCTATTTATCATACATTCTAGTCATATGAATTGTAGATACTTATAACTTATAAATAAAAAAGAAAACCAATTGTGAATTTTATTGAATTTCAAAACATCTTATTTTGATTTTATGAAATTAAGTTTTCAAACATATCATCACCCAGTCCAAGGTGAATTTGGATAGTACTTTAGGAAATGCAAATAAAATTTTTTAAAATAACATTTTGTTTTAAGAAATTTAAATGATATTGATCTAAGGTTACTTTTTTTATTATAATAGCTTTTTTTTTTTTATTTAAACGAAAAAATCTTTATTTGAATCAGGAATTGTTAGGAACACTATCTTAATTACCATCAGATACTTAATTTTCAGTAAATGAAAACTCAGTTTTAAAAAATAATTCTGCATTCAATTTGTCGTTACCCTCCGGTCAATTTAATTTAAATCTTGGAATAAGACATGCAGCGATCACTTATTCTTTTTCCATCCATATATGATCAAATCTAAAACACCAATAACATAATAATATTATTAAATAAGAATAACCATTAAGGGGATTGGAAGTGTTGATTTCCTGTCTTTGTCTTACACACGTGAAATATAAGAAAAATAGTAGTTATAGAAAAAATAGTTGTATTAGATAATCAACAATTTATTGACATAACAGTTGCTCGCACAATATAAATCTACCGAGTTTGATATAGTTTAACTATACAATTTAATGGTTTTGGGTTTTATTGATAAAAGAAAAAAAGAATATAATGCTAATTTTGAAACATTAATTCTATTTATAACTAAATATTTTAGTCTACAATTTTCATTATATCTATTGAAATCGCTTATATTTCATAGTATGTCAGGAATACTTAATTATATGACTTTTTTTCCGAGAAGAAACGATATTAGTGACTTCCTTATAGATCTTTTGCAATGACTTACATAAGAAAAAATATTGAGAATGAAGAAGTTTCACCGTCTTGTAAAGGTTTTGGGTTTTATAATAAAGAGCATAGAAATCAATTGTTATTTTGATTTGTTAATTTAATTTATAAGGAAATATTATGAATTACCTAATTTTATTTCCAGAGACGGAACGATATTAGTGACTTCCTAATACAGCTTTTACAATTTCTTGGACAAGAAAAAAACTGGAGTGTGAAACAGTTGAACTATCTTGTAAAAGTTTTGTGTTTTGTCAAAAAAAGAGCATAGAAATCAATTGTTATTTGGATTTATTAATTCCATTAATAAGTAAATATTTTAGTCCATAATTTTCATTACATCAATTTAAATCGCTTTTACCTGCAGATTTGTCAGAAATACATAATTTTATTATCATTTTTTTTTTTCAGAGACAGAGTGATATTGCCGACTTCCAAATAAAACCTTTAGCCTTGGCTTTTCAGAAAAAAAAAAAAATCTTTAAATTAATCAATTTATACCTAATGAAAAATAGTTTATGGATTTCTTCTTACCATAGACATGAAATTAAATTATCGTATTATTATAAATTATCGTAAATATGTATACCTCATTAATCTAAATAAATTTCGACCGTAAGGTTTTATTAAAAATACTATATTATTAAATTATATTTGTTTTCATTGTGAAAGTAGTTGTTATAGATAATCAACAATTTAATGACATTACAGTAGCTCGCACAATATAAAACTACCAAGTTTGATATTTTTAATATTTTCAACATATATTTAATAATAAAAATTGACAAATTTATTAAATTTAAAATATTTATTCTCATCAAAATATTTATTTTAAACAATAAAACAATCAAAAAAGTGCTTTGACCGATGTAAAGTAAATTTGTATACCAATTAAAACATCTTTACATATTTTAAATCGAACAATATTAGCGTAATGTAATATAAGACATTACAATAAATATAATGAAAATTATAGGCAACAATATTTAGTTATAAATACAATTAATCTATCAAAATTAGAATTATATTCTATGCTTTTTAATGAATAAAACCTAAAACAGTTTGATTCTAGAAAAACTCCATTAAAATCGGTAGATTTGTATTTTGCAAGCTACTGTAATGTCATTAAATTGTTGATTATGTATATCAACTACTTTCAGAACGAAAACAAATAAAGTTTGATAAGGTATTGTAGGTGTCGGGATGGTTTGGATTAATAATTCACGTCGCGTATAATATATTTAACAATTTATTATAATTAAAATACAATAATTAATAATATGTGCGACCGTGGATCAACGAAGACTGACCCCGCGCCTAGACCGGTTGCGGGTCGCGCTCTCGTGAACTTAGATAAGCAGTCACGGTCGTTGCGATAACGACCGCGACATTCTCCCCCCCAAGTCCGCGAGAGGTGACTGTACCACCGCTGGTTAGGGTTCCAGCGTGGTACCGGTCTCGGCCACCTCCATGGCCTCGATCCACCGCTCCACAGTGGCCAGCTGTGCCTCTTGCGTCGGTGAGGGTGAGGCTGGTTGCTGCGGTGTCTGCTGCGGTGGCTGTTGTGGCGGCTGTTGTGGCGGCTGTTGTGGCGGCTGTTGCGGCGGCTGTTGTGGCGGCTGTTGTGGCGGCTGCTGGGGTGGCTGTTGTGGCGGCTGCTGGGCTTGCGGCTGCCGCTGGAACCGGCCTCGCCCGTCCCGGACGTCATGGCGCTGGTACGCTGGTGCCCCACGTCGCGGTGGCACCCGTCCCGGTGGCCCTGCCCTTGGCCTGGTAGCCTCGAGCTGCGGGGTGTTCTCGCGAACAGAGCGCCGTCCCTCCGCAAATCCCCGTTCGAATAGGGCCCACGCGGTGGGGCTGGCCCGTATTCGACCAAATGAGGCGGTGGTCGCCCGTTCCGCCGTCCAACCACCCACCACGTCGTCAGGCCCGTCTCCGGACAGCCTTCGGGCGTCCCGCAGCAATTGGGCTGCGATCGACCGGAGCCTTTCGACGTGAGCAGCCAGAGCCCCACGGGATGGGCGGTTATTTCGATTTGGTGCTGCCATCTGAAAATAAACATGGTTAGTTAGTGTTCTCTGACGGTCTTACAGCTCGCTTCATTGCTGAGACGTGTAATTTTGTAGGGTGTTTACCCTCCGTTAAGAACACTCCGGTTCCTAATCGCTTACACAGCCTGACCGGTCCTAACCATTTCGGAGCGAACCCCGCATGCACCCGCTTTTCAGCACTTGATAACGGATGCGCTTTGTAATGGGAAACTCCCGAGTGCGTCCCAAAATGTCCCTTTTTTAATGTTCCGAATGCGTCCGGAATAAGGTCTTGCCCGAGTGCGTCCAAAGAGAAAAAGGTCACTACTTTGACGTAGCCCAAGTGCGTCCCAGTTCATTTACAGTTACCCAGGGTACACCACGAGCAGATGAACTGGCTTACACTCCAAAAATATAAATATATCTAATAAATAAATCATATCTAGAGATTTGTTCAGTTTTGTATTTTTGTAAATTTTCTTCAATTAATTTAATATTTTTTTTATTGACTGATCTAATTTTTTTAGATATATGATTGGAAGTTTAAATCAAAACATTTGTGTCTATTTGAATTTTTGTTAACATTTCTAAGAAGGCATATATGTCCGGATGAGATGTGAAAAAACATAAATTCAATTTTGAATGGAAGCTTTACATCACATCACTACACATACTGCACGTGGCTGTCAAAGACTAGTTACGAATAGTATGTTTCTACGTATGGAAATAAATGCAAATTAACACACTGCAATATTATTAGTTATCAATGCATTTTATCCATAAAGACAAATATTATTAACAATAATATCGCGGACGCACATGGGATATAGCAACATTTTTAGCGATATTATTGCGGACGCAGTTGAGCTATTAAAAAGGTACGATATGATTAACGGGACGCACTCGGGCGACGCCCTTTGTAATAGACCCAATCCCCTACCGACAGACGGGTTCTACCCGGAGGTTTTGGTTGTCTATGGGTTCTGACAGCCTTCTGGCCGGTTACGATTGGAACATTCTTCTCCTTTACGGGAGCATCGTCCGGTTTTACAGAAGTAACACCGGGTTCTTCCGACACGTTCCGGCCGGCTTCCGGCAACTCCGGACCAGTTCCACTTTCCTCCGGAGATTCTTCGGCCAGCTCCAGCTGCCAATCTCCGGGTCCCTTAATTTCCCGGCCAAACATCATTTTGGCGGGTGACTGTCCGGTATTTCGGTTCTCTCTGTTTCTAACGGAGAACAATACGTGTGGCAGGTAGACATCCCACAGATGATGAGGCTTATCAACGAGTAAGGTTCGCAACCCTTTCTTTAACTCTTGGTTTCGCCTTTCCACTGGGTTGGCACGTGGGTGGTATATAGGAGTCGTCCATCCTTCCGATCCCCACCTCTTGAGTGCTTCTCTCATTGCCTTGGACACGAACTGCGGGCCATTATCTGACAATAATGCCCTCGGGTACCCGAACCGCGGGAACAACTTTCGTTCGAATGTATCCACAATCGATTTGGTAGTCGCCTTCCCTAACGGGTACGCCTCTACCCAGGGACTGTAACAATCAGTTACTACCAAAATCGTTGTCTTACCTCGTTGTGTTCGTGGGTACGGGCCCATAACATCGATGCTCAGCACCTCCCACGGTTGACGTGGTATTCGGGTGCACATCTGATCTTCCGGTTTGCGATTCAGTGGTTTTACACATGCACATACGTGACATGCTCGAACGTAGTTCCGCACTGTCTCTCGCATACCGGCCCAAAAGAAACGAGCTCATCGCAATCATTGTTTGTAGAAAACACATCAATGTTTACAATAAGGTATCGCCAAAAATATGTTATTTGAAACCCAAGAGCAATTAATAAAAAAAATTAATAAAAACTTTTAAAACATATAGATAACCTACATACAAATTTTAAATATTTATATATCAATACAATAAATTAATTACATGTCCATGGTAAGAAGAAATCCATAGTAATGGCGATTTCAATGGATATAATGAAAATTATAGGTTAAAATATTAAATTATAAATGGAAGTAATAAATCAAAATAACAATAGATTTCTACGCACTCTTTTTGACAAAATCCAAAACTTTTAGAAGATGGCAATTTTATCACACTCCAGTTATTCTTCTTGTCAAAGTTATTGCGAAAGCTTTATGAAGAAGTCTTTAATATTGTTCCGTCTCTGAAAAAAATATAAAAAAATAAAATTAGGTATTTCTGACAAACCTGGCAAATAAGCCATTTCAATAGATATAATGAAAATTATAGGTTAAAATATTTACTTATAAATGGAATTAATGTGTCAAAATTGAATTATTTTCTACATTGTAAGTATCCATTAATGTGTAAAAATTGAAACAAGATGTGTATTTATCAATACAAGAATTTAATTACTATGTTCTTTAAGTCTTTCTTTTGTTATGGAATTTTTACATGTTTGTGTAACACTACTGCTATAACTTTGATACAATATAATACAATATAATTAAAATTTTAAAATTTAAAGTTCAATACAGATGTCTAATTTATAGGTTAAAAAAATAATATGTTTTAAAAAAAATAGATTTTGGACATTTTAGATAGCTCATGTAGTAAGTTTCAAAATTGCTATATTTTTTTCTCAAAATAACTCTACTATTAATTTAACTAATTTTTTACTTTTGCTAAATATCTTATGGTTATTCAAAACTGTTTAGAATCTATGACTGAAGGTATCAATAATATTTTTTTTTCTTGTATGAACTTAAACAGTTCAACATAATGAGAAAATATTGAAAGTACCTACATATATTTATATAAAAAATATAAGTTTGTATATCATAGATCAGGCATGTCAAACACGCGGCCCGCGGGCCGCATGCGGCCCGTGGCTCATTTTTTTGTGGCCCGCGGCTACCAATATTAATGGACAAAAAAAAAAATTAATGTCGTGTAACGACTATTTTAGATTCTTAGAGAGTGGTTTATTTGGTATACATTATTATACTTTCTTATCTTCTGATAAACCATAATCGAATAAGGATTATTGATGGTTTTATATATATTTATATCTATATAGATTATAGAATAAAGATTAATAATTTATATCGTCAGTTTGCGACACGCGTGTTAGTCGTTCGATAAACACTGTGTGAAATTTTGTTACGTGTATTCCTCTGTAAATTTAAAAGTTAAAAATTCGCTAAATTTTTATGTGCGGCCCAAATAGTAAACTTTTCAATATATTTGGCCCATCTGATACTTTGAGTTTGACATGCCTGTCATAGATGATGCTAAGTGATTTAACAAATCATTTGGATTAAAAACAATACAGTAAAAGCAAATTAAATAATATAGAATTTTGTTATGAAAACTGACTAGTTTCATTTAGAATTGTAACAGTTGTGAAAAGTATATTGAATTACTTAATCTTTGTCAATATATTATGTTTGCTATTCCAGTTCATAATGCAAATTTAGTGAGAATTTTTTGTAATATGAACAATTGAAGCAAGTTTTTAAGCTCAAACAAATGTTAATAGGAATTGTTTTAGTTTTATTATTTAGTCTGTATGATTATAATATATAATTATTAAATATACTATGTTCTAAAATGGATCAGTTTACCAGTTTTTGTTCACAACAGCCAGAAGCCGCGCGCGACGTTCCCAGTACGCCAGTGTGTTAAGTTCTGTCTCGTGACAATAAGAACATGCACACAACTTTTAGCCACCCGATACTCATCTCATTTAGAATAGCGTATAAATAGTAAAATTATAAAATAAGTTGGTTACTAATAAAATTGTATGTCCTTAAAATTTGGATACAATTACATCATTATGACAAATTATAAAATAAAAACTTAATAATAATAAATTAATACATAACGGCGTTTTTAAATTTTTTAAATTTCACATGGTAAATTGAAATAAACATGATTCATGTTGAAGATCTACACCCACCAGTATTAATAGTTTCTTTTTGTGTAAGGGATGTGAGTGCTAAAAATTATTCACCTGCTGGCTCCGTGTTCTGTTATATAGTACCTATGCATACAGTGTAACAATATGGATTTGTTCGGCGGCCGTAAACCGCACACTATAACATAAAATAGAGAAGACATACCTATTCTTATGTTCTTTTTTTGTTATCTAAAATTTAGATTTAGTTTATAAATCACCCAGCTGTATGATAGGTATGTATGTTGTCGTACCGTCAAGGAGCTATTGAATATTGAAGTACTTCGTTAGCTGGTCTCCGCACGTTAATATTGCGACGTTTGTCTATTCGAACGGGCGGAGGGTAGGACGTCTTATAAACTATGATAAAATGAAATAACGCAACAATAGTATATGGTTAAAAAAAAAAGAAGAATTATTACCGTGTCACCTAATTACTTTTTTAATATTATTATATACTATTAAACGGAGTATGATCAGAAGGTGCCGAACAATAATTAATCATAAAATAATAAACAACAACAAACAGCAAGTAAATAATGTTATCTAAGGCCGCGGTGGTGATACGACAGCAGCAGCTGATGCCTTTTCTGGGGAGATTATAAATTCCGCCCGGAAAAATAATTAGTTTTAAACTAAGCGTTTTGTGACTGCGACGAGACCGTACTACCTAATTGGTTGCATTGAAATGACTAGACATAGTAGAGGTTAAGTTTGCAGAGTTGCCCATACTCACATCGGTTGGCGTTTGAAATGTATATATATAATAAATGTATGTAATGTATGTCCATATATATTTCATTGAAACAAAAAAATTAAATCACACATGACTACTACTGATATTTAATTATCAAACAAACACCATTGTTTAACCGGTTACGTTTAAAATGTTAACATACCTTGACAAAACGAGTACTAACTCGTACTGGGTTTCGAATGCAACTGTTAAGTTACAAATACAATACAATGAAATCTACTAGGTATGACGTTTAAATTGTTCAAACAAAAAAAAAAATTTTAAACTCACTACTCACTACAACTTACAAGTAACAATTTAAAAACAATTATGTAATTTTATTATATTATGTAATATGTAGGTGTACGTGTATGAAGTATTTCACCATTATTACTAAGTAATAAGTATTAACCATATTATAATATTACTCTATGGTATAAAGAATGAGAATATAAAAATAGTCTCCCGTTATCAGTGTTATCACACCCCGCTATCATACGTTGTTAACATGGTTCCGGAGAGAAAATAAGGCGGCAATTAAATTATTATTCAAATTAATATAATATGGACAACATTTTATCAATTTTTGCACTTAAAACATTTATCAAAAAAATTTGTACTATGAATTTTTATAAGTTTTGAATGACAGTAAAAACAGCGGTATATCTTTACTTTACCGGACACCCTTTTTTTTGCAATTTTTTTTTTTTAAATAATGTAGTTTGGTATACTAAAAACGATAGTGAAGACAGAATTTGGGGCTCGGACTTAGTTTCGAAGTTATAGGCTCGTGAAGTTAAACCCTTTTTGACAACTTACTTAAATAAGTAGTTTGGTATACATTTGTACTATGTTAATCGTGGTGCGATTGCGTCGATATCGCTCACGACGCGGAACTTCCCACGTTCAATCACGACCCCCTCCGAATTAATTTTTACATTTGAGATTATGGTTTTATTTTGTGACCCAGTGCGAGTTGTAACGTATCTTTTATCTATGCATAGACCTATTAACTCATTATTACTATGCGAGCATCACTATAAAAACTTTTATTTTCACATTGGTGCCACTACTGACTACTGGATCAATGGTATCAGTCATAATATCATTTTTCGGACAACTATAAATAATTTATGTTAATTATTAACATTTAATTTAAGACAATTATTTGTCTTGCCCGTCGCCACTGTCTTTGTCCACGTCGAGTGGTTAAATTTAATTTATTTACTTAGGGTGGCGTTGCATAACAAATCGAGGGATATTTTCGTTTTTAATTGTCCGAGCGAGCGCAGCGAGCGAATGACCCCGCCGGGTGAATCGGTGCAACAAAAATGTATTTTATTTACCGTGTTGTGTACTTGAGGTGGCGTTGCATAGCAAATCGAGGGATATTTTCGTTTTTTAAAAAACAAAAAAAAATGCAAAAAATATCATAGGTCCCGTATTGGTATTAAACTCCGGACGGCCTGCATTGAAGCGGTGTATGTGACCATTGCACCACAATCCATTATCTTGTAATTAGACTAAACTAGCTATTTAAGAGAATTGTTAAAAGCACTTAACTTCGTAGGTTTATAACTTGAAAACTAAGTTCGAGCCCCAAATTCTGTCTTCACTATCGTTTTTAGTATACCAAACTACATTATTTAAAAAAAAAAAAAATGCAAAAAAAAGGGTGTCCGGTAAAGTAAAGATGTTCCAAAACAGCTTAATATGTGAAATTTTCTATTACATTTTCAAATATTTTTAAAAAATCCTATTAAACATTTTTTTATAATTTTTTACCTACAAAATAATTAACAAATATACATGATTTTGACGATTTTCGTAAATATTAGCACTTATAAACGATTATAGAAAAATGTTGTGCCTATGTATATTTATAATTTTTGAATCGTAGTTAGAACAACTTATGTAGACCCTTCTATTAAATTTTCAAGTAATTTGTCCCAGCAAAATTTTTTTTATCAACATTTATAAAAAAAAAAATAAAAAAAAATTGATTATTTCAATTGTCAGTCAAGGATATATTATATTTAAATATTATCATATGTTCTATTTTTAAACAAATTCAAACATTTAAGTATAAAAGTTTCAAGATCTTACGTGAAGTAATTTTTTAAAAATAACAAAAATCGAAAATTATTTAGTAGTAAAACGTTATTTTACACGTGTATTTTTGATTTAAAATTAAAATTAAAACTTTAAACACTCGTAATTTTTTTTAAATTGAATACTTATCAAACTTATTTATAATTATTCTAAGCTAAACTTATGGACAGCGTAGTATTAAATTTTCAATTCTTAGCTTTTGATAGTAAAATATTTATAAATTTTTAACAACCAAATAGTGAAAAATATTCATGATTTTGACGAATTTTTGTCAATATTTGAACTTCAATTGCTATTAAAAAAAAATTGTGCCTATGTATTTTTATAATTTTTGAATGAGAGTTAGAACAAGTTTTGTGGACCCTTCAATTAAATTTTCAAGTAATTTGTCCCAGCTAAATTTTTTTTATCAACATTTATAAAAAAAAAATATAAAAAAATTTTAAAATTTCAATTGTCTATAAATAGCTCAAAAAAAGTCAAAATATTTTGAAAATCAAATCACGTAAAGAAAATGGCAATCTAAATAACTGATAAAATTTTCAAGTATTTACGACTTATACTATCCCACACAGCATTTTTCAATCATAACGATTGTATAAATGTTTAACTTTGATTGGAATTTAAATGTTTAAAATTAAAACTTTATCCAACATTGAATAATTATTTATTTTTTTATGTTATAATTGAAATATTGCATAAGTATTAATTAACACTAGATAAAAAATATTTAAATATTAATATAAATTTAAAATTGTATAATTTTTAATATTTATTTAACTTACGACGATTAATAATTATTAAAGATTTAAAACCAAACATTTTTTCAATATAATTATCAATAATAAGCGGTAACAATAATATATTATTATAGAAATCGTAAAAACTTCGTTTAACGTATCGTCAACTTAGTGAAATATTATAGACTATAAGAGTAAAAACCAGAAACCTACTAAAAAAGTAACAAGTACAGACATACAGATTATTAGTTGTACTTGCAGTACATAGTATAAAGGTTTGTGACAATCGCCGATCGATTATTTTGTTCAACATTATTTTAGATTTACATAATAATTATAACGGGTGGTCGTTGGTCTTCGCCTTGATCGGTTATAACTATGGTGACCATATATTAAAAAAGAAAAAACAGTACATAATAATATAGGCTAATATATTATGTATATAAATTTATATATATATAATATATATCAATATAAATACCTAACAATATAACATCAATTTAAACTCATTTATTTATTTTTAAACATAAATATGCATCACAGATTTTTAATCTTACTAAGAGTGAAAAATAAAATATGTGTTTTTATATAACTAAACTCATGTGACTCATGTAATTTTTTTCCATTTAGAATTATTAAATTATTAAAAATAAGTACCTACATTTAAGTGTACTTCGACCATTTATTTATAGGACAGTAGGACATGTTACCAAAAAACAGTACTGTCCTTATAAAATAAGTACGTCTGGTCACTATAATTATAACAACGATAAATAAGATATATTACCACAGGTACATAAAATATAATTATTTTTGTATTTTATTATAGTTATTATAGTTATTACTTATTACTGTCGAGTGTCGACTATCAATGTTATGAAAACGTCAACCGAAAGCAATAACCAAATATAAGTTTGTTCGCTAAAACTAGTAAACAATTTGTTCAATTTGTATCATCTAAAGTTTGGATTTGTTTAGACGGTTCTTATGAATATTATTCTATGGTTCAATCTATTCTATGTTATTAAATAACATGAGTTAAAGAAATTATAAGTATCGACTATCGAGTTATAATGGGAGCCACCCGATCATTTATTTTATATTTTTATCTTATAAACATACACGTCTAAAATTATTGTACTTTGTCACTAAATTAACGCTATATTTTTGGAAACACCAGTGGAGGCCGTGGGTTATTCCAATATAATCTGTTATCGTATATTTTGTGATGTCGTGTTGATCGATCGACGGAGTTGTGATGGTGAACCGCGATATCGTATTTTATTGTTTACGCACATAATATTATTTATAATTTACTTTATTAAACTGCGATAGTGCCGATAGTCCGTATAGTCTATTACCACTTACCATTGTCAATTGTCAAACGTCATTCGGCATTCGCCATTATTTGTCAGTTCGCGGCGTTCGCGCTCTACTGTGCTTTCGTCGTCTATTTGTCAATATTATTCACGTCTAACTTAACCTAACCTGATCTTAACTCTTAAGCACTAAGCAGGTAAGTATTATTTTAATTATATTTCATAATATTGTTATATTTTATTTAAAATTTTTCCTACCTACCTATTTGCAGTGTGTCATTGAAATTGAAATTTATACATTTTTATATCGATTAACATAAATTAGATAAATACAATACATTGGTATTATTATGTTGAACGTATAGATTAAATTAGGATCTTAGTGAGTGGAAATTTAAACTTGATATTTTAATAATCTTTAGGTAGGTACCTACTATATAGGACATAGGTACTGCAGCTATAATATCATAATAAATTCTTTCATTTCTTTTCAGATATAATATAATTAGCCATTAGGTACCTACCTAAATTATTTGATCTGATTTGACATGCTTGATGGGGTTAGGTAGTTATTTATTTATTTTGTTTTTTTTTTTTTTCATTTTAAAGGTTTCTATAATAATATAATATAATTTATATAAATTTTATCGAGTACCTTTAACTACAAATTAAAAAAAAAAAACAATTTAAGATTTTTAATTAAAACTAAACTATTTGAAGATTTTTAAATATGACTCACCCTCAATATTTGAGTAGATCTACTAAAAGGAGAAGGTTTCTTGAGGAGGTTGAAGTAATTGATCTTTTTAATGAAAATCCATCTTTAGTATCCTCTGAACCTCAACCTTCTTCCCAGCAAGTTAATATATTATTAGAAAATGATCTGCAAGATACATCTAATCATATTTTTCAACAATCCGTTTGCAATTTTTCTAATTTTCAAGTAAATAAATTAAACGAAATAGAAGTCCTTAATAGTAAATCTGATAGTTGTAATAACAGTGATGGAGAAACAGTAGGTAATGATTTTTTTAATAATGATACGGAGCTCATTTTAAAATCTTTAGCTCAGTGGGCAGTGAACTTTAATATAACAAATATGGCTTTTTCTGCATTGTTAAAACATTTAAAATCACATAAGTGTTTTAATAGCTTTCCAGTTGATGCTCGTACTATTTTAAAATGTTCAAATGATAACTCTAAAGAAATTATATCAGTTCCTCCTGGAAAATATTACCATTTTGGCATAGATAATGGCTTAAGAAATATTGGTAACTTTTTAAATAATTCTGAAGACATAATCAAAATAAATATTGGAATTGATGGTTTGCCTCTTACTAAAAGTTCGGGTAGCTCATTCTGGCCAATTCTTGGTAGTATAAAATACTATTCGTGTACCTATGTTTTTATGATTGGTCTCTATTGGGGATTAGAAAAACCTTTGGATAGCAATGTATTTTTGAAAGATATGGTTAATGAATTAAAAGAACTATCAAGTGTTGGAATGTCTACACCTTATGGTAAAAAAATTGTTTTAGTTGATTGTATTTCTTGTGATGCTCCGGCTAAAAGTTTTATTTCCAAAACAAAAGGGCATACAGGCTTTTATTCTTGTTCAAGATGTGAAATTGAAGGTATATATTATGAAAATCGAGTATGTTTCCCTGGGAAAAAAGGTAATATAAGAACACATCAAGATTTCTTAAACCGTACTAATGAAGAATATCATGTAACTGATTCTATTACTATTTTAACTGATATACCACTTATCGATATGGTTTATAGTTTTAGTCTAGATTATATGCACCTTGTGTGTTTGGGTGTTGTAAAAAAACTAATATTATTATGGTTAGGTAATATGAAAAAATCTCCATTACATGTTCGTTTACAAAACAAAAACGTACAAGCCATTTCATCTAACTTGTTATCTCTCAGACCTCATATATGTAGTGATTTTTCAAGATATCCTAGAGGACTCAATGACTTACCAAGGTGGAAAGCTACTGAGCATAGGTTGTTTTTACTTTATTCAGGTCCTGTGGTCTTAAAAGGTATACTAAATGATGAATGTTACAAACATTTTATTTGCTTGCACATATGTTTTAGAATTTTGTTGACTCCAGATATGAACATAGAATTAGTTGATTTTAGTGAAAAACTATTGATATATTTTGTAGATAAATTTGAAAAACTTTACGGAAAACATTTTGTTTCTCATAATGTACACGGTTTACTACATATTGTAGATGATTATAGAAAATTTGGATTTCTAGATAGGTGCTCGTGTTTTCCATTTGAGAATTATATGAAAGTTCTTAAAAAAATGGTAAGAAAACACGAGAAACCATTAGAACAGGTGATCAAACGATATGAAGAAATACTTGAATTTTGCAAACCTGAATTAGTCATCCCATCAACTAATATTAAAATTAAACTAATGAAACCTCATAATGAAGGACCTCTTATTAATGACAGAATAGCTGTGACTCAATTTAGGACTGCTACAATAAATGACATAAAGATAAGTATTACATCAATTTCTGATTGCTATATTGGATTTGAAGAGCAGGGGAAATTAAATATTTGTAAAGTTGTTAATATATGTAAAAATATCAGAAATGACAATGACATAGTATTTGTTGTAAAAATTTTCAGTAAAGTTCAGCCATATTTTGATAAACCTATAAATAGTTTTAAATTAGGTATAGCTGTAGTGGATAACCTATTAGATAACCTTGTTCAAGTTGATATTCATAACACAAAATTTAAAAAATACCTGATAATAAATAGCAATCAAGATTTACGTTTAATAGCTTTCCCTATTTTACATACAAATTAATTTAAGATTAAATATTTCAATTTTTTTTGTAATTAATATTTTAAATATTTTCTTTATTAGGTATTCTAAAATTATGATATAATAGTAAATAGTCTATAAGTTATGTATTTGTAAATAATTATAAATTATTAAAATTTGTACCATATTTTATGATTTAAACTGTTTGAATTGTAATAATAATAAAAACAAAAAAATACAAATCAATGATCATATTATGTATATTTTTCAGTTATAAAATGGATTCTAATTTTTTAGTTGCACATTTTCATGCTGATGAATCAGTTGAAGCTGTGCCTTCATTTTGGTTTAAAGGTAAGAAGTTATGTGCTTGGCCAAAAAATAAAGCACTTGTAGGAAAATTTATTGTAACAAAACATATACCAAATGATAAAGAGTTCAGATATCTAAGTGCGAGGATTCTCTATAACAACATAGGTAAAAAGCACCTATTTCCTTCAAATTGTTGATAGATAATATGATGTTTATATTTATATTTAGAATACACTTATTTTATTGTAATTTAGAAAATCTAGAAAAAGCAAGAAAAATAGCAGATATAGCAAAATATAAATCAGATTTTTCATTAACTGATGATGAAACTGTTAAAGAAGTACAAAAACCTAGTTCTCCTTCATCGTCGACTTCTTCTATGCCACTATTTGACTGCTCTGGTATGAAAAATATAACTTTATAAACTATTAAAACTAATTTCTATATTATTATATAAAATCAATTAAAACAAAAATAATTTTTTTTTTTACAAAAATCATTGCTATAAATTAGATATTGAAAATGATGATACATATTCAACAAGTTTAAAAAAGAATAAAAGGTGCAATTCTAATAAAAAGAATACTGGTTGGTCTCCTTCACCAAAGAAAATGAAAGGTAACTTATAAAGTTTTTATTTACACATTAAACTACAACAATATTATTTTATTTTTACAAAGTTATTTGATTTTTATTTTTTAATCTAGTGAAAACTCAACAACATTCTGTAATTGGTCAAAGTTCATCTGCCAAGCAACAGCTTACATTTAACGAAGAACTAAATGATCAATTTTTGGATAGTCCATTGAAACAAACAACTTATTGTAAGATTTAAAATATAATTTATATAAAAACTATTATTTTTGCTAATTAAAAAATATACTCAACTTTAGCAAGCCAAAAAAGAAGCAATGAACTGCAAAATTCAGCATCAAAGTCATCAAAACAGTTGGAATTGAACAAAGGTACCATTGGAAATTTAAATTAATTTAGCAACTTAAAAAAGTATGATACTAATAATAATCTATAATTATATGAAAACCATTGCTTTAAATTAGATATTGAAAATTATGATGAATATTCAACAAGTTTAAAAAATAATAAAAGGTGCGATTCTAATAAAAAGAATACTGGTTGGTCTCCTTCACCAAAGAAAATGAAAGGTAACTTATAAAGTTTTTATTTACACATTAAACTACAACAATATTATTTTATTTTTACAAAGTTATTTGATTTTTTTTTTAATCTAGTGAAAACTCAACATTCTGTAATTGGTCAAAGTTCATCTGCCAAGCAGCAGCTTACATTTAACGAAGAACTAAATGATCGATTTTTGGATAGTCCATTGAAACAAACAACTTATTGTAAGATTTAAAATATAATTTTTATAAAAACTATTATTTTTGCTAATAAAAAAATATACTCAACTTTAGCAAGCCAAAAAAGAAGCAATGAACTGCAAAATTCAGCATCAAAGTCATCAAAACAGATGGAATTGAACAAAGGTACCATTGAAAATTTAAATTAATTTAGCAACTTAAAAAAGTATGATACTAATAATAATCTATAGTTATATGAAAACCATTGCTTTAAATTAGATATTGAAAATTATGATGAATATTCAACAAGTTTAAAAAATAATAAAAGGTGCGATTCTAATAAAAAGAATACTGGTTGGTCTCCTTCACCAAAGAAAATGAAAGGTAACTTATAAAGTTTTTATTTACACATTAAACTACAACAATATTATTTTATTTTTACAAAGTTATATGATTTTTTTTTTTTTAATCTAGTGAAAACTCAACAACATTCTGTAATTGGTCAAAGTTCATCTGCCAAGCAACAGCTTACATTTAACGAAGAACTAAATGATCGATTTTTGGGTAGTCCATTGAAACAAACAACTTATTGTAAGATTTAAAATATAATTTTTATAAAAACTATTATTTTTGCTAATTAAAAAATATACTCAACTTTAGCAAGTCAAAAAAGAAGCAATGAACTGCAAAATTCAGCATCAAAGTCAACAAAACAGTTGGAATTGAACAAAGGTACCATTGGTAATTTAAATTGATTAACTTCTGAAATATGTTAAAAACTTAAAAATATTAATACTAATCAATATTTTTAGATACTGAATTTCTACATCAAATTTTGAGAAATTTAACATTTTTGAAGTATGAACTAAAACAAGTCTTGAGCAACCAAGTAATTATAATGCAGAGATTAGAAACAACTGAAAACATTTTAGAACAAAATCCAGTTAGATTCGATAGACAACAAAAGAGCATTGATTTATCAAACTGTCCACTTCCAATTAACAATATTATTGACCTTACTACACTTGAAGACAAAATATCTGATGACCAAGATTTCAAAAATCAATTAGTAAGTTAAAAAATGTATTAATAATCTTGTTTTATTTTGTTTATATTATAGTATTTATTAGTAAGTACAGAAAAATCTCTAAAATTTCCTAGTTCTGTTTTAATATAAATTAGCATATTATAATGTTGTTAGTATAAGACATCTAATAGGCATTATATGATGGGTATGATTAGCACAGGTAGTTTTTATACACTAATAATTTGCAATTTGCATGTTATTATCGGGTCTTAATACTTGGAGATAGTAACCTAATATATCTTGTATAAACCTAAACTTAAAAATTGTATTAAACATTAATGTTTTTAACATCAAAAGTTCTAAATAATATATCATATTATGTATTATTCATTTTAAATTCACCTTGTTATAGGTTGCTGAACTATCGTATATTGGTGGAAAAAATGTCAAACTAGTGGTAAAGCGAATCATGTCCAAATTATTTTGTGATAATTTACTTTCTAGTTATTCGTATACCGGGAAAAAAGGAAAAGATAAATTTTCAACTCTATCCGTGTGCTCAGTTGTATTTGGTAAGAACTACTATATACTATATACAAATATATTATTATATCTAAATATTATGTAAAATTACTATATGTGTATTTCCTCAAGTATTGATTTATATTTTTAGTAACAAACACAATATATTAATTTTCTTAAATATATTAGTAGGTACTAGGTACCAGAATCTTGTAATCAAATAATAAAATATAAAAAAAAAAAACAAATGTATAGTACTTATTTCAACTTTATATTAGCTAGAATACTATTGAGTAAATATCAAGTTATTATCATCAATCTCCAAACCTTAATGATAAATATGTTAATAGTTATAAAACAAATACACCTATTGTACAACTCTTGTAGCTGCAGTAAATAATATAAACTTCATATACTTCCCGGCAGCATATAATTTTAACTAGTGACCTGCTGCATACTTATTATTTTTTTAACCGATCAGCATGGTTTCCTGTTATTTCCATAACCTATCAGATTTTCTGAGTAATATTTCTTAATCAATATTAACAATCATAATGGCAACAAATAAATTTCAACATTTTATAGGATGATATATTGTTTGCTATTCCTGAGAGTTATCAATGTACCATATTAAATACTTAGCTGGTAATTTAGAATTTAGTATTTACCTACTGCCGTGGATTACCTTCACGTATAATTATATATGATATATAATATATATATATTATAATTATTAGATTATTAATATAAATATAATTATTTTTTAGATGCAGTTAAGAAACAAACAAAATTTAAGAATGTTCAGTTAAATGAAATCGAAGAAGTGATAAAATATATTTTAGCTCAAGCATCTTTTAATTTTAAAAGATTAAAAGCTAAACAAAATAAAACTATTTAGAATTTGATTTTTTATATCACTATGTATGTAAAACTTTTAAGTGATAAAAAAGAATTTTATCACAACAGCTATTTTTATTATATTTTAACAATTATTAAATTAAATACACTAATAATTCTTAAAAATGTTATTTCTATTTCTTTATTTTGTTATGTATATTATTATAAAATATATTAAACTAAACTATAAAATGATTTTCTGTATACATATATTATACTATATACATACTACAGATTATGCTATAAATGATCTAATATTTGATCAAAGGTATATTATAATAATATAATAATATATATTATTATTATATAATAAAATAAATTTATATTAATCAATTCAATAAAATATGATGACATTGAAACTGATATAAAGTGTGGTACGATTCAATTTGTTTTAATAATAAATTCAAATTTTTTAAAACAGTTTTATCATAAAATAAAATGTGTTTATTTTTTATATTAAAAGCATATTTTCAATAAGTCAATTCCATGCAATTTAAATAAAAATAAACTTTTTTATGTACTTTATAATACTTTTATTTTTATGTATTTCTTCATATTTATAATTTAATCAACATTACATTTAATCATTGATATATATTACATGTCAATGACTGATAAACATTATTTAATATTATTACAACATAGGGTCAATGTTGTAAAATATTTAATAAATGTTTGATAAATGTTAATTTTCAATATTTATTAATATTAATAAATAATATTATAAAAATGTTACATTTTTGTCCACAAAACATTTATACAATGACTATTAACATTTAAAAATTTACTATCAATGAATATCAAATATTTAATAATGATTAGTTATTAAATTGCAATGTTTGGTAAATATATCATAAATATTTCAATGCTGTGTGGGATTTGAATAACAACAAATATCAAAAATCGTTTGAGGCTAAATCGTTATTTAACGCGGTTTTGTAAAAATTTAAATTTCAAACACTCATAAAAAATTGTTGTCTGAATCCGGTAGAGTATTTTTTACAGATAATTGAAGAAAAATGTATGGAAAACCTTGTACCATATTTTCAAATTTAGTTATAAAAGAAAAAATTTTTACGATTTTTCAACCACAAAATTACTTGCAAATTTTCGCAATTTTGACATATTTCGTATAAATTCGAACTTTAAGCACTTATAAAAATAATTGTGGCTAACGATTTCGGATTTTTTTTTAATCACTTTTAGAACAACTTATAAGAAACCATGTATTAAATTTTCAAGATTTTCTGGCCGGCCAAAAAAATTGTATCGCTATTTTAAAAAAAAATACTAAAAAAAATTAAAAATTTCAATTGGAAAAAAATTGGAAATAAAATTAGGTAATTCATGATAATTCTATGTGATAGTAATTTTAATAAATCTAATAAAAAATATATTTTAAAATATTTCCTTATAAATTAAATTAACAAATCAAAATAACAATTGATTTCTATGCTCTTTATTATAAAACCCAAAACCTTTACAAGACGTTGAAACTTCTTCATTCTCAATATTTTTTCTTATGTAAGTCATTGCAAAAGATCTATAAGGAAGTCACTAATATCGTTTCTTCTCGGAAAGAAAGTCATATAATTAAGTATTCCTGACATACTATGAAATATAAGCGATTTCAATAGATATAATGAAAATTGTAGACTAAAATATTTAGTTATAAATAGAATTAATGTTTCAAAATTAGCATTATATTCTTTTTTTCTTTTATCAATAAAACCCAAAACCATTAAATTGTATAGTTAAACTATATCAAACTCGGTAGATTTATATTGTGCGAGCAACTGTTATGTCAATAAATTGTTGATTATCTAATACAACTATTTTTTCTATAACTACTATTTTTCTTATATTTCACGTGTGTAAGACAAAGACAGGAAATCAACACTTCCAATCCCCTTAATGGTTATTCTTATTTAATAATATTATTATGTTATTGGTGTTTTAGATTTGATCATATATGGATTGAAAAAGAATAAGTGATCCTTGCATGTCTTATTCCAAGATTTAAATTAAATTGACCGGAGGGTAACGACAAATTGAATGCAGAATTATTTTTTAAAACTGAGTTTTCATTTACTGAAAATTAAGTATCTGATGGTAATTAAGATAGTGATCCTAACAATTCCTGATTCAAATAAAGATTTTTTCGTTTAAATAAAAAAAAAAAAGCTATTATAATAAAAAAAGTAACCTTAGATCAATATCATTTAAATTTCTTAAAACAAAATGTTATTTTAAAAAATTTTATTTGCATTTCCTAAAGTACTATCCAAATTCACCTTGGACTGGGTGATGATATGTTTGAAAACTTAATTTCATAAAATCAAAATAAGATGTTTTGAAATTCAATAAAATTCACAATTGGTTTTCTTTTTTATTTATAAGTTATAAGTATCTACAATTCATATGACTAGAATGTATGATAAATAGATAGTTACCTACAGTTATATTTTATTTTGCTGTTTTAAATTATAATAACATAAAGATGCAAGTTTTTTTTTATTATTAAATAAAGTTGTAAAAATGTATCATATTAAAAAATGAATTATTTATTTATTATGTACCTTTTTACTGTTATTGTTTCAATATTTAAACTCTCAGTTGAATATATTAGGAATTAAAATCATATTTTTCAACTTGTCGGCTATCTGTGCATAGTGCCCTAGTATTTGCTTAATTTTATCACTTCAAATTTTTACCAAAATGTAACCCAAATAACATGTCAGATATAAAAAATATGATTCAGATACTTAATAAATTTTAAATGGTCTAAAGTCTAAATTGTATTTTTATTTTTGTGTTGAGTCGTATATGTTTATGGATTCTTTGGGTCAATGAACGCGATCATTTTTTGAAAGAACTTGAACGAGAACGAATCCATTTTTTTAGTGAACGTTCCGAACACTGTTTTTTTTCATTAAGTGATCATGTGTAATGTTTGTATTATTGATTCTATAGTTATACGCATTGACTTTTAAAAAAAAAAAAAAATTGGCGGGCTGGTCTCGAGCATTCCATTTCGATGATAAAAGTGTTCGTAACATCATGCTTTATACCGTTAAGCTTGTTTCTCCGAAATAAAGAAAATTAAAATGGAAAGGTGAGCGTCGCTTCCATAGATAATAAAAGAATGGATAGGCCATCAGGCCTTATCGCATGGGCAAGAACATTATTTTACTTTGAGGTTACAAGGGGTTTTATCTATTATCAAAATATCAAAATTGCTATATAAATAAATGATAATACCCATTGCTAAAGTGAGAGCACTATATAAAAGCAGTCTGTCTCTCATCCACATTCCGGCCCGCAAACCCCTATGTTGTTAATATAGGAATGGCCTATCCATTCTTTTATTATCTATGGTCGCTTCTATAGTGTTATATGGTGGTATCCTAATCAAAGTCGTTGACGGGAATACCATTTTATTCCCGTTACAAACACACTGTCAGTAGTGTTGGTACCCCTTCTTCAATCATTGTTTTTGTTGTTTATCGTTCGACGATTCATAGTTGTCTTTCATTTACTTGGGTCCCGCCACACGGTTGACATCTCCAACCCTGTAAACTCATTTCAGATATTTTCATTGACAAGTCTTCGATATGAATCCCAGGTGAGTAACAACTATAATATTTATGCACACGCATGTGCTTCCGAATTTCAAGCAACTCGGTTTTTACTCGCTGTTTTCATTGTTTGCAAATGTTATCCGTCCCCATATAATCTGCACGTGACTAATGTCCGAATAGTTTTTCAAAAAAAATCATATTCTTGTAGTTCATTGGTAATTTTGGCGATGTCGCCGCCGTCATCATTATCCAGATGTAGTTAATGGTGATTATAAGTTAATGTTCGACCGTACAAATAATAAATTACGAAATCCATTTCGCATTTATAATGGATAACTCTACCTACATCAACAATTTTCCAATCGCTTATCTTGAGAGTTGACAGTGTTAAGTGTTATGCATTTCCTTTCTCTTATTTTATAGTCCTAGGTGACTAAGTAGAATATTATGCAATGCACATACGTATTCGCTTCCTGTCTAATATGGTTTTCGGACTTTCCTAAAAATTGTGCGTTCTTGTTTGTGTCAACCGTCAGGATCGACTAATTGGTACACAATTATCGTCGCAGTCACGGTATCATATACCTATCAAACGAACAAACAATAATAAAAAAACTATTTTTTACTACATGCATATATCATATATACATCAGACATGAATATGTCTTATAGCTACTAACTAATTTACATAAACTGCCTCTACGGGTGGTTCATAACGTCATGTTAATGCTCACCGTTTCGCACAAATTTATAGAACAACTCCAACCGGTTTGTTCATAACACATACATGACAAAATAGGTGTGACTTACTCGTATGCTCTACTGCTGGTTTAATAAATAAG
Organism: Schizaphis graminum; assembly: GCA_020882235.1. NCBI lineage: Eukaryota > Metazoa > Arthropoda > Insecta > Hemiptera > Aphididae > Schizaphis > Schizaphis graminum. Next base: position 52,341,431 of record CM037031.1, on the reverse strand, counting down.
ACACTAAACGACTATTACTCATTTACGCACATATTAGTTTTGTGTTTTCCCATTATTAATGTGATTCTGCCATCTTTGTATATACTACATAATATTTCACGAATATTAGTAGAATAAAAATGGTTGGATTTCTGTCCATTTGACAAACTTATTCATACAATGATTAGATGAGGAAATTATTTTGTTTTACAAATATACAATTTTTACTTTATAATTTTAAATTTTTTATTAACTAAAACAATAATAGGGAATCATAAGCATAATATTCCGTATATTGATAATATCATAAAAATTATATGATTTGTAAGGCATAACACTTATAGAGGTTACACAAATATAAAAAAGTTTAGTAACACTGTTTGGTAGTCATCTGCAGCAAACTATTTTAAATATATGATAAATCTATTTTGATGTTTCAATTATCAACATATTAATGCAATTTTATTACAGGCCAAACAAAGTCACTAAAAATGACCCAGATTCTAATTATAATAACGAAGAAGAAGGAAAGGAAAACCAGGAGTATTTTGTGGAAAAGAAAGTTGCACAAAAAGTTGTGGCTGTTGATAAACTGCATGACCAGATTATTTATTATGTAAAATTTCAAGGAATTGAAGAACCCGAAGCAATAAAATCTAATAAGGCTACAAAATTATATCCACAACTCATTATCGAATTTTATTCAACAATATTGGTATTCAAAAAAAAACTGTTTTAATGTTTTGATGCTTATAAATAAAATTATAATTTTATATAATTAAAGCAATTTTCACCATTTGTTATCTTTTATTATTATTCGACAGAACCCTAGTACTTTAGTATCATAAATTTTTTATATTATTTATATACATGAATAATTAGTATGACCATACTGCTGATTTTCCAGCAAGTCTCACTATAAATATTTTTGTTATTTTAGGTCATTAAAATTACTCTGATTTTTACTTTGCATCTAGCATTTATCACAACAAAAAATAATTATAATTTGTTTTAATATTTTATATTAATTTCAGTGGTTAATTGTAGTCAAATTCAATCAAAAAGTATTTCATCAATACTAAGATTATGAGTTTTAATTATAAGTAATTTGACAAATTTTTAAATATGTATTATACAAGAAGATTCAAAACAAACTACATATTCATATTCTATAATTGGTTGTTTATAATAATAATATAATAAGGATGACTAAAATCGAATATTGTATAATATCAATAAAAATATAATTTTATCAATTATAAGATACTTATATATTGTTATTTTTTGATAGTTATGTTACCCTTGTATTATCATAATCAATTAAATAGCTAAGAATAATTATTATGATTATCTTGAGTTAGTAAGTGTTTGGTATTTGAATTGTATTTAAATATTACAAATGTATAGATTTTTAAAATTAATTTACTTATAAATTGAAATGATCAATATTTTTATGTAATTTAACTAAAGTATCACAGTTATATTGGTTAATTTTTACAAAAATTATTGACTTATGCATTTCGTATATTAGTAAACAATTAATAATAATATAATATACATATATATATATATATATTATATGTACTAAATTTATAAATTTAAGTAGTATTATTAAACATATAAATGTTAACAAAAATATTATTTGTAGTTTGTACAGATGTTTAAAACCTGATAATGAAATATCAATATCACAATTTCGAAGAAGGATTAAAAAAAATATATGCTCAGTAAAAACAAATATATTATGTACCCCACAAAATAACAAATCTGTTTCTTCAATTTCAATTAAAAATATTGTTAAAAGTAATGATGAATTTAAATTACATAACTGTTGTGCTCATATTTCTACCTCTCAACAAACTCAAATAATACTTGATGGTAATTTCACTAGTATAACTTCTAAAAACTCTGATTCAACTGAAAATATGAAACAAATTTTTAAAGTTCCAACTCAAATTGACAATTGGTAGGTACCTATATAATATTATAAATGTTTTAATATTTTTTATAATTTTAGGTACCTTTTCTACCTAATATACTTTCACAAAATGTTTTCAATTTAATACAAATTTCAAACTGTAAATACTTCTATGATATTCATTATTATTTGAACTATCTATACTATAAACTCTATAGGCTCAAAAAAAAAAAAAAAATAATTTAAAACCTAGGTAGTTTATGTTATTTGGTTTGTGTCCAAGGTACTTATGGCTGTATATTAACTAGGGTACTCTATGGAATCTTGGTAAATACCTACTTACTGTAAAATAAAATAAAAATTTTCTTGTAATAAGTTATGTAATCTGCTTAAAAAATTTTAAGTATAATAAATAAGTAAGTAATTTTCAATACTTTTTGAAAGTAAGTTTATTATAATGTTGTCAAGATTTTACTGAATAATTTATGGATTGTACTTATTGATAATACAAACATTGTATTTATGTTACTATATTCAGTATTAGGGCTATACTAAATTAGAGCCTAGGGCAGCTTTTTTGGGGCTTCTTTTTAAAAATAGAATTAATAGTATTAAGTAAATTCTTTTTAGTACGTAATATAAATAACATAATATAAATAAAAACAGAATTGTATTTAAAAAGTTTTAGGTACATATACATACAAATGAGAGAACTAGTGCCTACAAACTTCAAAAAGCTAAATATGTCACTGATTATACTAGCAGTGCTTATCTGGTTACTGCTTTTATGATAGTTCTGTTACCCTTGTATTATCATAATTAAATAAATAGCTAAGAATAATTATTATGATTATCTTGAGTTAGTAAGTGTTAGGTATTTGAATTTTATTTAAATATTACAAACGTATAGATTTTTAAAATTAATTTACTTATAAATTGAAATGATCAATATTTTTTTAATACAACTATATAATAAAATTTTTATGTAATTTAACTAAGGTATTACAGTTATATTGGTTAATTTTTACAAAAATTATTGACCTATGCATTTTGTATATTAGTAAACAATTAATAATAATATAATATACATATATATTATATTATATTATATTATATATATTATATATTTTATATATTATATGTACTAAATTTATAAATTTAAGTAGTATTATTAAACATATAAATGTTAACAGAAATATTATTTGTAGTTTGTACAGATGTTTAAAACCTGATAATGAAATATCAATATCACAATTTCGAAGAAGGATTAAAAAAAATATATGCGCAGTAAAAACAAATATATTATGTACCCCACAAAATAACAAATCTATTTCTTCAATTTCAATTAAAAATATTGTTAAAAGTAATGATGAATTTAAATTACATAACTGTTGTGCTCATAGTTCTGCCTCTCAACAAACTCAAATAATACTTGATGATAGTTTCACTAGTATAACTTCTAAAAACTCTGATTCAACTGAAAATATGAAACAAATTTTTAAAGTTCCCACTCAAATTGACAATCTCCAAGCATTTCGACAAAATTTAGCATCCTGAGCTGTTCAAGAAAATATAAAACATACATCATTATTAAAATTGCTGGCAAAAGTAAAAAATCACTCATGTTTCCAAGATATTCCTTCTGATCCACGAACACTTTTAACAACTCCAAAACAAATTATACTGAAAGAAATACAACCTACACTATATTGGTAGTATGGCCTAAAAATAAGAATTTTACAGTTTTTAAAGAAAAATGAAACATTTTATGTAAATACTTAATGAAGTATTGATTATTGGCATTTATTATGGCCAAAGTAAAAAACCTTATGACTCCAATTTATTTTTGGAAGATTTTATTGCAGAAGCTAAAGAATTAGTAGAAAATGGAGTCAGTTATATGTGGCAGGTATGGCTTATAAATAATAATATAATTTTATCAATTATAAAATACTTAAGTGTTAGCAATTGCAACTTATTATGTTTTCATAAAATAATTACTATTTTTATTTCACATAATATGTATATAATTGTATATTATACAATTTAATAATAGTGTATTAATATTTAAATTTATGTTGAATTTTTTCATGAACTACAATAGAAGTAATAAATAATGAAACAACACAAAAAGTACATACATTTCTGACAAATATTATAAAACCCGATTTCATATTGGCATTAAACGTATCTGAAACCGTTTTTTCTTTTACACTTCCACTTTGTAAATATTTACAAAAAATTGATTGTGATCTTACAAAAGCATGTGATCATGTTCAAGTTGTCATTGATTTATTAAATACTCTTCGTCAAAATGCTGAGATGGAATTTAACTTAATATTTATCATGGCTTCGAATACTTTAACTGATGTAGGTAGCACAATGAGTGTACCAAGATTTTCAAAAAACAAATTAATCTAAACAATTAAACAGATTCTATGCCGGATGAATATTATAAAAAATCACTGTTTATACTATTTCTTGATCATTCTACAACACATTTAAAAAGTAAGTTTGAAAATATACTTAAATATACTTTTCAAAATATTATTCCGAATAAAGTTGTTTTTACAAAAAATAAAAAAGATGTTATTAATTTATGGGATTTATACAAAACAATACTTTCGGATCAACAACAGTTTAATTCAGAATATTTACCGTGGAAATCCAAATGGGTTAAAAAAAAAAGAAGATTATAGGCCATCCTCAGCATTTTAAGCATTTTTAAAATATGATTCTGATTTTTTTCCAATTATAAAACAATTGTTAACTATTATTTCTACACTTTCCGTATCAACTACTACTGCAGAAAAAACTTTTTTAACATAACGACGAATTAAATCGTATTTGAGAAATTCGACAGGAAATGAACGATTAACTGGACTTGCTTTGCTAACCGTTCATCATGAAATTAATATTTACCCGGAAAAAGTAATCAATATTCTTAAACTTCAACCAAGAAAACAAAGTTTTATCTTAAAATTTTTTTATATTTTTAAATTTGTGATTTATATAGACAAAATATTGTATTGGTATTCAATTATATTATTCAACACATATAAATAAATTATTCATAATTTTATAATATTAATAAATAGATTTAGACAAAAACCGCCTCCAAAACTATTTCCTACCTACGTCCGTGCTAGATTCGATTTTAGTCATCCTTATTATATTATTATTATATACAACCAATTATAGAATATGAATAATATTTAGTTTGTTTTGAATCTTCTTGTATAATACATATTTAACATTTTTGTCAAATTACTTATAATTAAAACTCATAATCTTAGTATTGATGAAATACTTTTTGATTGAATTTGACTACAATTAACCACTGAAATTAATATAAAATATTAAAACAAATTATAATTATTTTTAGTTGTGATAAAAGCTAGATGCAAAGTAAAAATCAGAGTAATTTTAATGACCTAAAATAACAAAAATATTTATAGTGAGACTTGCTGGAAAATCAGCAGTATGGTCATACTAATTATTCATGTATATAAATAATATAAAAAATTTGTGATACTAAAGTACTAGGGTTCTGTCGAATAATAATAAAAGATAACAAATGGTGAAAATTGCTTTAATTATATAAAATTATATTTTTATTTATAAGCATCAAAACATTAAAACAGTTAATTTTTTTTAGAATACCAATATTGTTAAATAAAATTCGATAATGAGTTGTGGGTATAATTTTGTAGCCTTATTAGATTTTATTGCTTCGGGTTCTTCAATTCCTTGAAATTTTACATAATAAATAATCTGGTCATGCAGTTTATCAACAGCCACAACTTTTTGTGCAACTTTCTTTTCCACAAAATACTCCTGGTTTTCCTTTCCTTCTTCTTCGTTATTATAATTAGAATCTGGGTCATTTTTAGTGACTTTGTTTGGCCTGTAATAAAATTGCATTAATATGTTGATAATTGAAACATCAAAATAGATTTATCATATATTTAAAATAGTTTGCTGCAGATGACTACCAAACAGTGTTACTAAACTTTTTTATATTTGTGTAACCTCTATAAGTGTTATGCCTTACAAATCATATAATTTTTATGATATTATCAATATACGAAATATTATGCTTATGATTCCCTATTATTGTTTTAGTTAATAAAAAATTTAAAATTATAAAGTAAAAATTGTATATTTGTAAAACAAAATAATTTCCTCATCTAATCATTGTATGAATAAGTTTGTCAAATGGACAGAAATCCAACCATTTTTATTCTACTAATATTCGTGAAATATTATGTAGTATATACAAAGATGGCAGAATCACATTAATAATGGGAAAACACAAAACTAATATGTGCGTAAATGAGTAATAGTCGTTTAGTGTCTTATTTATTAAACCAGCAGTAGAGCATACGAGTAAGTCACACCTATTTTGTCATGTATGTGTTATGAACAAACCGGTTGGAGTTGTTCTATAAATTTGTGCGAAACGGTGAGCATTAACATGACGTTATGAACCACCCGTAGAGGCAGTTTATGTAAATTAGTTAGTAGCTATAAGACATATTCATGTCTGATGTATATATGATATATGCATGTAGTAAAAAATAGTTTTTTTATTATTGTTTGTTCGTTTGATAGGTATATGATACCGTGACTGCGACGATAATTGTGTACCAATTAGTCGATCCTGACGGTTGACACAAACAAGAACGCACAATTTTTAGGAAAGTCCGAAAACCATATTAGACAGGAAGCGAATACGTATGTGCATTGCATAATATTCTACTTAGTCACCTAGGACTATAAAATAAGAGAAAGGAAATGCATAACACTTAACACTGTCAACTCTCAAGATAAGCGATTGGAAAATTGTTGATGTAGGTAGAGTTATCCATTATAAATGCGAAATGGATTTCGTAATTTATTATTTGTACGGTCGAACATTAACTTATAATCACCATTAACTGCATCTGGATAATGATGACGGCGGCGACATCGCCAAAATTACCAATGAACTACAAGAATATGATTTTTTTTGAAAAACTATTCGGACATTAGTCACGTGCAGATTATATGGGGACGGATAACATTTGCAAACAATGAAAACAGCGAGTAAAAACCGAGTTGCTTGAAATTCGGAAGCACATGCGTGTGCATAAATATTATAGTTGTTACTCACCTGGGATTCATATCGAAGACTTGTCAATGAAAATATCTGAAATGAGTTTACAGGGTTGGAGATGTCAACCGTGTGGCGGGACCCAAGTAAATGAAAGACAACTATGAATCGTCGAACGATAAACAACAAAAACAATGATTGAAGAAGGGGTACCAACACTACTGACAGTGTGTTTGTAACGGGAATAAAATGGTATTCCCGTCAACGACTTTGATTAGGATACCACCATATAACACTATAGAAGCGACGCTCACCTTTCCATTTTAATTTTCTTTATTTCGGAGAAACAAGCTTAACGGTATAAAGCATGATGTTACGAACACTTTTATCATCGAAATGGAATGCTCGAGACCAGCCCGCCAATTTTTTTTTTTTTTTAAAAGTCAATGCGTATAACTATAGAATCAATAATACAAACATTACACATGATCACTTAATGAAAAAAAACAGTGTTCGGAACGTTCACTAAAAAAATGGATTCGTTCTCGTTCAAGTTCTTTCAAAAAATGATCGCGTTCATTGACCCAAAGAATCCATAAACATATACGACTCAACACAAAAATAAAAATACAATTTAGACTTTAGACCATTTAAAATTTATTAAGTATCTGAATCATATTTTTTATATCTGACATGTTATTTGGGTTACATTTTGGTAAAAATTTGAAGTGATAAAATTAAGCAAATACTAGGGCACTATGCACAGATAGCCGACAAGTTGAAAAATATGATTTTAATTCCTAATATATTCAACTGAGAGTTTAAATATTGAAACAATAACAGTAAAAAGGTACATAATAAATAAATAATTCATTTTTTAATATGATACATTTTTACAACTTTATTTAATAATAAAAAAAAACTTGCATCTTTATGTTATTATAATTTAAAACAGCAAAATAAAATATAACTGTAGGTAACTATCTATTTATCATACATTCTAGTCATATGAATTGTAGATACTTATAACTTATAAATAAAAAAGAAAACCAATTGTGAATTTTATTGAATTTCAAAACATCTTATTTTGATTTTATGAAATTAAGTTTTCAAACATATCATCACCCAGTCCAAGGTGAATTTGGATAGTACTTTAGGAAATGCAAATAAAATTTTTTAAAATAACATTTTGTTTTTAAGAAATTTAAATGATATTGATCTAAGGTTACTTTTTTTATTATAATAGCTTTTTTTTTTTTTATTTAAACGAAAAAATCTTTATTTGAATCAGGAATTGTTAGGATCACTATCTTAATTACCATCAGATACTTAATTTTCAGTAAATGAAAACTCAGTTTTAAAAAATAATTCTGCATTCAATTTGTCGTTACCCTCCGGTCAATTTAATTTAAATCTTGGAATAAGACATGCAGCGATCACTTATTCTTTTTCCATCCATATATGATCAAATCTAAAACACCAATAACATAATAATATTATTAAATAAGAATAACCATTAAGGGGATTGGAAGTGTTGATTTCCTGTCTTTGTCTTACACACGTGAAATATAAGAAAAATAGTAGTTATAGAAAAAATAGTTGTATTAGATAATCAACAATTTATTGACATAACAGTTGCTCGCACAATATAAATCTACCGAGTTTGATATAGTTTAACTATACAATTTAATGGTTTTGGGTTTTATTGATAAAAGAAAAAAAGCATATAATGCTAATTTTGAAACATTAATTCTATTTATAACTAAATATTTTAGTCTACAATTTTCATTATATCTATTGAAATCGCTTATATTTCATAGTATGTCAGGAATACTTAATTATATGACTTTTTTTCCGAGAAGAAACGATATTAGTGACTTCCTTATAGATCTTTTGCAATGACTTACATAAGAAAAAATATTGAGAATGAAGAAGTTTCAACGTCTTGTAAAGGTTTTGGGTTTTATAATAAAGAGCATAGAAATCAATTGTTATTTTGATTTGTTAATTTAATTTATAAGGAAATATTTTAAAATATATTTTTTATTAGATTTATTAAAATTACTATCACATAGAATTATCATGAATTACCTAATTTTATTTCCAATTTTTTTCCAATTGAAATTTTTAATTTTTTTTAGTATTTTTTTTTAAAATAGCGATACAATTTTTTTGGCCGGCCAGAAAATCTTGAAAATTTAATACATGGTTTCTTATAAGTTGTTCTAAAAGTGATTAAAAAAAAATCCGAAATCGTTAGCCACAATTATTTTTATAAGTGCTTAAAGTTCGAATTTATACGAAATATGTCAAAATTGCGAAAATTTGCAAGTAATTTTGTGGTTGAAAAATCGTAAAAATTTTTTCTTTTATAACTAAATTTGAAAATATGGTACAAGGTTTTCCATACATTTTTCTTCAATTATCTGTAAAAAATACTCTACCGGATTCAGACAACAATTTTTTATGAGTGTTTGAAATTTAAATTTTTACAAAACCGCGTTAAATAACGATTTAGCCTCAAACGATTTTTGATATTTGTTGTTATTCAAATAGTATAAGTCGTAAATACTTGAAAATTTTACCAGTTATTTAGATTGCCATTTTCTTTACGTGATTTGATTTTCAAAATATTTTGACTTTTTTTGAGCTATTTATAGACAATTGAAATTTTAAAATTTTTTTATATTTTTTTTTTATAAATGTTGATAAAAAAAATTTAGCTGGGACAAATTACTTGAAAATTTAATTGAAGGGTCCACAAAACTTGTTCTAACTCTCATTCAAAAATTATAAAAATACATAGGCACAATTTTTTTTTAATAGCAATTGAAGTTCAAATATTGACAAAAATTCGTCAAAATCATGAATATTTTTCACTATTTGGTTGTTAAAAATTTATAAATATTTTACTATCAAAAGCTAAGAATTGAAAATTTAATACTACGCTGTCCATAAGTTAAGCTTAGAATAATTATAAATAAGTTTGATAAGTATTCAATTTAAAAAAAATTACGAGTGTTTAAAGTTTTAATTTTAATTTTAAATCAAAAATACACGTGTAAAATAACGTTTTACTACTAAATAATTTTCGATTTTTGTTATTTTTAAAAAATTACTTCACGTAAGATCTTGAAACTTTTATACTTAAATGTTTGAATTTGTTTAAAAATAGAACATATGATAATATTTAAATATAATATATCCTTGACTGACAATTGAAATAATCAATTTTTTTTTATTTTTTTTTTTATAAATGTTGATAAAAAAAATTTTGCTGGGACAAATTACTTGAAAATTTAATAGAAGGGTCTACATAAGTTGTTCTAACTACGATTCAAAAATTATAAATATACATAGGCACAACATTTTTCTATAATCGTTTATAAGTGCTAATATTTACGAAAATCGTCAAAATCATGTATATTTGTTAATTATTTTGTAGGTAAAAAATTATAAAAAAATGTTTAATAGGATTTTTTAAAAATATTTGAAAATGTAATAGAAAATTTCACATATTAAGCTGTTTTTACTGTCATTCAAAACTTATAAAAATTCATAGTACAAATTTTTTTGATAAATGTTTTAAGTGCAAAAATTGATAAAATGTTGTCCATATTATATTAATTTGAATAATAATTTAATTGCCGCCTTATTTTCTCTCCGGAACCATGTTAACAACGTATGATAGCGGGGTGTGATAACACTGATAACGGGAGACTATTTTTATATTCTCATTCTTTATACCATAGAGTAATATTATAATATGGTTAATACTTATTACTTAGTAATAATGGTGAAATACTTCATACACGTACACCTACATATTACATAATTGTTTTTAAATTGTTACTTGTAAGTTGTAGTGAGTAGTGAGTTTAAAATTTTTTTTTTGTTTGAACAATTTAAACGTCATACCTAGTAGATTTCATTGTATTGTATTTGTAACTTAACAGTTGCATTCGAAACCCAGTACGAGTTAGTACTCGTTTTGTCAAGGTATGTTAACATTTTAAACGTAACCGGTTAAACAATGGTTTTTTTTTGATAATTAAATATCAGTAGTAGTCATGTGTGATTTAATTTTTTTGTTTCAATGAAATATATATGGACATACATTACATACATTTATTATATATATACATTTCAAACGCCAACCGATGTGAGTATGGGCAACTCTGCAAACTTAACCTCTACTATGTCTAGTCATTTCAATGCAACCAATTAGGTAGTACGGTCTCGTCGCAGTCACAAAACGCTTAGTTTAAAAATAATTATTTTTCCGGGCGGAATTTACATACCTATACCTTTTTGTACTTGTATATTTTTTCGGGCGGAATTTACAATCTCCCCAGAAAAGGCATCAGCTGCTGCTGTCGTATCACCACCGCGGCCTTAGATAACATTATTTACTTGCTGTTTGTTGTTGTTTATTATTTTATGATTAATTATTGTTCGGCACCTTCTGATCATACTCCGTTTAATAGTATATAATAATATTAAAAAAGTAATTAGGTGACACGGTAATAATTCTTCTTTTTTTTTTAACCATATACTATTGTTGCGTTATTTCATTTTATCATAATTTATAAGACGTCCTACCCTCCGCCCGTTCGAATAGACAAACGTCGCAATATTAACGTGCGGAGACCAGCTAACGAAGTACTTCAATATTCAATAGCTCCTTGACGGTACGACAACATACATACCTATCATACAGCTGGGTGATTTATAAACTAAATCTAAATTTTAGATAACAAAAAAAGAACATAAGAATAGGTATGTCTTCTCTATTTTATGTTATAGTGTGCGGTTTACGGCCGCCGAACAAATCCATATTGTTACACTGTATGCATAGGTACTATATAACAGAACACGGAGCCAGCAGGTGAATAATTTTTAGCACTCACATCCCTTACACAAAAAGAAACTATTAATACTGGTGGGTGTAGATCTTCAACATGAATCATGTTTATTTCAATTTACCATGTGAAATTTAAAAAATTTAAAAACGCCGTTATGTATTAATTTATTATTATTAAGTTTTTATTTTATAATTTGTCATAATGATGTAATTGTATCCAAATTTTAAGGACATACAATTTTATTAGTAACCAACTTATTTTATAATTTTACTATTTATACGCTATTCTAAATGAGATGAGTATCGGGTGGCTAAAAGTTGTGTGCATGTTCTTATTGTCACGAGACAGAACTTAACACACTGGCGTACTGGGAACGTCGCGCGCGGCTTCTGGCTGTTGTGAACAAAAACTGGTAAACTGATCCATTTTAGAACATAGTATATTTAATAATTATATATTATAATCATACAGACTAAATAATAAAACTAAAACAATTCCTATTAACATTTGTTTGAGTTTAAAAACTTGCTTCAATTGTTCATATTACAAAAAATTCTCACTAAATTTACATTATGAACTGGAATAGCAAACATAATAAATTGACAAAGATTAAGTAATTCAATATACTTTTCACAACTGTTACAATTCTAAATGAAACTAGTCAGTTTTCATAACAAAATTCTATATTATTTAATTTGCTTTTACTGTATTGTTTTTAATCCAAATGATTTATTAAATCACTTAGCATCATCTATGATATACAAACTTATATTTTTTATATAAATATATGTAGGTACTTTCAATATTTTCTCATTATGTTGAACTGTTTAAGTTCATACAAGAAAAAAAAATATTATTGAAACATTCAGTCATAGATTCTATACAGTTTTGAATAACCATAAGATATTGAGCAAAAGTAAAAAATTAGTTAAATTGATAGTAGAATTATTTTGAGAAAAAAATATAGCAATTTTGAAACTTACACAGAGCTATCTAAAATGTCCAAAATCTATTTTTTTTAAAAAATATTATTTTTTTAACCTATAAATTAGACATCTGTATTGAACTTCTTCTAAATCTTAAATCTTCTAAAAGTTTTGGATTTTGTTAAAAATACCTAATTTTATTTATTTATATTTTTTTCAGAGACTGAACGATATTAGTGACTTCCTAATATTGTTTTTGCAATAACTTGGACAAGAAGAATAACTGGAGTGTGATAAAGTTGAAGCATCTTCTATAAGTTTTGGATTTTGTCATAAATAAAGCATAGAAATCTATTGTTATTTTGATTTATTACTTCCATTTATAAGTAAATATTTTAACCTATAATTTTCATTATATCTATTGAAATCGCCATTACTATGGATTTCTTCATGTAATTAATTTATTGTATTGATATATAAATATTTAAAATTTGTATGTAGGTTATCTATATGTTTTAAAAGATTTTATTAATTTTTTTTATTAATTGATCTTAGGTTTCAAATAACTTATTTTTGGCGATACCTTATTGCAAACATTGATGTGTTTTCTACAAACAATGATTGCGATGAGCTGAAATTGCAAATCTAGATTAATTATTTACATATTAATGGATACTTTTCACGGTCTTTACATTATTTAAATAGCTCTATGTAGATTTAATCTAAATTATTAAGGCATATGTATACCTCATTAATCTAATTAAATATCGAAAAATAAGATTTATTACAAATACATTATCAAACTTTATTTGTTTTCGTTCTGAAAGTAGTTGATATACATAATCAACAATTTAATGACATTACAGTAGCTTGCACAATACAAATCTACCGATTTTAATGGAGTTTTTCTAGAATCAAACTGTTTTAGGTTTTATTCATTAAAAAGCATAGAATATAATTCTAATTTTGATAGATTAATTGTATTTATAACTAAATATTGTTGCCTATAATTTTCATTATATCTGTTGAAATGGCTTATATTACCAGGATTGTCAGAAATACTTAATTTTATTTATATTTTTTTCACAGACGGAACAATATTAAAGACTTCTTCATAAAGCTTTTGCAATAACTTTGACAAGAAAAATAACTGGAGGGTGATAAAGTTGCTATCTTCTAAAAGTTTTGGATTTTGTCAAAAAGAGTGCGTAGAAATTTATTGCTATATTGATTTATTACTTCCATTTATAAGTAAATATTTTAACCTATAATTTTCATTATATCTATTGAAATCGCCATTACTATGGATTTCTTCATGTAATTAATTTATTGTATTGATATATAAATATTTAAAATTTGTATGTAGGTTATCTATATGTTTTTAAAGTTTTTATTAATTATTTTTATTAATTGCTCTTGGGTTTCAAATAACTTATTTTTGGCGATACCTTATTGCAAACATTGATGTGTTTTCTACAAACAATGATTGCGATGAGCTGAAATTGCAAATCTAGATTAATTATTTACATATTAATGGATACTTTTCACGGTCTTTACATTATTTAAATAGCTCTATGTAGATTTAATCTAAATTATTAAGGCATATGTATACCTCATTAATCTAATTAAATATTGAAATATAAGATTTATTACAAATACATTATCAAACTTTATTTGTTTTCGTTCTGAAAGTAGTTGATATACATAATCAACAATTTAATGACATTACAGTAGCTTGCACAATACAAATCTACCGATTTTAATGGAGTTTTTCTAGAATCTTACTATTTTGGGCTGTATTCATAAAAAAGCATAGAATATAATTCTAATTTTGATAGATTAATTGTATTTATATCTAAATATTTTAGCCTTTAATTTTCATTATATCTGTTGAAATGGCTTATATTACCAGGATTGTCAGAAATACTTAATTTTATTTATATTTTTTTCAGAGACGGAACAATATTAAAGACTTCTTCATAAAGCTTTTGCAATAACTTTGACTAGAAAAATAACTGGAGGGTGATAAAGTTGCTATCTTCTAAAAGTTTTGGATTTTGTCAAAAAGAGTGCGTAGAAATTTATTGTTATTTTGATTTATTACTTCCATTTATAAGTAAATATTTTAACCTATAATTTTGATTATATCTATTAAAATCGCCATTACTATGGATTTCTTCATGTAATTAATTTATTGTATTGATATATAAATATTTAAAATTTGTATGTAGGTTATCTATATGTTTTAAAAGATTTTATTAATTTTTTTTATTAATTGATCTTGGGTTTCAAATAACTTATTTTTGGCGATACCTTATTGCAAACATTGATGTGTTTTATACAAACAATGATTGCGATGAGCTGAAATTGCAAATCTAGATTAATTATTTACATATTAATGGATACTTTTAACGGTCTTTACATTATTTAAATAGCTCTATGTAGATTTAATCTAAATTATTAAGGTATATGTATACCTCATTAATCTAATTAAATATCGAAAAATAAGATTTATTACAAATTCATTATCAAACTTTATTTGTTTTCGTTCTGAAAGTAGTTGATATACATAATCAACAATTTAATGACATTACAGTAGCTTGCACAATACAAATCTACCGATTTTAATGGAGTTTTTCTAGAATCTTACTATTTTGTGCTGTATTCATAAAAAAGCATAGAATATAATTCTAATTTTGATAGATTAATTGTATTTATATCTAAATATTTTAGCCTTTAATTCTCATTATATCTGTTGAAATGGCTTATATTACCAGGATTGTCAGAAATACTTAATTTTATTTATATTTTTTTCAGAGACGGAACAATATTAAAGACTTCTTCATAAAGCTTTTGCAATAACTTTGACAAGAAAAATAACTGGAGGGTGATAAAGTTGCTATCTTCTAAAAGTTTTGGATTTTGTCAAAAAGAGTGCGTAGAAATTTATTGTTATTTTGATTTATTACTTCCATTTATAAGTAAATATTTTAACCTATAATTTTGATTATATCTATTAAAATCGCCATTACTATGGATTTCTTCATGTAATTAATTTATTGTATTGATATATAAATATTTAAAATTTGTATGTAGGTTATCTATATGTTTTAAAAGATTTTATTAATTTTTTTTATTAATTGATCTTGGGTTTCAAATAACTTATTTTTGGCGATACCTTATTGCAAACATTGATGTGTTTTATACAAACAATGATTGCGATGAGCTGAAATTGCAAATCTAGATTAATTATTTACATATTAATGGATACTTTTAACGGTCTTTACATTATTTAAATAGCTCTATGTAGATTTAATCTAAATTATTAAGGCATATGTATACCTCATTAATCTAATTAAATATCGAAAAATAAGATTTATTACAAATTCATTATCAAACTTTATTTGTTTTCGTTCTGAAAGTAGTTGATATACATAATCAACAATTTAATGACATTACAGTAGCTTGCACAATACAAATCTACCGATTTTAATGGAGTTTTTCTAGAATCAAACTGTTTTAGGTTTTATTCATTAAAAAGCATAGAATATAATTCTAATTTTGATAGATTAATTGTATTTATAACTAAATATTGTTGCCTATAATTTTCATTATATCTGTTGAAATGGCTTATATTACCAGGATTATCAGATATACTTAATTTTATTTATATTTTTTTCACAGACGGAACAATATTAAAGACTTCTTCATAAAGCTTTTGCAATAACTTTGACAAGAAGAATAACTGGAGTGTGATAAAGTTGCTATCTTCTAAAAGTTTTGGATTTTGTCAAAAAGAGTACGTAGAAATTTATTGCTATTTTGATTTATTACTTCCATTTATAAGTAAATATTTTAACCTATAATTTTCATTATATCTATTGAAATCGCCATTACTATGGATTTCTTCATGTAATTAATTTATTGTATTGATATATAAATATTTAAAATTTGTATGTAGGTTATCTATATGTTTTAAAAGATTTTATTAATTTTTTTTATTAATTGATCTTGGGTTTCAAATAACTTATTTTTGGCGATACCTTATTGCAAACATTGATGTGTTTTCTACAAACAATGATTGCGATGAGCTGAAATTGCAAATCTAGATTAATTATTTACATATTAATGGATACTTTTCACGGTCTTTACATTATTTAAATAGCTCTATGTAGATTTAATCTAAATTATTAAGGCATATGTATACCTCATTAATCTAATTAAATATCGAAAAATAAGATTTATTACAAATGCATTATCAAACTTTATTTGTTTTCGTTCTGAAAGTAGTTGATATACATAATCAACAATTTAATGACATTACAGTAGTTTGCACAATACAAATCTACCGATTTTAATGGAGTTTTTCTAGAATCTTACTATTTTGTGCTGTATTCATAAAAAAGCATAGAATATAATTCTAATTTTGATAGATTAATTGTATTTATATCTAAATATTTTAGCCTTTAATTTTCATTATATCTGTTGAAATGGCTTATATTACCAGGATTGTCAGAAATACTTAATTTTATTTATATTTTTTTCAGAGACGGAACAATATTAAAGACTTCTTCATAAAGCTTTTGCAATAACTTTGACAAGAAGAATAACTGGAGTGTGATAAAGTTGCTATCTTCTAAAAGTTTTGGATTTTGTCAAAAAGAGTGCGTAGAAATTTATTGTTATTTTGATTTATTACTTCCATTTATAAGTAAATATTTTAACCTATAATTTTCATTATATCTATTGAAATCGCCATTACTATGGATTTCTTCATGTAATTAATTTATTGTATTGATATATAAATATTTAAAATTTGTATGTAGGTTATCTATATGTTTTAAAAGATTTTATTAATTTTTTTTATTAATTGATCTTGGGTTTCAAATAACTTATTTTTGGCGATACCTTATTGCAAACATTGATGTGTTTTATACAAACAATGATTGCGATGAGCTGAAATTGCAAATCTAGATTAATTATTTACATATTAATGGATACTTTTCACGGTCTTTACATTATTTAAATAGCTCTATGTAGATTTAATCTAAATTATTAAGGCATATGTATACCTCATTAATCTAATTAAATATCGAAAAATAAGATTTATTACAAATACATTATCAAACCTTATTTGTTTTCGTTCTGAAAGTAGTTGATATACATAATCAACAATTTAATGACATTATAGTAGCTTGCACAATACAAATCTACCGATTTTAATGGAGTTTTTCTAGAATCAAACTCTTTTAGGTTTTATTCATTAAAAAGCATAGAATATAATTCTAATTTTGATAGATTAATTGTATTTATATCTAAATATTTTAGCCTTTAATTTTCATTATATCTGTTGAAATGGCTTATATTACCAGGATTTTCAGAAATACTTAATTTTATTTATATTTTTTTCAGAGACGGAACAATATTAAAGACTTCTTCATAAAGCTTTTGCAATAACTTTGACAAGAAGAATAACTGGAGTGTGATAAAGTTGCTATCTTCTAAAAGTTTTGGATTTTGTCAAAAAGAGTGCGTAGAAATTTATTGCTATTTTGATTTATTACTTCCATTTATAAGTAAATATTTTAACCTATAATTTTCATTATATCTATTGAAATCGCCATTACTATGGATTTCTTCATGTAATTAATTTATTGTATTGATATATAAATATTTAAAATTTGTATGTAGGTTATCTATATGTTTTAAAAGATTTTATTAATTTTTTTTATTAATTGATCTTGGGTTTCAAATAACTTATTTTTGGCGATACCTTATTGCAAACATTGATGTGTTTTATACAAACAATGATTGCGATGAGCTGAAATTGCAAATCTAGATTAATTATTTACATATTAATGGATACTTTTAACGGTCTTTACATTATTTAAATAGCTCTATGTAGATTTAATCTAAATTATTAAGGCATATGTATACCTCATTAATCTAATTAAATATCGAAAAATAAGATTTATTACAAATTCATTATCAAACTTTATTTGTTTTCGTTCTGAAAGTAGTTGATATACATAATCAACAATTTAATGACATTACAGTAGCTTGCACAATACAAATCTACCGATTTTAATGGAGTTTTTCTAGAATCTTACTATTTTGTGCTGTATTCATAAAAAAGCATAGAATATAATTCTAATTTTGATAGATTAATTGTATTTATATCTAAATATTTTAGCCTTTAATTTTCATTATATCTGTTTAAATGGCTTATATTACCAGGATTGTCAGAAATACTTAATTTTATTTATATTTTTTTCAGAGACGGAACAATATTAAAGACTTCTTCATAAAGCTTTTGCAATAACTTTGACAAGAAGAATAACTGGAGTGTGATAAAGTTGCTATCTTCTAAAAGTTTTGGATTTTGTCAAAAAGAGTGCGTAGAAATTTATTGTTATTTTGATTTATTACTTCCATTTATAAGTAAATATTTTAACCTATAATTTTCATTATATCTATTGAAATCGCCATTACTATGGATTTCTTCATGTAATTAATTTATTGTATTGATATATAAATATTTAAAATTTGTATGTAGGTTATCTATATGTTTTAAAAGATTTTATTAATTTTTTTTATTAATTGATCTTGGGTTTCAAATAACTTATTTTTGGCGATACCTTATTGCAAACATTGATGTGTTTTCTACAAACAATGATTGCGATGAGCTGAAATTGCAAATCTAGATTAATTATTTACATATTAATGGATACTTTTCACGGTCTTTACATTATTTAAATAGCTCTATGTAGATTTAATCTAAATTATTAAGGCATATGTATACCTCATTAATCTAATTAAATATCGAAAAATAAGATTTATTACAAATACATTATCAAACTTTATTTGTTTTCGTTCTGAAAGTAGTTGATATACATAATCAACAATTTAATGACATTACAGTAGTTTGCACAATACAAATCTACCGATTTTAATGGAGTTTTTCTAGAATCTTACTATTTTGTGCTGTATTCATAAAAAAGCATAGAATATAATTCTAATTTTGATAGATTAATTGTATTTATATCTAAATATTTTAGCCTTTAATTTTCATTATATCTGTTGAAATGGCTTATATTACCAGGATTGTCAGAAATACTTAATTTTATTTATATTTTTTTCAGAGACGGAACAATATTAAAGACTTCTTCATAAAGCTTTTGCAATAACTTTGACAAGAAGAATAACTGGAGTGTGATAAAGTTGCTATCTTCTAAAAGTTTTGGATTTTGTCAAAAAGAGTGCGTAGAAATTTATTGTTATTTTGATTTATTACTTCCATTTATAAGTAAATATTTTAACCTATAATTTTCATTATATCTATTGAAATCGCCATTACTATGGATTTCTTCATGTAATTAATTTATTGTATTGATATATAAATATTTAAAATTTGTATGTAGGTTATCTATATGTTTTAAAAGATTTTATTAATTTTTTTTATTAATTGATCTTGGGTTTCAAATAACTTATTTTTGGCGATACCTTATTGCAAACATTGATGTGTTTTATACAAACAATGATTGCGATGAGCTGAAATTGCAAATCTAGATTAATTATTTACATATTAATGGATACTTTTCACGGTCTTTACATTATTTAAATAGCTCTATGTAGATTTAATCTAAATTATTAAGGCATATGTATACCTCATTAATCTAATTAAATATCGAAAAATAAGATTTATTACAAATACATTATCAAACCTTATTTGTTTTCGTTCTGAAAGTAGTTGATATACATAATCAACAATTTAATGACATTATAGTAGCTTGCACAATACAAATCTACCGATTTTAATGGAGTTTTTCTAGAATCAAACTCTTTTAGGTTTTATTCATTAAAAAGCATAGAATATAATTCTAATTTTGATAGATTAATTGTATTTATATCTAAATATTTTAGCCTTTAATTTTCATTATATCTGTTGAAATGGCTTATATTACCAGGATTTTCAGAAATACTTAATTTTATTTATATTTTTTTCAGAGACGGAACAATATTAAAGACTTCTTCATAAAGCTTTTGCAATAACTTTGACAAGAAGAATAACTGGAGTGTGATAAAGTTGCTATCTTCTAAAAGTTTTGGATTTTGTCAAAAAG
Organism: Schizaphis graminum; assembly: GCA_020882235.1. Lineage (NCBI taxonomy): Eukaryota > Metazoa > Arthropoda > Insecta > Hemiptera > Aphididae > Schizaphis > Schizaphis graminum. The sequence continues at coordinate 52,320,525 of CM037031.1, read as the reverse complement.
AGTGCGTAGAAATTTATTGCTATTTTGATTTATTACTTCCATTTATAAGTAAATATTTTAACCTATAATTTTCATTATATCTATTGAAATCGCCATTACTATGGATTTCTTCATGTAATTAATTTATTGTATTGATATATAAATATTTAAAATTTGTATGTAGGTTATCTATATGTTTTAAAAGATTTTATTAATTTTTTTTATTAATTGATCTTGGGTTTCAAATAACTTATTTTTGGCGATACCTTATTGCAAACATTGATGTGTTTTATACAAACAATGATTGCGATGAGCTGAAATTGCAAATCTAGATTAATTATTTACATATTAATGGATACTTTTAACGGTCTTTACATTATTTAAATAGCTCTATGTAGATTTAATCTAAATTATTAAGGCATATGTATACCTCATTAATCTAATTAAATATCGAAAAATAAGATTTATTACAAATTCATTATCAAACTTTATTTGTTTTCGTTCTGAAAGTAGTTGATATACATAATCAACAATTTAATGACATTACAGTAGCTTGCACAATACAAATCTACCGATTTTAATGGAGTTTTTCTAGAATCTTACTATTTTGTGCTGTATTCATAAAAAAGCATAGAATATAATTCTAATTTTGATAGATTAATTGTATTTATATCTAAATATTTTAGCCTTTAATTTTCATTATATCTGTTTAAATGGCTTATATTACCAGGATTGTCAGAAATACTTAATTTTATTTATATTTTTTTCAGAGACGGAACAATATTAAAGACTTCTTCATAAAGCTTTTGCAATAACTTTGACAAGAAGAATAACTGGAGTGTGATAAAGTTGCTATCTTCTAAAAGTTTTGGATTTTGTCAAAAAGAGTGCGTAGAAATTTATTGTTATTTTGATTTATTACTTCCATTTATAAGTAAATATTTTAACCTATAATTTTCATTATATCTATTGAAATCGCCATTACTATGGATTTCTTCATGTAATTAATTTATTGTATTGATATATAAATATTTAAAATTTGTATGTAGGTTATCTATATGTTTTAAAAGATTTTATTAATTTTTTTTATTAATTGATCTTGGGTTTCAAATAACTTATTTTTGGCGATACCTTATTGCAAACATTGATGTGTTTTCTACAAACAATGATTGCGATGAGCTGAAATTGCAAATCTAGATTAATTATTTACATATTAATGGATACTTTTCACGGTCTTTACATTATTTAAATAGCTCTATGTAGATTTAATCTAAATTATTAAGGCATATGTATACCTCATTAATCTAATTAAATATCGAAAAATAAGATTTATTACAAATACATTATCAAACTTTATTTGTTTTCGTTCTGAAAGTAGTTGATATACATAATCAACAATTTAATGACATTATAGTAGCTTGCACAATACAAATCTACCGATTTTAATGGAGTTTTTCTAGAATCAAACTGTTTTAGGTTTTATTCATTAAAAAGCATAGAATATAATTCTAATTTTGATAGATTAATTGTATTTATATCTAAATATTTTAGCCTTTAATTTTCATTATATCTGTTGAAATGGCTTATATTACCAGGATTTTCAGAAATACTTAATTTTATTTATATTTTTTTCAGAGACGGAACAATATTAAAGACTTCTTCATAAAGCTTTTGCAATAACTTTGACAAGAAGAATAACTGGAGTGTGATAAAGTTGCTATCTTCTAAAAGTTTTGGATTTTGTCAAAAAGAGTGCGTAGAAATTTATTGCTATTTTGATTTATTACTTCCATTTATAAGTAAATATTTTAACCTATAATTTTCATTATATCTATTGAAATCGCCATTACTATGGATTTCTTCATGTAATTAATTTATTGTATTGATATATAAATATTTAAAATTTGTATGTAGGTTATCTATATGTTTTAAAAGATTTTATTAATTTTTTTTATTAATTGATCCTGGGTTTCAAATAACTTATTTTTGGCGATACCTTATTGCAAACATTGATGTGTTTTCTACAAACAATGATTGCGATGAGCTGAAATTGCAAATCTAGATTAATTATTTACATATTAATGGATACTTTTCACGGTCTTTACATTATTTAATTAGCTCTATGTAGATTTAATCTAAATTATTAAGGCATATGTATACCTCATTAATCTAATTAAATATCGAAAAATAAGATTTATTACAAATACATTATCAAACTTTATTTGTTTTCGTTCTGAAAGTAGTTGATATACATAATCAACAATTTAATGACATTACAGTAGCTTGCACAATACAAATCTACCGATTTTAATGGAGTTTTTCTAGAATCTTACTATTTTGTGCTGTATTCATAAAAAAGCATAGAATATAATTCTAATTTTGATAGATTAATTGTATTTATATCTAAATATTTTAGCCTTTAATTTTCATTATATCTGTTGAAATGGCTTATATTACCAGGATTGTCAGAAATACTTAATTTTATTTATATTTTTTTCAGAGACGGAACAATATTAAAGACTTCTTCATAAAGCTTTTGCAATAACTTTGACAAGAAGAATAACTGGAGTGTGATAAAGTTGCTATCTTCTAAAAGTTTTGGATTTTGTCAAAAAGAGTGCGTAGAAATTTATTGTTATTTTGATTTATTACTTCCATTTATAAGTAAATATTTTAACCTATAATTTTCATTATATCTATTGAAATCGCCATTACTATGGATTTCTTCATGTAATTAATTTATTGTATTGATATATAAATATTTAAAATTTGTATGTAGGTTATCTATATGTTTTAAAAGATTTTATTAATTTTTTTTATTAATTGATCTTGGGTTTCAAATAACTTATTTTTGGCGATACCTTATTGCAAACATTGATGTGTTTTATACAAACAATGATTGCGATGAGCTGAAATTGCAAATCTAGATTAATTATTTACATATTAATGGATACTTTTCACGGTCTTTACATTATTTAAATAGCTCTATGTAGATTTAATCTAAATTATTAAGGCATATGTATACCTCATTAATCTAATTAAATATCGAAAAATAAGATTTATTACAAATACATTATCAAACCTTATTTGTTTTCGTTCTGAAAGTAGTTGATATACATAATCAACAATTTAATGACATTATAGTAGCTTGCACAATACAAATCTACCGATTTTAATGGAGTTTTTCTAGAATCAAACTGTTTTAGGTTTTATTCATTAAAAAGCATAGAATATAATTCTAATTTTGATAGATTAATTGTATTTATATCTAAATATTTTAGCCTTTAATTTTCATTATATCTGTTGAAATGGCTTATATTACCAGGATTTTCAGAAATACTTAATTTTATTTATATTTTTTTCAGAGACGGAACAATATTAAAGACTTCTTCATAAAGCTTTTGCAATAACTTTGACAAGAAGAATAACTGGAGTGTGATAAAGTTGCTATCTTCTAAAAGTTTTGGATTTTGTCAAAAAGAGTGCGTAGAAATTTATTGCTATTTTGATTTATTACTTCCATTTATAAGTAAATATTTTAACCTATAATTTTCATTATATCTATTGAAATCGCCATTACTATGGATTTCTTCATGTAATTAATTTATTGTATTGATATATAAATATTTAAAATTTGTATGTAGGTTATCTATATGTTTTAAAAGATTTTATTAATTTTTTTTATTAATTGATCTTGGGTTTCAAATAACTTATTTTTGGCGATACCTTATTGCAAACATTGATGTGTTTTATACAAACAATGATTGCGATGAGCTGAAATTGCAAATCTAGATTAATTATTTACATATTAATGGATACTTTTAACGGTCTTTACATTATTTAAATAGCTCTATGTAGATTTAATCTAAATTATTAAGGCATATGTATACCTCATTAATCTAATTAAATATCGAAAAATAAGATTTATTACAAATTCATTATCAAACTTTATTTGTTTTCGTTCTGAAAGTAGTTGATATACATAATCAACAATTTAATGACATTACAGTAGCTTGCACAATACAAATCTACCGATTTTAATGGAGTTTTTCTAGAATCTTACTATTTTGTGCTGTATTCATAAAAAAGCATAGAATATAATTCTAATTTTGATAGATTAATTGTATTTATATCTAAATATTTTAGCCTTTAATTTTCATTATATCTGTTGAAATGGCTTATATTACCAGGATTGTCAGAAATACTTAATTTTATTTATATTTTTTTCAGAGACGGAACAATATTAAAGACTTCTTCATAAAGCTTTTGCAATAACTTTGACAAGAAGAATAACTGGAGTGTGATAAAGTTGCTATCTTCTAAAAGTTTTGGATTTTGTCAAAAAGAGTGCGTAGAAATTTATTGTTATTTTGATTTATTACTTCCATTTATAAGTAAATATTTTAACCTATAATTTTCATTATATCTATTGAAATCGCCATTACTATGGATTTCTTCATGTAATTAATTTATTGTATTGATATATAAATATTTAAAATTTGTATGTAGGTTATCTATATGTTTTAAAAGATTTTATTAATTTTTTTTATTAATTGATCTTGGGTTTCAAATAACTTATTTTTGGCGATACCTTATTGCAAACATTGATGTGTTTTCTACAAACAATGATTGCGATGAGCTGAAATTGCAAATCTAGATTAATTATTTACATATTAATGGATACTTTTCACGGTCTTTACATTATTTAAATAGCTCTATGTAGATTTAATCTAAATTATTAAGGCATATGTATACCTCATTAATCTAATTAAATATCGAAAAATAAGATTTATTACAAATACATTATCAAACTTTATTTGTTTTCGTTCTGAAAGTAGTTGATATACATAATCAACAATTTAATGACATTACAGTAGCTTGCACAATACAAATCTACCGATTTTAATGGAGTTTTTCTAGAATCTTACTATTTTGTGCTGTATTCATTAAAAAGCATAGAATATAATTCTAATTTTGATAGATTAATTGTATTTATAACTAAATATTGTTGCCTATAATTTTCATTATATCTGTTGAAATGGCTTATATTACCAGGATTATCAGAAATACTTAATTTTATTTATATTTTTTTCACAGACGGAACAATATTAAAGACTTCTTCATAAAGCTTTTGCAATAACTTTGACAAGAAGAATAACTGGAGTGTGATAAAGTTGCTATCTTCTAAAAGTTTTGGATTTTGTCAAAAAGAGTGCGTAGAAATTTATTGTTATTTTGATTTATTACTTCCATTTATAAGTAAATATTTTAACCTATAATTTTCATTATATCTATTGAAATCGCCATTACTATGGATTTCTTCATGTAATTAATTTATTGTATTGATATATAAATATTTAAAATTTGTATGTAGGTTATCTATATGTTTTAAAAGATTTTATTAATTTTTTTTATTAATTGATCTTGGGTTTCAAATAACTTATTTTTGGCGATACCTTATTGCAAACATTGATGTGTTTTATACAAACAATGATTGCGATGAGCTGAAATTGCAAATCTAGATTAATTATTTACATATTAATGGATACTTTTCACGGTCTTTACATTATTTAAATAGCTCTATGTAGATTTAATCTAAATTATTAAGGCATATGTATACCTCATTAATCTAATTAAATATCGAAAAATAAGATTTATTACAAATACATTATCAAACCTTATTTGTTTTCGTTCTGAAAGTAGTTGATATACATAATCAACAATTTAATGACATTATAGTAGCTTGCACAATACAAATCTACCGATTTTAATGGAGTTTTTCTAGAATCAAACTGTTTTAGGTTTTATTCATTAAAAAGCATAGAATATAATTCTAATTTTGATAGATTAATTGTATTTATATCTAAATATTTTAGCCTTTAATTTTCATTATATCTGTTGAAATGGCTTATATTACCAGGATTTTCAGAAATACTTAATTTTATTTATATTTTTTTCAGAGACGGAACAATATTAAAGACTTCTTCATAAAGCTTTTGCAATAACTTTGACAAGAAGAATAACTGGAGTGTGATAAAGTTGCTATCTTCTAAAAGTTTTGGATTTTGTCAAAAAGAGTGCGTAGAAATTTATTGCTATTTTGATTTATTACTTCCATTTATAAGTAAATATTTTAACCTATAATTTTCATTATATCTATTGAAATCGCCATTACTATGGATTTCTTCATGTAATTAATTTATTGTATTGATATATAAATATTTAAAATTTGTATGTAGGTTATCTATATGTTTTAAAAGATTTTATTAATTTTTTTTATTAATTGATCTTGGGTTTCAAATAACTTATTTTTGGCGATACCTTATTGCAAACATTGATGTGTTTTCTACAAACAATGATTGCGATGAGCTGAAATTGCAAATCTAGATTAATTATTTACATATTAATGGATACTTTTCACGGTCTTTACATTATTTAATTAGCTCTATGTAGATTTAATCTAAATTATTAAGGCATATGTATACCTCATTAATCTAATTAAATATCGAAAAATAAGATTTATTACAAATACATTATCAAACTTTATTTGTTTTCGTTCTGAAAGTAGTTGATATACATAATCAACAATTTAATGACATTACAGTAGCTTGCACAATACAAATCTACCGATTTTAATGGAGTTTTTCTAGAATCTTACTATTTTGTGCTGTATTCATAAAAAAGCATAGAATATAATTCTAATTTTGATAGATTAATTGTATTTATATCTAAATATTTTAGCCTTTAATTTTCATTATATCTGTTGAAATGGCTTATATTACCAGGATTGTCAGAAATACTTAATTTTATTTATATTTTTTTCAGAGACGGAACAATATTAAAGACTTCTTCATAAAGCTTTTGCAATAACTTTGACAAGAAGAATAACTGGAGTGTGATAAAGTTGCTATCTTCTAAAAGTTTTGGATTTTGTCAAAAAGAGTGCGTAGAAATTTATTGTTATTTTGATTTATTACTTCCATTTATAAGTAAATATTTTAACCTATAATTTACATTATATCTATTGAAATCGCCATTACTATGGATTTCTTCATGTAATTAATTTATTGTATTGATATATAAATATTTAAAATTTGTATGTAGGTTATCTATATGTTTTAAAAGATTTTATTAATTTTTTTTATTAATTGATCTTGGGTTTCAAATAACTTATTTTTGGCGATACCTTATTGCAAACATTGATGTGTTTTATACAAACAATGATTGCGATGAGCTGAAATTGCAAATCTAGATTAATTATTTACATATTAATGGATACTTTTCACGGTCTTTACATTATTTAAATAGCTCTATGTAGATTTAATCTAAATTATTAAGGCATATGTATACCTCATTAATCTAATTAAATATCGAAAAATAAGATTTATTACAAATACATTATCAAACCTTATTTGTTTTCGTTCTGAAAGTAGTTGATATACATAATCAACAATTTAATGACATTATAGTAGCTTGCACAATACAAATCTACCGATTTTAATGGAGTTTTTCTAGAATCAAACTGTTTTAGGTTTTATTCATTAAAAAGCATAGAATATAATTCTATTTTTGATAGATTAATTGTATTTATATCTAAATATTTTAGCCTTTAATTTTCATTATATCTGTTGAAATGGCTTATATTACCAGGATTTTCAGAAATACTTAATTTTATTTATATTTTTTTCAGAGACGGAACAATATTAAAGACTTCTTCATAAAGCTTTTGCAATAACTTTGACTTCAAATTTTTACCAAAATGTAACCCAAATAACATGTCAGATATAAAAAATATGATTCAGATACTTAATAAATTTTAAATGGTCTAAAGTCTAAATTGTATTTTTATTTTTGTGTTGAGTCGTATATGTTTATGGATTCTTTGGGTCAATGAACGCCATCATTTTTTGAAAGAACTTGAACGAGAACGAATCCATTTTTTTAGTGAACGTTCCGAACACTGTTTTTTTCATTAAGTGATCATGTGTAATGTTTGTATTATTTATTCTATAGTTATACGCATTGACTTTTAAAAAAAAAAAAAATTGGCGGGCTGGTCTCGAGCATTCCATTTCGATGATAAAAGTGTTCGTAACATCATGCTTTATACCGTTAAGCTTGTTTCTCCGAAATAAAGAAAATTAAAATGGAAAGGTGAGCGTCGCTTCTATAGTGTTATATGGTGGTATCCTAATCAAAGTCGTTGACGGGAATACCATTTTATTCCCGTTACAAACACACTGTCGGTAGTGTTGGTACCCCTTCTTCAATCATTGTTTTTGTTGTTTATCGTTCGACGATTCATAGTTGTCTTTCATTTACTTGGGTCCCGCCACACGGTTGACATCTCCAACCCTGTAAACTCATTTCAGATATTTTCATTGACAATTCTTCGATATGAATCCCAGGTGAGTAACAACTATAATATTTATGCACACGCATGTGCTTCCGAATTTCCAGCAACTCGGTTTTTACCCGCTGTTTTCATTGTTTGCAAATGTTATCCGTCCCCATATAATCTGCACGTGACTAAGGTCCGAATAGTTTTTCAAAAAAAATCATATTCTTGTAGTTCATTGGTAATTTTGGCGATGTCGCCGCCGTCATCATTATCCAGATGTAGTTAATGGTGATTATAAGTTAATGTTCGACCGTACAAATAATAAATTACGAAATCCATTTCGCATTTATAATGGATAACTCTACCTACATCAACAATTTTCCAATCGCTTATCTTGAGAGTTGACAGTGTTAAGTGTTATGCATTTCCTTTCTCTTATTTTATAGTCCTAGGTGACTAAGTAGAATATTATGCAATGCACATACGTATTCGCTTCCTGTCTAATATGGTTTTCGGACTTTCCTAAAAATTGTGCGTTCTTGTTTGTGTCAACCGTCAGGATCGACTAATTGGTACACAATTATCGTCGCAGTCACGGTATCATATACCTATCAAACGAACAAACAATAATAAAAAAACTACATTTTTACTACATGCATATATCATATATACATCAGACATGAATATGTCTTATAGCTACTAACTAATTTACATAAACTGCCTCTACGGGTGGTTCATAACGTCATGTTAATGCTCACCGTGTCGCACAAATTTATAGAACAACTCCAACCGGTTTATTCATAACACATACATGTCAAAATAGGTGTGACTTACTCGTATGCTCTACTGCTGGTTTAATAAATAAGACACTAAACGACTATTACGCATTTACGCGCATATTAGTTTTGTGTTTTCCCATTATTAATGTGATTCTGCCATCTTTGTATATACTACATAATATTTCACGAATATTAGTAGAATAAAAATGGTTGGATTTCTGTCCATTTGACAAACTTATTCATACAATAATTAGATGAGGAAATTATTTTGTTTTACAAATATACAATTTTTACTTTATAATGTTAAATTTTTTATTAACTTAAACAATAATAGGGAATCATAAGCATAATATTCCGTATATTGATAATATCATAACAATTATATGATTTGTAAGGCATAACACTTATAGAGGTTACACAAATATAAAAAAGTTTAGTAACATTGTTTGGTAGTCATCTGCAGCAAACTATTTTAAATATATGATAAATCTATTTTGATGTTTCAATTATCAACATATTAATGCAATTCTATTACAGGCCAAACAAAGTCACTAAAAATGACCCAGATTCTAATTATAATAACGAAGAAGAAGGAAAGGAAAACCAGGAGTATTTTGTGGAAAAGAAAGTTGCACAAAAAGTTGTGGCTGTTGATAAACTGCATGACCAGATTATTTATTATGTAAAATTTCAAGGAATTGAAGAACCCGAAGCAATAAAATCTAATAAGGCTACAAAATTATACCCACAACTCATTATTGAATTTTATTCAACAATATTGGTATTCAAAAAAAAACTGTTTTAATGTTTTGATGCTTATAAATAAAATTATAATTTTATATAATTAAAGCAATTATCACCATTTGTTATCTTTTATTATTATTCGACAGAACCCTAGTACTTTAGTATCATAAATATTTTATATTATTTATATACATGAATAATTAGTATGACCATACTGCTGATTTTCCAGCAAGTCTCACTATAAATATTTTTGTTATTTTAGGTCATTAAAATTACTCTGATTTTTACTTTGCATCTAGCTTTTATCACAACAAAAAATAATTATAATTTGTTTTAATATTTTATATTAATTTCAGTGGTTAATTGTAGTCAAATTCAATCAAAAAGTATTTCATCAATACTAAGATTATGAGTTTTAATTATAAGTAATTTGACAAATATTTTAAATATGTATTATACAAGAAGATTCAAAACAAACTACATATTCATATTCTATAATTGGTTGTTTATAATAATAATATAATAAGGATGACTAAAATCGAATATTGTATAATATCAATAAAAATATAATTTTATCAATTATAAGATACTTATATATTGTTATTTTTTGATAGTTATGTTACCCTTGTATTATCATAATCAATTAAATAGCTAAGAATAATTATTGTGATTATCTTGAGTTAGTAAGTGTTTGGTATTTGAATTGTATTTAAATATTACAAATGTATAGATTTTTAAAATTAATTTACTTATGAATTGAAATGATCAATATTTTTATGTAATTTAACTAAAGTATCACAGTTATATTGGTTAATTTTTACAAAAATTATTGACTTATGCATTTTGTATATTAGTAAACAATTAATAATAATATAATATACATATATAAATATATATATTATATGTACTAAATTTATAAATTTAAGTAGTATTATTAAACATATAAATGTTAACAAAAATATTATTTGTAGTTTGTACAGATGTTTAAAACCTGATAATGAAATATCAATATCACAATTTCGAAGAAGGATTAAAAAAAATATATGCTCAGTAAAAACAAATATATTATGTACCCCACAAAATAACAAATCTGTTTCTTCAATTTCAATTAAAAATATTGTTAAAAGTAATGATGAATTTAAATTACATAACTGTTGTGCTCATATTTCTACCTCTCAACAAACTCAAATAATACTTGATGGTAATTTCACTAGTATAACTTCTAAAAACTCTGATTCAACTGAAAATATGAAACAAATTTTTAAAGTTCCAACTCAAATTGACAATAGGTAGGTACCTATATAATATTATAAATGTTTTAATATTTTTTATAATTTCAGGTACCTTTTCTACCTAATATACTTTCACAAAATGTTTTCAATTTAATACAAATTTCAAACTGTAAATACTTCTATGATATTCATTATTATTTGAACTATCTATACTATAAACTCTATAGGCTCAAAAAAAAAAATAAATAATTTAAAACCTAGGTAGTTTATGTTATTTGGTTTGTGTCCAAGGTACTTATGGCTGTATATTAACTAGGGTACTCTATGGAATCTTGGTAAATACCTACTTACTGTAAAATAAAATAAAAATTTTCTTGTAATAAGTTATGTAATCTGCTTAAAAAATTTTAAGTATAATAAATAAGTAAGTAATTTTCAATACTTTTTGAAAGTAAGTTTATTATAATGTTGTCAAGATTTTACTGAATAATTTATGGATTGTACTTATTGATAATACAAACATTGTATTTATGTTACTATATTAAGTATTAGGGCTATACTAAATTAGAGCCTAGGGCAGCTTTTTTGGGGCTTCTTTTTAAAAATAGAATTAATAGTATTAAGTAAATTCTTTTTAGTACGTAATATAAATAACATAATATAAATAAAAACAGAATTGTATTTAAAAAGTTTTAGGTACATATACATACAAATGAGAGGACTAATGCCTACAAACTTCAAAAAGCTAAATATGTCACTGATTATACTAGCAGTGCTTATCTGGTTACTGCTTTTATGATAGTTCTGTTACCCTTGTATTATCATAATCAATAAATAGCTAAGAATAATTATTATGATTATCTTGAGTTAGTAAGTGTTAGGTATTTGAATTTTATTTAAATATTACAAACGTATAGATTTTTAAAATTAATTTACTTATAAATTGAAATGATCAATATTTTTTTAATACAACTATATAATAAAATTTTTATGTAATTTAACTAAGGTATTACAGTTATATTGGTTAATTTTTACAAAAATTATTGACTTATGCATTTTGTATATTAGTAAACAATTAATAATAATATAATATACATATATATTATATTATATTATATTATATATATTATATATTTTATATATTATATGTACTAAATTTATAAATTTAAGTAGTATTATTAAACATATAAATGTTAACAGAAATATTATTTGTAGTTTGTACAGATGTTTAAAACCTGATAATGAAATATCAATATCACAATTTCGAAGAAGGATTAAAAAAAATATATGCGCAGTAAAAACAAATATATTATGTACCCCACAAAATAACAAATCTATTTCTTCAATATCAATTAAAAATATTGTTAAAAGTAATGATGAATTTAAATTACATAACTGTTGTGCTCATAGTTCTGCCTCTCAACAAACTCAAATAATACTTGATGATAGTTTCACTAGTATAACTTCTAAAAACTCTGATTCAACTGAAAATATGAAACAAATTTTTAAAGTTCCCACTCAAATTGACAATCTCCAAGCATTTCGACAAAATTTAGCATCCTGAGCTGTTCAAGAAAATATAAAACATACATCATTATTAAAATTGCTGGCAAAAGTAAAAAATCACTCATGTTTCCAAGATATTCCTTCTGATCCACGAACACTTTTAACAACTCCAAAACAAATTATACTGAAAGAAATACAACCTACACTATATTGGTAGTATGGCCTAAAAATAAGAATTTTACAGTTTTTAAAGAAAAATGAAACATTTTATGTAAATACTTAATGAAGTATTGATTATTGGCATTTATTATGGCCAAAGTAAAAAACCTTATGACTCCAATTTATTTTTGGAAGATTTTATTGCAGAAGCTAAAGAATTAGTAGAAAATGGAGTCAGTTATATGTGGCAGGTATGGCTTATAAATAATAATATAATTTTATCAATTATAAAATACTTAAGTGTTAGCAATTGCAACTTATTATGTTTTCATAAAATAATTACTATTTTTATTTTACATAATATGTATAATATTGTATATTATATAATTTAATAATAGTGTATTAATATTTAAATTTATGTTGAATTTTTTCATGAACTACAATAGAAGTAATAAATAATGAAACAACACAAAAAGTACATACATTTCTGACAAATATTATAAAACCCGATTTCATATTGGCATTAAACGTATCTGAAACCGTTTTTTCTTTTACACTTCCACTTTGTAAATATTTACAAAAAATTGATTGTGATCTTACAAAAGCATGTGATCATGTTCAAGTTGTCATTGATTTATTAAATACTCTTCGTCAAAATGCTGAGATGGAATTTAACTTAATATTTATCATGGCTTCGAATACTTTAACTGATGTAGGTAGCACAATGAGTGTACCAAGATTTTCAAAAAACAAATTAATCTAAACAATTAAAAAGATTCTATGCTGGATGAATATTATAAAAAATCACTGTTTATACTATTTCTTGATCATTCTACAACACATTTAAAAAGTAAGTTTGAAAATATACTTAAATATACTTTTCAAAATATTATTCCGAATAAAGTTGTTTTTACAAAAAATAAAAAAGATGTTATTAATTTATGGGATTTATACAAAACAATACTTTCGGATCAACAACAGTTTAATTCAGAATATTTACCGTGGAAATCCAAATGGGTTAAAAAAAAAAGAAGATTATAGGCCATCCTCAGCATTTTAAGCATTTTTAAAATATGATTCTGATTTTTTTCCAATTATAAAACAATTGTTAACTATTATTTCTACACTTTCCGTATCAACTACTACTGCAGAAAAAACTTTTTTAACATAACGACGAATTAAATCGTATTTGAGAAATTCGACAGGAAATGAACGATTAACTGGACTTGCTTTGCTAACCGTTCATCATGAAATTAATATTTACCCGGAAAAAGTAATCAATATTCTTAAACTTCAACCAAGAAAACAAAGTTTTATCTTAAAATTTTTTTATATTTTTAAATTTGTGATTTATATAGACAAAATATTGTATTGGTATTCAATTATATTATTCAACACATATAAATAAATTATTCATAATTTTATAATATTAATAAATAGATTTAGACAAAAACCGCCTCCAAAACTATTTCCTACCTACGTCCGTGCTAGATTCGATTTTAGTCATCCTTATTATATTATTATTATATACAACCAATTATAGAATATGAATAATATTTAGTTTGTTTTGAATCTTCTTGTATAATACATATTTAACATTTTTGTCAAATTACTTATAATTAAAACTCATAATCTTAGTATTGATGAAATACTTTTTGATTGAATTTGACTACAATTAACCACTGAAATTAATATAAAATATTAAAACAAATTATAATTATTTTTAGTTGTGATAAAAGCTAGATGCAAAGTAAAAATCAGAGTAATTTTAATGACCTAAAATAACAAAAATATTTATAGTGAGACTTGCTGGAAAATCAGCAGTATGGTCATACTAATTATTCATGTATATAAATAATATAAAAAATTTGTGATACTAAAGTACTAGGGTTCTGTCGAATAATAATAAAAGATAACAAATGGTGAAAATTGCTTTAATTATATAAAATTATATTTTTATTTATAAGCATCAAAACATTAAAACAGTTAATTTTTTTTAGAATACCAATATTGTTAAATAAAATTCGATAATGAGTTGTGGGTATAATTTTGTAGCCTTATTAGATTTTATTGCTTCGGGTTCTTCAATTCCTTGAAATTTTACATAATAAATAATCTGGTCATGCAGTTTATCAACAGCCACAACTTTTTGTGCAACTTTCTTTTCCACAAAATACTCCTGGTTTTCCTTTCCTTCTTCTTCGTTATTATAATTAGAATCTGGGTCATTTTTAGTGACTTTGTTTGGCCTGTAATAAAATTGCATTAATATGTTGATAATTGAAACATCAAAATAGATTTATCATATATTTAAAATAGTTTGCTGCAGATGACTACCAAACAGTGTTACTAAACTTTTTTATATTTGTGTAACCTCTATAAGTGTTATGCCTTACAAATCATATAATTTTTATGATATTATCAATATACGAAATATTATGCTTATGATTCCCTATTATTGTTTTAGTTAATAAAAAATTTAAAATTATAAAGTAAAAATTGTATATTTGTAAAACAAAATAATTTCCTCATCTAATCATTGTATGAATAAGTTTGTCAAATGGACAGAAATCCAACCATTTTTATTCTACTAATATTCGTGAAATATTATGTAGTATATACAAAGATGGCAGAATCACATTAATAATGGGAAAACACAAAACTAATATGTGCGTAAATGAGTAATAGTCGTTTAGTGTCTTATTTATTAAACCAGCAGTAGAGCATACGAGTAAGTCACACCTATTTTGTCATGTATGTGTTATGAACAAACCGGTTGGAGTTGTTCTATAAATTTGTGCGAAACGGTGAGCATTAACATGACGTTATGAACCACCCGTAGAGGCAGTTTATGTAAATTAGTTAGTAGCTATAAGACATATTCATGTCTGATGTATATATGATATATGCATGTAGTAAAAAATAGTTTTTTTATTATTGTTTGTTCGTTTGATAGGTATATGATACCGTGACTGCGACGATAATTGTGTACCAATTAGTCGATCCTGACGGTTGACACAAACAAGAACGCACAATTTTTAGGAAAGTCCGAAAACCATATTAGACAGGAAGCGAATACGTATGTGCATTGCATAATATTCTACTTAGTCACCTAGGACTATAAAATAAGAGAAAGGAAATGCATAACACTTAACACTGTCAACTCTCAAGATACGCGATTGGAAAATTGTTGATGTAGGTAGAGTTATCCATTATAAATGCGAAATGGATTTCGTAATTTATTATTTGTACGGTCGAACATTAACTTATAATCACCATTAACTACATCTGGATAATGATGACGGCGGCGACATCGCCAAAATTACCAATGAACTACAAGAATATGATTTTTTTTGAAAAACTATTCGGACATTAGTCACGTGCAGATTATATGGGAACGGATAACATTTGCAAACAATGAAAACAGCGAGTAAAAACCGAGTTGCTGGAAATTCGGAAGCACATGCGTGTGCATAAATATTATAGTTGTTACTCACCTGGGATTCATATCGAAGACTTGTCAATGAAAATATCTGAAATGAGTTTACAGGGTTGGAGATGTCAACCGTGTGGCGGGACCCAAGTAAATGAAAGACAACTATGAATCGTCGAACGATAAACAACAAAAACAATGATTGAAGAAGGGGTACCAACACTACCGACAGTGTGTTTGTAACGGGAATAAAATGGTATTCCCGCCAACGACTTTGATTAGGATACCACCATATAACACTATAGAAGCGACGCTCACCTTTCCATTTTAATTTTCTTTATTTCGGAGAAACAAGCTTAACGGTATAAAGCATGATGTTACGAACACTTTTATCATCGAAATGGAATGCTCGAGACCAGCCCGCCAATTTTTTTTTTTTTAAAAGTCAATGCGTATAACTATAGAATAAATAATACAAACATTACACATGATCACTTAATGAAAAAAACAGTGTTCGGAACGTTCACTAAAAAAATGGATTCGTTCTCGTTCAAGTTCTTTCAAAAAATGATCGCGTTCATTGACCCAAAGAATCCATAAACATATACGACTCAACACAAAAATAAAAATACAATTTAGACTTTAGACCATTTAAAATTTATTAAGTATCTGAATCATATTTTTTATATCTGACATGTTATTTGGGTTACATTTTGGTAAAAATTTGAAGTGATAAAATTAAGCAAATACTAGGGCACTATGCACAGATAGCCGACAAGTTGAAAAATATGATTTTAATTCCTAATATATTCAACTGAGAGTTTAAATATTGAAACAATAACAGTAAAAAGGTACATAATAAATAAATAATTCATTTTTTAATATGATACATTTTTACAACTTTATTTAATAATAAAAAAAAACTTGCATCTTTATGTTATTATAATTTAAAACAGCAAAATAAAATATAACTGTAGGTAACTATCTATTTATCATACATTCTAGTCATATGAATTGTAGATACTTATAACTTATAAATAAAAAAGAAAACCAATTGTGAATTTTATTGAATTTCAAAACATCTTATTTTGATTTTATGAAATTAAGTTTTCAAACATATCATCACCCAGTCCAAGGTGAATTTGGATAGTACTTTAGGAAATGCAAATAAAATTTTTTAAAATAACATTTTGTTTTTAAGAAATTTAAATGATATTGATCTAAGGTTACTTTTTTTATTATAATAGCTTTTTTTTTTTTTATTTAAACGAAAAAATCTTTATTTGAATCAGGAATTGTTAGGATCACTATCTTAATTACCATCAGATACTTAATTTTCAGTAAATGAAAACTCAGTTTTAAAAAATAATTCTGCATTCAATTTGTCGTTACCCTCCGGTCAATTTAATTTAAATCTTGGAATAAGACATGCAGCGATCACTTATTCTTTTTCCATCCATATATGATCAAATCTAAAACACCAATAACATAATAATATTATTAAATAAGAATAACCATTAAGGGGATTGGAAGTGTTGATTTCCTGTCTTTGTCTTACACACGTGAAATATAAGAAAAATAGTAGTTATAGAAAAAATAGTTGTATTAGATAATCAACAATTTATTGACATAACAGTTGCTCGCACAATATAAATCTACCGAGTTTGATATAGTTTAACTATACAATTTAATGGTTTTGGGTTTTATTGATAAAAGAAAAAAAGCATATAATGCTAATTTTGAAACATTAATTCTATTTATAACTAAATATTTTAGTCTACAATTTTCATTATATCTATTGAAATCGCTTATATTTCATAGTATGTCAGGAATACTTAATTATATGACTTTTTTTCCGAGAAGAAACGATATTAGTGACTTCCTTATAGATCTTTTGCAATGACTTACATAAGAAAAAAAATTGAGAATGAAGAAGTTTCACCGTCTTGTAAAGGTTTTGGGTTTTATAATAAAGAGCATAGAAATCAATTGTTATTTTGATTTGTTAATTTAATTTATAAGGAAATATTATGAATTACCTAATTTTATTTCCAGAGACGGAACGATATTAGTGACTTCCTAATACAGCTTTTACAATTTCTTGCACAAGAAAAAAACTGGAGTGTGAAACAGTTGAACTATCTTGTAAAAGTTTTGTGTTTTGTCAAAAAAAGAGCATAGAAATCAATTGTTATTTGGATTTATTAATTCCATTAATAAGTAAATATTTTAGTCCATAATTTTCATTACATCAATTTAAATCGCTTTTACCTGCAGATTTGTCAGAAATACATAATTTTATTATCATTTTTTTTTTCAAAGACGGAGTGATATTGCCGACTTCCAAATAAAACCTTTAGCCTTGGCTTTTCAAAAAAAAAATAAAATCTTTAAATTAATCAATTTATACCTAATGAAAAATAGTTTATGGATTTCTTCTTACCATGGACATGAAATTAAATTATCGTATTATTATAAATTATCGTAAATATGTATACCTCATTAATCTAAATAAATTTCGACCGTAAGGTTTTATTAAAAATATTATATTATTAAATTATATTTGTTTTCATTGTGAAAGTAGTTGTTATAGATAATCAACAATTTAATGACATTACAGTAGCTCGCACAATATAAAACTACCAACTTTGATATTTTTAATATTTTCAACATATATTTAATAATAAAAATTGACAAATTTATTAAATTTAAAATATTTATTCTTATCAAAATATTTATTTCAAACAATAAAACAATCAAAAAAGTGCTTTGACCGATGTAAAGTAAATTTGTATACCAATTAAAACATCTTTACATATTTTAAATCGAACAATATTAGCGTAATATAATATAAGGCATTACAATAGATATAATGAAAATTATAGGCAACAATATTTAGTTATAAATACAATTAATCTATCAAAATTAGAATTATATTCTATGCTTTTTAATGAATAAAACCTAAAACAGTTTGATTCTAGAAAAACTCCATTAAAATCGGTAGATTTGTATTTTGCAAGCTACTGTAATGTCATTAAATTGTTGATTATGTATATCAACTACTTTCAGAACGAAAACAAATAAGGTTTGATAATGTATTTGTAATAAATCTTATTTTTCGATATTTAATTAGATTAATGAGGTATACATATGCCTTAATAATTTAGATTAAATCTACATAGAGCTATTTAAATAATGTAAAGACCGTGAAAAGTATCCATTAATATGTAAATAATTAATCTAGATTTGCAATTTCAGCTCATCGCAATCATTGTTTGTAGAAAACACATCAATGTTGTCAATAAGGTATCGCCAAAAATAAGTTATTTGAAACCTAAGAGCAATTAATAAAAAAAATTAATAAAAACTTTTAAAACATATAGATAACCTACATACAAATATTAAATATTTTTATATCAATACAATAAATTAATTACATGTCCATGGTAAGAATAAATCCATAGTAATGGCGATTTCAATAGATATAATGAAAATTATAGGTTAAAATATTTACTTATAAATGGAAGTAATAAATCAAAATAGCAATAAATTTCTACGCACTCTTTTTGACAAAATCCAAAACTTTTAGAAGATAGCAACTTTATCACCCTCCAGTTATTTTTCTTGTCAAAGTTATTGCAAAAGCTTTATGAAGAAGTCTTTAATATTGTTCCGTCTCTGAAAAAAATATAAATAAAATTAAGTATTTCTGACAATCCTGGTAATATAAGCCATTTTAACAGATATAATGAAAATTAAAGGCTAAAATATTTAGATATAAATACAATTAATCTATCAAAATTAGAATTATATTCTATGCTTTTTTATGAATACAGCCCAAAATAGTAAGATTCTAGAAAAAATCCATTAAAATCGGTAGATTTGTATTGTGCAAGCTACTGTAATGTCATTAAATTGTTGATTATATATATCAACTACTTTCAGAACGAAAACAAATAAGGTTTGATAATGTATTTGTAATAAATCTTATTTTTCGATATTTAATTAGATTAATGAGGTATACATATGCCTTAATAATTTAGATTAAATCTACATAGAGCTATTTAAATAATGTAAAGACCGTGAAAAGTATCCATTAATATGTAAATAATTAATCTAGATTTGCAATTTCAGCTCATCGCAATCATTGTTTGTAGAAAACACATCAATGTTTGCAATAAGGTATCGCCAAAAATAAGTTATTTGAAACCCAAGATCAATTAATAAAAAAAATTAATAAAATCTTTTAAAACATATAGATAACCTACATACAAATTTTAAATATTTATATATCAATACAATAAATTAATTACATGAAGAAATCCATAGTAATGGCGATTTCAATAGATATAATGAAAATTATAGGTTAAAATATTTACTTATAAATGGAAGTAATAAATCAAAATAACAATAGATTTCTACGCACTCTTTTTGACAAAATCCAAAACTTTTAGAAGATAGCAACTTTATCATACTCCAGTTATTCTTCTTGTCAAAGTTATTGCAAAAGCTTTATGAAGAAGTCTTTAATATTGTTCCGTCTCTGAAAAAAATATAAAAAAATAAAATTAGGTAATTCTGACAAACCTGGCAAATAAGCCATTTCAATAGATATAATGAAAATTATAGGTTAAAATATTTACTTATAAATGGAATTAATTTATCAAAATTGAATTATTTTCTACATTGTAAGTATCCATTAATGTGTAAAAATTGAAACTAGATGTGTATTTATCAATACAAGAATTTAATTACTATGTTCTTTAAGTCTTTCTTTTGTTATGGAATTTTTTACATGTTTGTGTAACGCGTATACTACTGCTATAACTTTGATACAATATAATACAATATAATTAAAATTTTAAAATTTAAAGTTCAATACAGATGTCTAATTTATAGGTTAAAAAAATAGATTTTGGACATTTTAGATAGCTCATGTAGTAAGTTTCATAATTGCTATATTTTTTTCTCAAAATAACTCTACTATCAATTTAACTAATTTTTTTTACTTTTTCTCAATATCTTATGGTTATTCAAAACTGTTTAGAATCTATGACTGAATGTTTCAATAATATTTTTTTTTCTTGTATGAACTTAAACAGTTCAACATAATGAGAAAATATTGAAAGTACCTACATATATTTATATAAAAAATATAAGTTTGTATATCATAGATGATGCTAGTGATTTAATAAATCATTTGGATTAAAAACAATACAGTAAAAGCAAATTAAATAATATAGAATTTTGTTATGAAAACTGACTAGTTTCATTTAGAATTGTAACAGTTGTGAAAAGTATATTGAATTACTTAATCTTTGTCAATTTATTATGTTTGCTATTCCAGTTCATAATGTAAATTTAGTGAGAATTTTTTGTAATATGAACAATTGAAGCAAGTTTTTAAACTCAAACAAATGTTAATAGGAATTGTTTTAGTTTTATTATTTAGTCTGTATGATTATAATATATAATTATTAAATATACTATGTTCTAAAATGGATCAGTTTACCAGTTTTTGTTCACAACAGCCAGAAGCCGCGCGCGACGTTCCCAGTACGCCAGTGTGTTAAGTTCTGTCTCGTGACAATAAGAACATGCACACAACTTTTAGCCACCCGATACTCATCTCATTTAGAATAGCGTATAAATAGTAAAATTATAAAATAAGTTGGTTACTAATAAAATTGTATGTCCTTAAAATTTGGATACAATTACATCATTATGACAAATTATAAAATAAAAACTTAATAATAATAAATTAATACATAACGGCGTTTTTAAATTTTTTAAATTTCACATGGTAAATTGAAATAAACATGATTCATGTTGAAGATCTACACCCACCAGTATTAATAGTTTCTTTTTGTGTAAGGGATGTGAGTGCTAAAAATTATTCACCTGCTGGCTCCGTGTTCTGTTATATAGTACCTATGCATACAGTGTAACAATATGGATTTGTTCGGCGGCCGTAAACCGCACACTATAACATAAAATAGAGAAGACATACCTATTCTTATGTTCTTTTTTTGTTATCTAAAATTTAGATTTAGTTTATAAATCACCCAGCTGTATGATAGGTATGTATGTTGTCGTACCGTCAAGGAGCTATTGAATATTGAAGTACTTCGTTAGCTGGTCTCCGCACGTTAATATTGCGACGTTTGTCTATTCGAACGGGCGGAGGGTAGGACGTCTTATAAATTATGATAAAATGAAATAACGCAACAATAGTATATGGTTAAAAAAAAAAGAAGAATTATTACCGTGTCACCTAATTACTTTTTTAATATTATTATATACTATTAAACGGAGTATGATCAGAAGGTGCCGAACAATAATTAATCATAAAATAATAAACAACAACAAACAGCAAGTAAATAATGTTATCTAAGGCCGCGGTGGTGATACGACAGCAGCAGCTGATGCCTTTTCTGGGGAGATTGTAAATTCCGCCCGAAAAAATATACAAGTACAAAAAGGTATAGGTATGTAAATTCCGCCCGGAAAAATAATTATTTTTAAACTAAGCGTTTTGTGACTGCGACGAGACCGTACTACCTAATTGGTTGCATTGAAATGACTAGACATAGTAGAGGTTAAGTTTGCAGAGTTGCCCATACTCACATCGGTTGGCGTTTGAAATGTATATATATAATAAATGTATGTAATGTATGTCCATATATATTTCATTGAAACAAAAAAATTAAATCACACATGACTACTACTGATATTTAATTATCAAACAAACACCATTGTTTAACCGGTTACGTTTAAAATGTTAACATACCTTGACAAAACGAGTACTAACTCGTACTGGGTTTCGAATGCAACTGTTAAGTTACAAATACAATACAATGAAATCTACTAGGTATGACGTTTAAATTGTTCAAACAAAAAAAAAATTTTAAACTCACTACTCACTACAACTTACAAGTAACAATTTAAAAACAATTATGTAATATGTAGGTGTACGTGTATGAAGTATTTCACCATTATTACTAAGTAATAAGTATTAACCATATTATAATATTACTCTATGGTATAAAGAATGAGAATATAAAAATAGTCTCCCGTTATCAGTGTTATCACACCCCGCTATCATACGTTGTTAACATGGTTCCGGAGAGAAAATAAGGCGGCAATTAAATTATTATTCAAATTAATATAATATGGACAACATTTTATCAATTTTTGCACTTAAAACATTTATCAAAAAAATTTGTACTATGAATTTTTATAAGTTTTGAATGACAGTAAAAACAGCGGTATATCTTTACTTTACCGGACACCCTTTTTTTTGCAATTTTTTTTTTTTAAATAATGTAGTTTGGTATACTAAAAACGATAGTGAAGACAGAATTTGGGGCTCGGACTTAGTTTCGAAGTTATAGGCTCGTGAAGTTAAACCCTTTTTGACAACTTACTTAAATAAGTAGTTTGGTATACATTTGTACTATGTTAATCGTGGTGCGATTGCGTCGATATCGCTCGCGACGCGGAACTTCCCACGTTCAATCACGACCCCCTCCGAATTAATTTTTGCATTTGAGATTATGGTTTTATTTTGTGACCCAGTGCGAGTTGTAACGTATCTTTTATCTATGCATAGACCTATTAACTCAGTATTACTATGCGAGCATCACTATAAAAACTTTTATTTTCACATTGGTGCCACTACTGACTACTGGATCAATGGTATCAGTCATAATATCATTTTTCGGACAACTATAAATAATTTATGTTAATTATTAACATTTAATTTAAGACAATTATTTGTCTTGCCCGTCGCCACTGTCTTTGTCCACGTCGAGTGGTTAAATTTAATTTATTTACTTAGGGTGGCGTTGCATAACAAATCGAGGGATATTTTCGTTTTTAATTGTCCGAGCGAGCGTAGCGAGCGAGTGACCCCGCCGGGTGACTCAGTGTAACAAAAATGCATTTTATTTCCGTGCTGTGTACTTGAGGTGGCGTTGCATAGCAAATCGAGGGATATTTTCGTTTTTAATTGTCCGAGCGAGCGCAGCGAGCGAGTGACCCCGCCGGGTGAATCGGTGCAACAAAAATGTATTTTATTTACCGTGTTGTGTACTTGAGGTGGCGTTGCATAGCAAATCGAGGGATATTTTCGTTTTTTAATTGTCCGAGCGAGCAAGTGACCCCACCGGGTGATTCGGTGCAACAAAAAAGCAAATGAAAATCTCAATAAAAACTTCAAAAAATGTATAAAAAAAAATGCAAAATATATCATATAGGTCCGTATTGGTATTGAACTCCGGACGGCCTGCATTGAAGCGGTGTATGTGACCATTGCACCACAATCCATTATCTTGTAATTAGACTAAACTAGCTATTTAAGAGAATTGTTAAAAGCACTTAACTTCGTAGGTTTATAACTTGAAAACTAAGTTCGAGCCCCAAATTCTGTCTTCACTATCGTTTTTAGTATACCAAACTACATTATTTAAAAAAAAAAAAAATGCAAAAAAAAGGGTGTCCGGTAAAGTAAAGATGTTCCAAAACAGCTTAATATGTGAAATTTTCTATTACATTTTCAAATATTTTTAAAAAATCCTATTAAACATTTTTTTATAATTTTTTACCTACAAAATAATTAACAAATATACATGATTTTGACGATTTTCGTAAATATTAGCACTTATAAACGATTATAGAAAAATGTTGTGCCTATGTATATTTATAATTTTTGAATCGTAGTTAGAACAACTTATGTAGACCCTTCTATTAAATTTTCAAGTAATTTGTCCCAGCAAAATTTTTTTTATCAACATTTATAAAAAAAAAAATAAAAAAAAATTGATTATTTCAATTGTCAGTCAAGGATATATTATATTTAAATATTATCATATGTTCTATTTTTAAACAAATTCAAACATTTAAGTATAAAAGTTTCAAGATCTTACGTGAAGTAATTTTTTAAAAATAACAAAAATCGAAAATTATTTAGTAGTAAAACGTTATTTTACACGTGTATTTTTGATTTAAAATTAAAATTAAAACTTTAAACACTCGTAATTTTTTTTAAATTGAATACTTATCAAACTTATTTATAATTATTCTAAGCTTAACTTATGGACAGCGTAGTATTAAATTTTCAATTCTTAGCTTTTGATAGTAAAATATTTATAAATTTTTAACTACCAAATAGTGAAAAATATTCATGATTTTGACGAATTTTTGTCAATATTTGAACTTCAATTGCTATTAAAAAAAAATTGTGCCTATGTATTTTTATAATTTTTGAATGAGAGTTAGAACAAGTTTTGTGGACCCTTCAATTAAATTTTCAAGTAATTTGTCCCAGCTAAATTTTTTTTATCAACATTTATAAAAAAAAAATATAAAAAAATTTTAAAATTTCAATTGTCTATAAATAGCTCAAAAAAAGTCAAAATATTTTGAAAATCAAATCACGTAAAGAAAATGGCAATCTAAATAACTGGTAAAATTTTCAAGTATTTACGACTTATACTATTTGAATAACAACAAATATCAAAAATCGTTTGAGGCTAAATCGTTATTTAACGCGGTTTTGTAAAAATTTAAATTTCAAACACTCATAAAAAATTGTTGTCTGAATCCGGTAGAGTATTTTTTACAGATAATTGAAGAAAAATGTATGGAAAACCTTGTACCATATTTTCAAATTTAGTTATAAAAGAAAAAATTTTTACGATTTTTCAACCACAAAATTACTTGCAAATTTTCGCAATTTTGACATATTTCGTATAAATTCGAACTTTAAGCACTTATAAAAATAATTGTGGCTAACGATTTCGGATTTTTTTTTAATCACTTTTAGAACAACTTATAAGAAACCATGTATTAAATTTTCAAGATTTTCTGGCCGGCCAAAAAAATTGTATCGCTATTTTAAAAAAAAATACTAAAAAAAATTAAAAATTTCAATTGGAAAAAAATTGGAAATAAAATTAGGTAATTCATGATAATTCTATGTGATAGTAATTTTAATAAATCTAATAAAAAATATATTTTAAAATATTTCCTTATAAATTAAATTAACAAATCAAAATAACAATTGATTTCTATGCTCTTTATTATAAAACCCAAAACCTTTACAAGACGTTGAAACTTCTTCATTCTCAATATTTTTTCTTATGTAAGTCATTGCAAAAGATCTATAAGGAAGTCACTAATATCGTTTCTTCTCGGAAAAAAAGTCATATAATTAAGTATTCCTGACATACTATGAAATATAAGCGATTTCAATAGATATAATGAAAATTGTAGACTAAAATATTTAGTTATAAATAGAATTAATGTTTCAAAATTAGCATTATATGCTTTTTTTCTTTTATCAATAAAACCCAAAACCATTAAATTGTATAGTTAAACTATATCAAACTCGGTAGATTTATATTGTGCGAGCAACTGTTATGTCAATAAATTGTTGATTATCTAATACAACTATTTTTTCTATAACTACTATTTTTCTTATATTTCACGTGTGTAAGACAAAGACAGGAAATCAACACTTCCAATCCCCTTAATGGTTATTCTTATTTAATAATATTATTATGTTATTGGTGTTTTAGATTTGATCATATATGGATGGAAAAAGAATAAGTGATCGCTGCATGTCTTATTCCAAGATTTAAATTAAATTGACCGGAGGGTAACGACAAATTGAATGCAGAATTATTTTTTAAAACTGAGTTTTCATTTACTGAAAATTAAGTATCTGATGGTAATTAAGATAGTGATCCTAACAATTCCTGATTCAAATAAAGATTTTTTCGTTTAAATAAAAAAAAAAAAAGCTATTATAATAAAAAAAGTAACCTTAGATCAATATCATTTAAATTTCTTAAAAACAAAATGTTATTTTAAAAAATTTTATTTGCATTTCCTAAAGTACTATCCAAATTCACCTTGGACTGGGTGATGATATGTTTGAAAACTTAATTTCATAAAATCAAAATAAGATGTTTTGAAATTCAATAAAATTCACAATTGGTTTTCTTTTTTATTTATAAGTTATAAGTATCTACAATTCATATGACTAGAATGTATGATAAATAGATAGTTACCTACAGTTATATTTTATTTTGCTGTTTTAAATTATAATAACATAAAGATGCAAGTTTTTTTTTATTATTAAATAAAGTTGTAAAAATGTATCATATTAAAAAATGAATTATTTATTTATTATGTACCTTTTTACTGTTATTGTTTCAATATTTAAACTCTCAGTTGAATATATTAGGAATTAAAATCATATTTTTCAACTTGTCGGCTATCTGTGCATAGTGCCCTAGTATTTGCTTAATTTTATCACTTCAAATTTTTACCAAAATGTAACCCAAATAACATGTCAGATATAAAAAATATGATTCAGATACTTAATAAATTTTAAATGGTCTAAAGTCTAAATTGTATTTTTATTTTTGTGTTGAGTCGTATATGTTTATGGATTCTTTGGGTCAATGAACGCGATCATTTTTTGAAAGAACTTGAACGAGAACGAATCCATTTTTTTAGTGAACGTTCCGAACACTGTTTTTTTTCATTAAGTGATCATGTGTAATGTTTGTATTATTTATTCTATAGTTATACGCATTGACTTTAAAAAAAAAAAAAAATTGGCGGGCTGGTCTCGAGCATTCCATTTCGATAATAAAAGTGTTCGTAACATCATGCTATATACCATAGACTTATAAGTTATAATGTAATAGACCAGGAAATTCCTGGTTAGGTTAGGTCCTGCCAGGAATGATGGTGAGAGTCACGATTAAAGATATACTTTAGTATATCTGTAATCGTGACCGATAATAAAAGGTAATCACTATTCACTAATCAGTCTATTAAATATTATGATTATTCATTTTTTTATTTTTGTTATGTTAAATTTTAAATAAATTATTATTATAATACCAAATATATTATATATTACCACCTATATTAATCCAAATTAAATTATTATTGTTGTTTTCACCGTGATGTGTATTAACGAGAGGTATATAATCTACATTGTTTAATACTCTAGAAACAAGATTGATATTACAAAGATTTTTTGGTTAAATTATATAAACTAATTTAGTTACGAAAGCTAAAGGTATTTATTGTACAAATAATCGTATGTGTGTGTATTTTGCTCAATTAAAAACATAGCTAAAAACTAATTAAAAATTAAGAACAATGGAAGTAATCATTATAAGCAAATACGAAAAAAAAAACAATATATTTAATTTTGAAAAAAAAATATATTACTGATGTTTAAATAAAATTAATTTTGTATAGTATGACCTTATTTTATCATCGATTTCATTAGAACTTCTGTTGATGTGATGAAGACGGATCGTAATGTAATAATTTAAAATAGTAAGCCTGCTATGTAAGCCACTATGTCATCTATAAATGCATTGTGTTGATATACAGTCAGTACGTCATCTCCTATATCGTTTGTCCCAGCAGTACATAACAAATCTAAAAGTTCTTTTTGTTGATCCTCTTTATTTTTTTTCACACTTGAAGCTCGAAGTACTGAAGTGTCATCTAATGCCATGCAATTAGCATTACTAGATGATTTTACTTCAGCATGAATAATTATTGCTTTATAGGCTGCTTCGAACTGGGCAACCGTAGGATTATTATTGTAACCTCCTCTTGCTCTGATAGCTGAAAACAGCATCTCTATGTGATCTTGGCTAAATTTGTACGATAATATAAATGATAGTTGACCTGTTGAAATTAATTCTTTTGTTAGATTACAAAGACTTGTAAGACTTACAATAAGACCTATAAAACCAGTTTTCCTTTCAGATTTTATTATTGAACGCAATCCTATTTTAGGTTTCTTTTCTAAGCACTGAAGACTTTCTAAATATTTGATGGAATCTTCAATATAAATTATTATTTCATGTTTCGAGAAGTTACTAATTGGTTTATTGTATGGACTTTTACTTAAATAATTTCTTGTATTTAATATATATCAAAAATGTTATTTATCCTACGACAAAATTCAACAGTTGGTTCTGCCCCATCAAATTCTGCCATCTGGAAATCATTTTTACAATATAATATTGCATCTGCAACACTATTGCTGAACATTTGCACAGCTAAATTGACTTTCATCTTCTCCTTGAAGTAACGAATGTGTCGTGTTTTTATTTTGGTAGCTGCATGAAGACCACTCTCATTCTGAATATTAACCAATTTTTTAAAATAATTCCATTTAATTGCTTCATTATTAGAGTTAAAAAGTAAACCCCAGTCTCCTAAAGTATTTCTTAATAATTTTACCATGTGGCAAGGGTCCAATATAATATGTACTGTGTCTTGTGTAACCAGATGTTTAAAATAAGGTTTTAAATCAGGATAATATAGACTCGCTCCTAGCACATTAGCCATTGCAAGGTTGTTAGCAGCACCATCAAATGTTAAAGATTTTATTATTATACCTGTTTCCTGAAGTTCTACAAGACAAGACCTTAAAATATTTGCTTTTTCTTCAGCAGTAATACCTTTTATTAAATAATATGCAACGGGAATTTTCCAAGCAGTATTCATTCCAACAACTACAAACACAAGTGCATCCTTAGCATATGGTAAGTTATCCACACTTTCTGTACTACCACCGGGTCCATAGTCCACATAACCTTGATGTCTTGTACCTGTCCACTGAACATGCTGTTTTATGCTCATTTCATCCATAATTAGACAACCAAACAAATTTTTACCAAGATTTTTCATTTCTTCAACTTTTACAGAAATTGCTTTTACAGACTCTTTTGTAATAGCTGACAAACCATTTATAGCAGTACACCATTTTCTCAAAGTACTGATATCAGGCAGACTTTTGGAAAATATATTTTTAACACATGTATAGGCAGATGGAGAGTAAAAATGAAGGGTTAAAGCAAATTTTCTCAATTCAGGGGTAATTGATTTTCCCTTTGATATGCGTAATTGCCTCATTAATAAATGTTTTTCTTCTTCAGATCCAATACTCTATAACCACAGATAAATTGTGAGTTATTTTATAAATTATTTTAAAAATTATTCATTTTAAATGCAAGTACTAGACAAATTATAATGTTAGTCTTTACTGTGATAGATAAAAACAATTTTCCAACTTGAACAATATTATTAAAAAGTTTTAGGAATATATGATATTGATATATTTAATACAAAATTAAAACTAACATGCAACATACACATACAATGATTAATTTTTATTTTATTAATCATAAAATATAAAACAAATACATATAAAAAACTACTAGAAAAAAATGGTTAGTCATATTATACATATAATATACATACTCATACTATAGTTGACTAAAGAAAATATTTGTTGTTATAAAGAAAAATTTGTCTGGTTTGGTTTGTCTAAACAATTACTAATTTTTAATGTAGTCATGAACGTGATTGTATAATGCGACATGTATACCTTTAAAAGATGAGAACAGTTGGCTGTTATTTTATTTTTTCTTTGTAAGTCATCAACCAAATTATTTTAAGTATCCAATTTTAGTTTGAGACGGAGATTTTTCTGTTTGAGCACCTTGATTTTTTTCTGTCTAATTTGATTAGTACGCTGGTAAATATTCCAAAATAATTTTCTTTTTCGAGGTGTCTCTAAATCTTTTTCATCAAAATCACCGCAATACCGCATCAGTTTTTTTTTTTCTAAAAAAATATACATTTATGTAAAGTGTATACCGTAACTCATATACCTGTGTCCTAGCTAGTGTGGATCGAAGAAACAATGCATTGAAATTATTAAAAACAGTATTTTATACCAGCATTGCTTGGACATGACATAAGCCAATAGGCAACATATATCAGTCTTTCTTAAATAGGCAAATAAAATATGTACCTACCTGTTTTATTTATATTGTTTATAATTCTAATAGTTGAATAGTTACCTTAAAGATGTACTACTTTTAGTAGGCATTGATTTCAAAAGTTTATTTTCAACTGCTGTGATTGGTGATGACGGTGATGTATGCTTACAGTAGTTATGTTCAAGTTCTATTTATTAATGTAAATATAAGCCAACCTTAATAATTCTAAGCGATGAAAATTAAATAATTATATGTTTACCTATTGTGGCTATAGAAACGGCAGTAGCTTGATACAATATCTCATTCCTACTTGATGTCACAATTGTTGGAATGTGTTCAGTTTCTATTAAGTCAAGTAACTTAATTGTTGTCACAATAATAATTATTTTAAATGAACTAAACATTAATATGGATATTTACCTAAATTTTGAGCTAACAGTTCATCACCTTCTAACAAATTATTTTTCTCTGTAGAAGTTGATGATTCAGTGTCATTGTCTACAATTCCTTCAAATTCTGTATGGAAATTATAATAACCAAAATACAATAAATATATCTATTTAGAATAGGACTTGCATACAAATTTAATTTAAAAAAAGTATAGGTACCTGGAGTATACTTACTCCATAATAATTTCTTACCATTCAATAAAATTCTGGGTGATAAAAATATTGATGGAATAGGATCATTTTTAAGCTTCTTTGTACCAAAGTTAGTTACATAATCAGAAACTTTAAAGTGTCTACTGCAAATTCTAGTGTGAATAGATGGTGAAAATACATAGTTTTTATTTAATCCTGCCACCCATTTGTCTCTTAATTCTTTTTCTTTTGGAAACCTATTTGTAAATAGCAAATATAAAATATAATATTTGTGTATACCTACCTACATTTTATATTTATTAAATAACGAGATATATTTTTCAGTACTGAATATGAATCTACCTATGTAATTTTAGTCCCAAATTTACAGTCTTTTGGGAACTGCAACAAGTAACACAACACTTTTGTACCATAATATATGTTTTAAACTTATATTAAATTAAAAACAAATTACAAAATATACAATGAACTCACAACATTACACGGATAGGTAAATAATAAGTAATAACACTTACATAAATACCAAATACTGTTAATACCTAACTGTACGATTAGGGTAAGGAATAAGGATATAGAAATAATGTTCAATGTTTAAGTATTATGGATGTCTCTGTCTTTATTTTTATCACGTGACATCTTGATTCTTGACGAATTAATTTTGAACCGAAGTGATATAAATATAATTAAAAGCAATATCGCTTAAACGCAAATATACGATCTTCCCAAGTCGAATTATATATTTTTATACTAGGCGATGAAAATCACCCAAAGACTATAAACATATAGTTGTAATATAACATCCTTGATAAAACCGCAACAGAAGCTGTCTCTCTCGCACATATTTATATGCTTCAATGATAAGCCTTCATTCCTATTCTATTACATTATAAGTCTATGCTATATACCGTTAAGGTTGTTTCTCCGAAATAAAGAAAATTAAAATGGAGAGGTGAGCGTCGCTTCTATAGTGTTATATGGTGGTAGGCACCTAATCAAAGTCGTTGGTGGGAATACCATTTTATTCCCGTTACAAACACACTGTCGGTAGTGTTGGTACGCCTTATTCAATCATTGTTTTTGTTGTTTATCGTTCGACGATTCATAGTTGTCTTTATTTACTTGGGTCCCGCCACACGGTTGACATCTCCAACCCTGTAAACTCATTTCAGATATTTTCATTGACAAGTCTTCGATATGAATCCCAGGTGAGTAACAACTATAATATTTATGCACATGCATGCGCTTCCGAATTTCCAGCAACTCGGTTTTTACCCGCTGTTTACATTGTTTGCAAATGTTATCCGTCCCCATATAATCTGCACGTGGCTAAGGTCCGAATAGTATTTCAAAAAAATCATATTCTTGTAGTTCATTGGTAATTTTAGCGATGTCGCCGCCGTCATCATTATCCAGATGTAGTTAATGGTTATGAGAGTTGACAGTGTTAAGTGTTATGCATTTCCTTTCTCTTATTTTATAGTCCTAGGTGACTAAGTAGAATATTATGCAATGCACATACGTATTCGCTTCCTGTCAAATATTGTTTTCGGACTTTCCTAAAAACTGTGCGTTCTTGTTTGTGTCAACTGTCAGGATCGACTAATTGGTACACAATTATCGTCGCAGTCACGGTATCGTATACCTATCAAACGAACAAACAATAATAAAAAAAACTATTTTTTACTACATGCATATATCATATATACATCAGACATGAATATGTCTTGTAGCTACTAACTAATTTACATAAACTGCCTCTACGGGTGGTTCATAACGTCATGTTAATGCTCACCGTGTCGCACAAATTTATAGAACAACTCCAACCGGTTTATTCATAACACATACATGTCAAAATAGGTGTGACTTACTCGTATGCTCTACTGCTGGTTTAATAAATAAGACACTACACGATTATTACGCATTTACGCGCATATTAGTTTCGTGTTTTCCCATTATTAATGTGATTCTGCCATCTTTGTATAATAATATACTACATAATATTTCACGAATATTAGTAGAATAAAAATGGTTGGATTTCTGTCCATTTGACAAACTTATTCATACAATGATTAGATGAGGAAATTATTTTGTTTTACAAATATACAATTTTTACTTTATAATGTTAAATTTTTTATTAACTTA
This sequence comes from Schizaphis graminum, assembly GCA_020882235.1. Lineage (NCBI taxonomy): Eukaryota > Metazoa > Arthropoda > Insecta > Hemiptera > Aphididae > Schizaphis > Schizaphis graminum. Next base: position 52,286,774 of record CM037031.1, on the reverse strand, counting down.
AACAATAATAGGGAATCATAAGCATAATATTCCGTATATTGATAATATCATAACAATTATATGATTTGTAAGGCATAACACTTATAGAGGTTACACAAATATAAAAAAGTTTAGTAACACTGTTTGGTAGTCATCTGCAGCAAACTATTTTAAATATATGATAATATATTATATATATTATATATTATATATATCATATATAATATATATGATATATATTTTGATGTTTCAATTATCAACATATTAATGCAATTTTATTACAGGCCAAACAAAGTCACTAAAAATGACCCAGATTCTAATTATAATAAAAAAAAACGAGGAAAGAAAAACCAGGAATATATTGTGGAAAAGATTTTAAAAAAGCGTACAAGATATGGCAAGGTAGAATATTTTCTCAAATGGAAAGATTACAGTGATTCGGATAATTCTTGGGAACCTATTGAAAATCTTAATTGTGAAGAATTAATTAAACAATTTGAAAGAATTAAAAGAAATAAGCCATCAACCTCAATTGATTTTGAATCTTCTGAAGAGTCAGAGCAGAAAGTTGCACAAAAAGTTGTGGCTGTTGATAAACTGAATGACCAGATTATTTATTATGTAAAATTTCAAGGAATTGAAGAACCCGAAGCGATAAAATCTAATAAGGCTACAAAATTATACCCACAACTCATTCTCGAATTTTATTCAACAATATTGGTATTCAAAAAAAAATTTACTGTTTCAATGTTTTATGCTTATAAATAAAAATATAATTTTATCAATTATAAAATACTTAAATGTAAGCAACTGCAACTTATTATATTTTCATAAAATAATTGCATATTATATGTATAATATTGTATATTATACAATTTAATAATAGTATATTTTAAAATTGTAATTTATGTTTTTTCATTATTTATTTATTTAAATTGTAATGCAATAGAAAAAAAATATATATGCTAATTTAAGTTTATTTACTTAATATTTGGTTCTTTAAATTTGGGTTAAACATTCAATACCTATTTTATTTTAATAATTAAAGCATTTTTCACCATTTGTTATCTTTTATTATTATTCGACAGAACCCTAGTACCTTAGTATCATAGATTTTTATATTATTTATATACATGAATAATTAGTATGACCATACTGCTGATTTTCCAGCAAGTCTCACTATAAATATTTTTGTTATTTTAGGTCATTAAAATTACTCTGATTTTTACTTTGCATCTAGCTTTTATCACAACTAAAAATAATTATAATTTGTTTTAATATTTTATATTAATTTCAGTGGTTAATTGTAGTCAAATTCAATCAAAAAGTATTTCATCAATACTAAGATTATAAGTTTTAATTATAAGTAATTTTACAAAAATTTTAAATATGTATTATACAAGAAGATTCAAAACAAACTACATATTCATATTCTATAATTGGTTGTTTATAATAATAATATAATAAGGATGACTAAAATCGAATCTAGCACGGGCGTAGGTAGGCAATATTTTTGGAGCGGTTTTTGTCTAAATCTATTTATTAATATTATAAAATTATGAATAATTTATTTATATGTGTTGAATAATATAATTGAATACCAATACAATATTTTGTCTATATAAATCACAAATTTAAAAATATAAAAAAATTTTAAGATAAAACTTTGTTTTCTTGGTTGAAGTTTAAGAATATTGATTACTTTTTCCGGGTAAATATTAATTTCATGATGAACGGTTAGCAAAGCAAGTCCAGTTAATCGTTCATTTCCTGTCGAATTTCTCAAATACGATTTAATTCGTCGTTATGTTAAAAAAGTTTTTTCTGCAGTAGTAGTTGATACGGAAAGTGTAGAAATAATAGTTAACAATTGTTTTATAATTGGAAAAAAATCAGAATCATATTTTAAAAATGCTTAAAATGCTGAGGATGGCCTATAATCTTCTTTTTTTTTTAACCCATTTGGATTTCCACGGTAAATATTCTGAATTAAACTGTTGTTGATCCGAAAGTATTGTTTTGTATAAATCCCATAAATTAATAACATCTTTCTTATTTTTTGTAAAAACAACTTTATTCGGAATAATATTTTGAAAAGTATATTTAAGTATATTTTCAAACTTACTTTTTAAATGTGTTGTAGAATGATCAAGAAATAGTATAAACAGTGATTTTTTATAATATTCATCCGGCATAGAATCTTTTTAATTGTTTAGATTAATTTGTTTTTTGAAAATCTTGGTACACTCATTGTGCTACCTACATCAGTTAAAGTATTCGAAGCCATGATAAATATTAAGTTAAATTCCATCTCAGCATTTTGACGAAGAGTATTTAATAAATCAATGACAACTTGAACATGATCACATGCTTTTGTAAGATCACAATCAATTTTTTGTAAATATTTACAAAGTGGAAGTGTAAAAGAAAAAACGGTTTCAGATACGTTTAATGCCAATATGAAATCGGGTTTTATAATATTTGTCAGAAATGTATGTACTTTTTGTGTTGTTTCATTATTTATTACTTCTATTGTAGTTCATGAAAAAATTCAACATAAATTTAAATATTAATACACTATTATTAAATTGTATAATATACAATATTATACATATTATGTGAAATAAAAATAGTAATTATTTTATGAAAACATAATAAGTTGCAATTGCTAACATTTAAGTATTTTATAATTGATAAAATTATATTATTATTTATAAGCCATACCTGCCACATATAACTGACTCCATTTTCTACTAATTCTTTAGCTTCTGCAATAAAATCTTCCAAAAATAAATTGGAGTCATAAGGTTTTTTACTTTGGCCATAATAAATGCCAATAATCAATACTTCATTAAGTATTTACATAAAATGTTTCATTTTTCTTTAAAAACTGTAAAATTCTTATTTTTAGGCCATACTACCAATATAGTGTAGGTTGTATTTCTTTCAGTATAATTTGTTTTGGAGTTGTTAAAAGTGTTCGTGGATCAGAAGGAATATCTTGGAAACATGAGTGATTTTTTACTTTTGCCAGTAATTTTAATAATGATGTATGTTTTATATTTTCTTGAACAGCTCAGGATGCTAAATTTTGTCGAAATGCTTGGAGATTGTCAATTTGAGTGGGAACTTTAAAAATTTGTTTCATATTTTCAGTTGAATCAGAGTTTTTAGAAGTTATACTAGTGAAACTATCATCAAGTATTATTTGAGTTTGTTGAGAGGCAGAACTATGAGCACAACAGTTATGTAATTTAAATTCATCATTACTTTTAACAATATTTTTAATTGAAATTGAAGAAATAGATTTGTTATTTTGTGGGGTACATAATATATTTGTTTTTACTGCGCATATATTTTTTTTAATCGTTCTTCGAAATTGTGATATTGATATTTCATCATCACCCACACAGCATTGATATGTTTATACAATGTTAAACAAATATTTCAAAAAAATATTTAATGATTAATAAATTATAAGATTATCATTGATAATACATTTTTATATATTATCTAATTCCTAATAAATATTGATTGAACCCTTTGGTTAATTATTAATCAAAATCAAAAATAAATATTTAATAAATATAAATTATTACTAATAAATTTATATTTATTTGTGATTTTGCAATGGTTAATAAATGTACCATCAAACTTAACTTACATTGAATACCAGGAAAAAAAAATGTTAAATAAATATAAATTATTACGAATAAATTTATATTTATTTATGATTTTGCAATGGTTAATAAATGTACCATTAAACTTAACTTACATTGAATACCAAGAAAACAAATGTTAAATAAATATAAAATAAACAACTGATATTAATAATAATTAAACATTTTATTCTTATTAATATTAAACAATAAAAATGGAGTAATTAATTTAGTTATTTTTTTCAATTTGCCTCTTCAGGTTAAATGGAGCTTGAGCAAGTACATATTTAATAATGTCTTCCATTTCATTTTGAGTACCGTGTTTAAACTTTTCTTGAGTTTTGATGGCATCTAAAAATTAAATAAAAATAAATTTAGCTAAGTATATTCATTATAAATAGTACCTAAACAACTAGAACATACACAGTAACTTAGTTTTGCAGATTAGGAGCAAAGATTTTTTATGAAATTATCCAATCCTGATACTAGATTTATATAATCTGTTATTACATATGGAATTTACAACACTAAAATGTTTGTTTGTATGAATGTTATTGTATAGTATATTACAAATTTTATTAGTTAAAATTAATATTTATATAAATATACAAACAAACTTTTATTTATAAATTATTTAATTTTTATTTCCAGTTTCATTATTGTCTTACAAATCTTACTAAATTAATAATCATGGTGCACCCACCCCTAAATGTTGAAAGACCATTACTTAAAAATTATGCATTCTCCACACCATTGCCTACTACATAATAAAATCAATGTTAATATTGTATGTATGTATATATATAGTCATAATATATCTTACCAAATATTACGGAACAAGTTGCTAAATTTGAAAATTTCTGTTTTCCTTTCTTCCCAGTATATGAGAAGTCTTTCAATAACTCATCTTTAAATAACTTAGCCATAAGCCTTTTTACCATAGATTTAACGTTTTTTCCACCAATATAAGATAATTCATTCACCTAAAAAATGCGTAAATATATTATAATAATTATTTTATATATTATAAACCCTATAAAGGCAAAACTTTAAAATTTAATAACCGAGGATCAATCACCATCATCTCCCTCATGATACAGCTAATATTTACAATATAAATACAACTCATCCTTTAAACCAGTGTATCTCAATCTATGGTAAGCGTACCTCTTGGGGGTACTTGAAATTGTTTAAGGGGTACAAATCTGGCCAACATGTATGTAAGTCTTTAAATTTTTTTATATATATTTTAGTTAAGTAACTAAGAAGGGGTACCCAACAAATGTATTGATAAAAAGGGGTACAGTGTATATACAAGTTTGAGAATCCCTGCTCATAATATCCTTAGTAATTTAGTTATTAATTAACTTAGTTGCTTTTTTAGAATATATATACATAAGTATAGGTATACAGCAATAATGTATCCTTAATACTACTATAATACTATTTAGCACAGAACTTTGATTTATTGTTTCCTTGGTTAGTAAATGCTACAATTACAATATTTATTTGGTTACAAAAGTTGAATTAAAATTTATTAAAACTTAATACTTCAACCATTTAATAACTAAATCAAAGATAGTATAGTTTCTTACTAAGTTTGTGCGGAATGCTCCATCTCCCAAAATATTACTTTCCAATGTATCAAGATCTGTCATATTATCGATGGGTAATGGACAACAAGTCATGTCATTTAATGATGAGGATATCTTATTATTGACAGAAGAATCTTTTGTTGGCATACTATTTAAACGTATCTCAATAAAATCAAGTCTTTGAGCCATATCTCTTTGATTATTTATGATACGCCGTAATTCATGTTTGATAAATGTCAACATGTGTAAAGTTTCTTTTTGAAAATCTTTGCCTGTATGAAATTAGTAAATATATAATATATAAAGTATATTTTTGAATCAAACTGAAGCATTACCTGGTGTACTACTGCCTGGTGTTACTTTAGTTACAGCTTCTATAGACACGTCTAATAATTTAGGTGTTCTGATATATACTTCTGAACTTTTTTCATCTGTTAAAATGTAATTGAGATTTAAATAAAAAAAGTAACTTTATTATTATACAAAAATAATTACCAAGATGAACATCAGAAGACTCTAAATTATCTTCAACAATGTCTTCATTTGTATCTTTATCAGAGTTTGATTTTGGCACTATAAAAACAGAACATGATTATATATATATAATATTTCTACCTTCATGACATAAATAATTTTTAATAATTATTAATGAATAACAAAAACATAATCGCTTACCATTCTTATAGTTATCTGTCACATTTGACAATATTTCATAAGACAGCTTTTTAACTATTGATGGGTTTTGTTGACTTTTAAGCGCTTTAAAAAATATGTACTTATATATTACATGTTAAAAATAACACAATAAAAATGTATTTATTAAATAAAAACTTACTTTTAAACTTTTTTGGAGAAGGAGACCAACCTGCATATTTTATTAATTTATGATCAGACTTATTGGATTTATCATCATCAGAATCTAAATAAAATAATAATTATTATAGGTATACATTATACAAATTTAAAATAAACAGATATATTATTTTTTAATTGGGTAGTTAAACAAGTAAAAATAATAACCTGAATACTCAGGACAATCTGAATATGACTGATTTTTTTTTTCTTTTATTTTTCTCTTGGACTTCATTAAGTCACCTGCAGTATAATCTGATAGATCACTTTGTGTACACCCCTTTTCTGCCAAACTGTTAGCTTCTCCCAATGATTCTATAGTATAAAAAGGTATTAAATTGTAATGTCTTGAATAGCAAAGAAATTTATAGTTAAACAATATTTTTTTACTGATATTTGTTTTAAGAACTCTTGCTTTATGATAAACAAATTCAATTTCATTAGGAATAGTTTTTAGTTGTATGTATTTTTTAATCAAAGATCCATTTTTTGGCCATGCACAAGTCCCATTTTTGGAAATCCAAATACTAGGTACAGGTTCTACAGAGTCGTCACCGAAAAAGTGAACTACTGAATACGTTGCCATTTTAATACTATAATAATATAACAATAAATAAATATATTAAATAATAAAAAATATCATAGAAAATTAAAATAATTTAAAGGGGTAGGTACCTATACACATATTATTTAAATATTAACAATTATCATTTTTTTTCAACTTAGAATTAATAATAATAATAAATAATAAAATAAAATAAACAAGTAGGTCAATTTATTTAAAAGTATTGTATTTATACATAAAATTAATAATTATAAATATACCTAATACAACTAATTAATTAAATAACATCAAGAGTATGTAAAATGGGGTATGCTACATTATTATTATCATTATCAAATAATATCATATACTTAGAAAATTTTGTTAACTCTATATCAATTATAGTGTAATCTTCTGCAGCTGATAATTCATCTACTAATGCTATACCTAACTTTAAGCTATTCATAGGTTTTTCAAAATAACAACAAATTTTATTAAATTTTTTAGCCAAAAATACATATCTATCATTAATAGAATCTTTACAAATATTTAGTACTTTAAAAATACATAATTTTTTATCATATTCATAACCTATATAACAATCTGAAATAGACTTTATATCTATTTTAATTCTATTTTTAATAATGATTTGGAACTGAACAGTAGTAAAGTGTTCAAGTAAAGGTCCATTAACATGTTTTTTTTTGTATATTATTTCATTGTGTAGATTGGTATTTAATTTAGATTCACTAAAGGTTAAAAATTCTTGATACCGTTTAATTACTTGCTCTAATGGCCTCTCATGTTTTCTTACCATTTTTTTTAAGAACTTCATGTAGTTTTCAAAGGGAAAACATGAGCATTCGTCTAAAGAGCCAAATTTCCTATAATCATCTACTATATGGATTAACCCATGGATGTTATGAGATGAAAATTGAGGTCCGTATATTTCTTCAAATTTTTCAACAAAATGTATTAAAAGTTTTTCACTGAAATTGACCAATTTTTCAGTACTTACAGGGCATAAAAGAATTCTAAAGGCTACATGTAAACACATGAAATGAATATAACATTCATCCAATAAAATTCCTTTTAGCACTATTGGCCCAGTATAAAGTAAGAACTGTCTAAACTCTGTTGCTTTCCACCTCACTATATCATTTAATCCTCTAGGTTTTCTTGAAAAATCAACAGTTACATATTTTTTATTAAATAAGAGACGATTGGTAATTACATGTACATTTCGGCTTTGTATGCGAACATTTACAGGGGATTTTTTAAATATACCCAACCATAATAAAATTAATTTCTTAACAATGCCTAAGCATACCAAATGCATATAATCAATACTGAAATCGTCCACCATATTTATATAAGGTATTTCAGTTAAAATTGATATTGTACTGCCTATATGATGTTCATCATCAACACGGTTTATAAAATCTAAATGAGTTCTTTTGCGAAAATTTGTACCTAAAAAACACATGGTATTATTTATACGTTCACCCTCAACGGTGCACCTTGGACAGGAATAATATCCAACATGCCCTTTGGTGTTTAAAATAAAACTCTTAGCTGGAGTATCACAACAAAATGTTTCTACCTTGACATTTTTTCTACCATAAGCAGTATCCATACCATTTTCTGCTAAAAATTTAAGTTCATCAACAAGATTTTTTAAAAATGAATTACTACACTGTGGTTTTTCTTTCCCCCAATAAAGACCAACTAAGAAAACATTAGATTTAAAAGAACTGTATCGAGCATATGCAAGAATTGGCCAAAAGGCGCTAGAGGAACTTTTTGTTAACGGCAAACCATCAATACCAACAACCAATTTAATTATATTTTCATTAATAATTGAAAAATTACAATGAGATTTCAAACCATTTGCAATACCAAAATGGTAATAATATCCAGATTGTATAGTTTGAATTTTGTTAGGTTTATTAGGTGTCTTTAACACAGTTCTAGCATCAACTGGAAAATGACTGAAACATTTATGATTTTTTAAAAGTTTTAATAGAGCAGATAGTGCAGATAATGTAATATTATGTTCAATTGTCCAGTTAGCAATAAGTTTAAGAATTAAACATTGATTATCATATAAAATATTATTAGAACTTGGTGAATATTCATCATTAGAATCAGAGCTACACGATTCATTATGTAGATCATAATAATCAGATATGTCTACATTATTATCATCAAAATTAATATTTGAAAAAGAAAAGTTAAATATATCATCAGTATTAATATTATTAGAAAAAATATCATCATTAACAATTACACTACGAGATGGTATATCATGGCTTTCTACAACTAAGTCATTATCATTATCTATGGAGGTACTTGGTTGTGGTAAAAAGTTTAATTGTTCTTGATTTTCAACAATAAAATCAATGGTTTCCATATCATTCAGATATCTTCTACGCTTAGTAGATTTACTTTCAGATTGACTAGACATATTTATAATTAATATAAAAGAAAATAATGATTATTATTATATGTATGACATTTATTATAGCAAAATCCTATTAGTGTAAAATATGGCAATAGTTATAAAATTAACACAATTAATGAAAACACTTTACTACCGATCAGCTAACTTCTAACTATTTATAATTTTTTGTAAAAAAAAGAAATTAAAAAACTAAAATTAACTTATTAACCATGTCTGAAGCGGTAAATTTATAATATTTTATAAGTAGGCGGTTATACAGATATAAAAATTATTGACATAAATATAAAACCGTAAAACATTCAGCTTGATACATTACAATTGCAACTTTCAAATATCGGCATCAAATTTTACTTCATCCAATAACCTTTTTAAAAGGAAAAGCAAATTTATAATTAACTGTAAATTGTAATGAAAAACTAATAAGGTTAGAGTATCGTTAACAATAGAAGACTATTCCAATATCATAAATAGTAATTTTGATGTACATAATATGAATAACATGATTTATAAAATATATTTTAATCTTAATACACTACTTAGGTACACTAGGCTACAACATACTTAAATAATTTAGGTTTATAATAATACCTTTATTTTATAAGTAATAAGTTATCAAACTACTTGTTCAAGTAGAAAATGTATTAATATAGGTACCTATGTACCTTAAACAAAAATTTTGTTTTAGGCGCAACTGGTCAAAGCTGGGCAAGTTAGTCATTTTTTTTAACTAGTTGAAGTTAAGTTACTTTAGTAAAAAAACTAATTAAGTTAGAACATAAGTTAGTTTATGAAACTGTCCAAATTTTTAACTTAGTTAGTTAGAAGTTAGTTTGGTGAAAATAGTAACTTAAGTTAGATTATAAGTTAGAAGTTAGATTTTTTTAGATTAAAAAACTTTTGTGATCAAATGTAAAAAATAAGTTATATCTAACTTACATTGTTGATAAAAACTGAAAATTGAATTAAACACTTAGTAATTTGATCACATGTTCTAATTAGGTAAGTAATAGTTTCAATTTCTTGGAATTTTAGTTATTACTTATTAAAACATAAAATGATGAAACAAAATAAAAAAATATAATATACAACAGTATAACAACATAAAATATAAATATAAAATAATAATACATAACAATCATAGTATAATCCATATTTTATATTATATTCTATACAGCTTCTAGAACTTTGGAATCCAAAAAAAAGTAATAATAATAATAATAAACTAACTAGTTAGTTATTTTTCTAACGAGTTAGATTAGAATTATTTTACGCTTTCAATTCAACTCGTTAAGTTTTAAAGTTATTGTATATTAAAACTAACTAGTTAAGTTAGAAAGTTACTTAAAAAGTAACTTTCTAACTTAACTTTAACTTTCTAACTAGTTAGTGCCCAGCTTTGCAACTGGTCCATGCTCGAAATTTGACCACACTAGCCCGCCATTAAATACATATTATATAAATTATGTATTACATAGAATTATCAATATATCTACGTAATACAAAATGTAATACCTAGCTATTTGTTTAATTAACTATTACAATTTTTATATTGTTCTATTCATTCTGATTCTGTTTACATAGTTTTAGTAAATAGTTATATTTTAAAATATTAATAAATAATAAAAATAAGGAGCACGATAATGAAAAAGTAGCAGGTACTTGGTACTTACCGAAAATGTAGGTATACAACGTCAAATGTATTTGTATTACTGGACAACTGGACGACTTATTTATTTGTGTCTTTGACACAAATTATAAAATATAAAAACGCGAACGATACAATAAAGCACATATATTGCATACACGCGGAGACAAAATGTCACGTCAATTGAATTTGTATTGCTGGATATCTGGACAACTGTACTGTCTTTGATGCGAATTATAAAATATAAAAACGCAAACGATACAATTAAGTACATCTACGGCATACGCGCGGAGACAAAATGTCTTAAATTATAATATGACTGCGAGTCTGTGAATTGTGATGCACAACGTACTAACACTACTAACACTATGTAGCACCACTGGACGAATAATAATAAATTATCAACTTACTAATAACATAAGTAATAATATAAGTTGACTTTTCTATAAATAATGAGTATTGAGTTTGTAGCGGTTTATCAGCGTTTTCAAAGCGATCGCGGCGTATTCGCAACGGAAACAACGGTCATAACATGGTTTTCCCCGCTGATTATGAATTCAACAACAACACATTTCTATATTTATAACATTATATTAATAACATATTAAATGTTAATGTTCATTTATATCATATCTTAATATTAGTTTAATCATATAATTTAATTGGAAATAAAATGTTCATTTTCCAATGAACAGATTACAAAAATTGTATTTAAAATATAAATATAACATCAATGTTCACTTTTAAAATTAAATTGTAATTAATCTTACAATATAAAATAAATGTTAAATATTAAAATTATTAAATTATAAAATGTTTATTGAAAATAAAATATTTATAATTAAATAATTATTAGTTATTGTTAAATATTTGAAAATTTACTAAAAAAATAAAATATATATTAAAGTAGAATAAACTTTTAATTTTAAATATTTCAATTTCAATTCAAAATAAATATTTATTTAATCATTTACATTGAAAAATGCTGTGTGGGCAGGTTTTAAACATCTGTACAAACTACAAATAATATTTCTGTTAACATTTATATGTTTCATAATACTACTTAAATTTATAAATTTAGTACATATAATATATAAAATATATAATATATATAATATATTATTAATTGTTTACTAATATACAAAATGCATAAGTCAATAATTTTTGTAAAAATTAACCAATATAACTGTAATACCTTAGTTAAATTACATAAAAATTTTATTATATAGTTGTATTAAAAAAATATTGATCATTTCAATTTATAAGTAAATTAATTTTAAAAATCTATACGTTTGTAATATTTAAATAAAATTCAAATACCTAACACTTACTAACTCAAGATAATCATAATAATTATTCTGAGCTATTTATTGATTATGATAATACAAGGGTAACAGAACTATCATAAAAGCAGTAACCAGATAAGCACTGCTAGTATAATCAGTGACATATTTAGCTTTTTGAAGTTTGTAGGCATTAGTCCTCTCATTTGTATGTATATGTACCTAAAACTTTTTAAATACAATTCTGTTTTTATTTATATTATGTTATTTATATTACGTACTAAAAAGAATTTACTTAATACTATTAATTCTATTTTTAAAAAGAAGCCCCAAAAAAGCTGCCCTAGGCTCTAATTTAGTATAGCCCTAATACTTAATATAGTAACATAAATACAATGTTTGTATTATCAATAAGTACAATCCATAAATTATTCAGTAAAATCTTGACAACATTATAATAAACTTACTTTCAAAAAGTATTGAAAATTACTTACTTATTTATTATACTTAAAATTTTTTAAGCAGATTACATAACTTATTACAAGAAAATTTTTATTTTATTTTACAGTAAGTAGGTATTTACCAAGATTCCATAGAGTACCCTAGTTAATATACAGCCATAAGTACCTTGGACACAAACCAAATAACATAAACTACCTAGGTTTTAAATTATTTATTTTTTTTTTTTGAGCCTATAGAGTTTATAGTATAGATAGTTCAAATAATAATGAATATCATAGAAGTATTTACAGTTTGAAATTTGTATTAAATTGAAAACATTTTGTGAAAGTATATTAGGTAGAAAAGGTACCTGAAATTATAAAAAATATTAAAACATTTATAATATTATATAGGTACCTACCTATTTTTTACAGTTTATTATTTATAACTTTTAGTTTAAGAAGGATTTTTTCACATGTTACATAAAAATAAAACTGAAGAAATTGAATTACATGTAAGAATATGAAAGACATTTTAATATAAAATTTAAAAGTAATACTTCATATAATTAATACTATCTTAGATTCTGCTCTACTAATATGTGCTAAGATAACAAGAATACAAGACTCAGTGTAAACAACATTCCATTAATATATACCTACTAAAATAATTATAATACCAATAGGTTTATACCTTATATAGTCTATTTCTCCTTGGTTGACATCATCATTTTCATCACTTGAACTTGATTTTGAACAAGACATATTTATTTAGATACCTACTGGGATTATACGCAAATCAAATTGAAAATTTAAATACAGGCATAAACATAAAATGAGAACAATTTTACACCGTTTTCATCACCTAAGAGATTGAAGTACACAGTACTTACCGGTTAGGTTTATATTTTTATTTTTTATTTTTTTTATAATTTTATATTTAATACAAAAGTAGTCACAATATATAATAAATAGTTCATTCGAGACACTTTGTCGACAGACGCAAAATTAGGTGTGGTTGTTATCAGAGTTCTAACACACACTCACGGATAAAAGTGTAAACATGCATTTTAACGATATTTATAGATTTCCAAATAATTTACTAATTTTATGGCCAACGGTCGTTGTAAAAAGTCAAAGTGGCTACTCAAGCTATACCAAGTGTATCGAAAAAGGTGAGTATCAAAACCGAAGAATTGCATTTTCTGATAAACCTATAGTCGATTAAGAACTGATGAAGATTTTTTTAACAAAACTTCTGAGGGTTATCATCTTGGAACAAGTCTTTTGGAAAATATTCCACAGTTTGGTCTTGTTTCTCATGTGCCATTAGATTACCAACATCTTCTTTGTTTAGGAGTGGTTTAAAAGCTTATAAATATTTGGCTCTGTGATGCTTTGAAAGTTCGATTACCCTCTCGTAAGGTTCAAGTAATTTCAAATGCATTAGAAAATATTATAAGACTACACGTGCCTGTAGAGTTTCAAAGTAAATCAAGAAGTCTATTTCACTTCCGTCAATGGAAAGCTACTGAGTGGAGACAATTACTTTTATATATGTTAAAAATTAAGTTTAGTTAAAAAATTATGTTAGCAAATTGAATTAATATTGAGGGTTGGACACACTGATGGATCTAGGACGGTCCCTACCAGTGTGAACTCTATAATAAAAAGTCAGAACGTTGAAGTGTTATGTTCATCGCCTTAGTCCGCTTAATTAGTTTTTAACATTTTCAGAAGTGGGATCCATAACCAAAACGCCACAAGAAAAGAAAAAAATATATTTTGTGTTTGCGCGTTAGTTTGTGTTGTCTCGGTCGACTGGACCAACCATTTTGAAACCTGTTTTATCAACCGAAGTATTCAATAATTTTCTCACTCTTCATGTAGCAATTACAATACTTTGTTCTAACAGTTATTGCTTAAATGAAAAATATTTAGAGTACGCACAAAATTTCTTACAAAATTTTGTAACAACATTCAAAATAATATATGGTAGTCACCATGTATCTCACAATGTACATGGATTGTTACACTTAACTGATGATGTCAGAAATTATGGATCTTTAGATATGTTCAGTACATTTAAATTTGAGAATTATATGCAGCAGATCAAAAAAACTTCTTAGAAAAGACGAAAAACCACTGCAACAAATTGCTAAAAGAGTTCAAGAATATGAATGCATCAGAGAAACTATTGATGACACTTATGAAAAAAATACTCAAGATAATGATCAATATATTTTAAAAAATAAGCATCATAATGGACCTATTGTAGAAAAATCTAACCAACAGTATTCGATTCTGTTACATAATAAATTAAAATATTAAAATATTTTGAGTTTTCGCACTTGATATCATTGTATCGTATTTTTCAAATCCCTAGTGGATATATAATTTTCCGTTTTATGAATAGATATTTAGTACAAATTATCAATTACAATTATATTTATATTTATGATAATTGTGAATAAAAAAAAATTAGTAGGTACATATTTTTACTATTATAAACGTGGAAGTGTATACATATTTAGTAGGTACCTATACTTTTTAAGGTTATTAAGTTCCAAATCATATAATTACGTATACATTTTTACATTGTCTCGACCTTTGTGTATTCCTACTCGTAAATAATATATTACATACCCACGTATACTATCTAATACATCATTGCCAATTTTCATACATGATGCATGACAACATAACAATGATATAAGATATCTAATTATATATTATGTCTTAGGAAAATACAGGCTCTACTGATTGTCCATTAACACCAAACAGACAAACACATGATGAAACAGGGGAGTAAATTAATTTTTAATGTTTTATAATGAAGTTTTTGTATAATAATATATATATATATGCATTATTTAGGACTTACCTACATAATCGATAGTCGAAGGATAGTAGACATAAAATGTATATTTGATACGATTGCAAAAATTAAACATGAGGGTTTTAGCTGTACATTTCTGATTTAAATTTTTTGTGAGAAAAAAGGATGGGCGTTTATAGTGAATTCGTATTTATTTGCAAAATGTGTCGTAAAAAAGAAATTATACTTACTTTGCCACAAAATAGTACACGTTTGTCTATAAATTTAGCCATTGTGTCATCTACAGTGAATACCGGTCAAGGTTATTCACAATTACAACAGTTTTCAGTTATATTAAATAAGCCATGTTTAAGTAATATTCTATATCAAAAACTACACCAACAAATTGGAGAGCTTACAGAAAATGTTGCATTGGAGGCAATCAGGAGCGGATTTAGGTATGTGGTGGCCCCTGGGCGGAATATTGTGGGGGCCCCTTATACATAAACAAGGAAATATATTTTTTTACTTATTAAATATTATTTATTAAAAAACAATCAAATCGAGTATGATTAGTATATTAAGTAGGTACCTAATATCATTGATTATACAATAAACAGATAGCCATTCTATCCCAAAAAGTAGGGACCTACCAAGTTCCGTCGGCCGCTATGGAGCGCTGTAGTAGTCGGCCGTCAATAGGGGGGTACACTTCCGATGACCATAGTTATGGTTCGCGGACAGTAGTAGTCAAGTTGGTGCGGGGGTAAACGATTTTACAGCCGCGCGGTCTTTATCAAGTACTTATTTGTGACTACTGACTACATACTACAAACTAATAATACTCATGGGTCTTAGCAAATATGTTTATTAATAAATTCCAATACAAAAATAATATTATTTAAATATTGATGGATTTATTTTTAGTTTTATACAGCTGAATGTTTTGTTCATTAAGCGATATCTCCGTCTGGCAATTATATATATTTTAAATAATTTTAAGTTTTAATTTGTATTTTGTACTTGAATGTTTTGTAGTAGTTTGTGATATAGTGTCGACGTGTGATATCCCTATTGGCACTTTTCACCTATAATTTTCTTTTTCCATTTTTTTAAACATTTTTTAAATAGTAATAATGCCTGGTAACACTTGCCAATATATCAACTGTGGTAAATCATCCAGCAAATTTTAAAATTTTAAAATGTTTAGATTTCTTAAAGATAAATACAGATTGGAAATATGGAAAATAAATTCAGGTATAATTTATTATATATAACTAAAAACTAAATTAATTAATTTATATTTATTGAATATTTTTGAAATATATGTTGCTAAAATTTTAGTTTCTTTTTTACACATTTATAAAATTTAATAAAAATCCAAAATTTAAGTATACTATTAATTATTTTTTAGGAAACGTAAAGTTATTGTCACTTGATGATGATCAACTTTATTGTAGGTATCTTTGTCAGAAACATTTTTCTTTGGAGTCGTTTATGAATTCTAATAAACAAAAACTGACCATTTCTGCTATACCTTATAATTATAATGAGTTAAAACAAGATTCAACTTATAATGGTAAATTTGTATATTTTTGTCTCAGTCAATAAATAATAAGCGTTTTTAGTAGAAAAACGTGTAATTTAAATGTTATATTTATTTACTACATAAATACACAATATAGTTTATACTTGAAATTAATTACCTGCGAAAGTGCGAAGTTAAAAAATATTTTTTAAACGAAAAAAATATACACGTAATACAGTGGCGTTGTGAACTGTAATTTCAGAAGCTATTGCCTCTCAGATTTTTTTTTGAACGGAGGAGTAGGTGTCGAGTGGTAGCCGTTGGGTCCCCTATAGTTGAAAATGTGATATGTAGGGCTGGGAATTGTATGTAAATACATATTTTTACTAAAACATGATAATTGAAATATTGCAAATGATAAATTCATTTCTCGTGATTTGCAATAAAATAATACATATTTTATTTTACATGTTTTTACATATTTTTTCATAAATACATATTTTGACATTATTAGATTTCGAAAATTTCTGGCATTTCTGCATTTTGTTTACATATTTAGTAAATTTTGACAATTTCGGTGGTTTAATAGTATTATACAATTATACTTCCTATGGTTGTGAAAATATCTTTATATTTATTATTTTATATTTTTTCAAATAAAATTGATTAAAAATTAAAAAAGATTAATTGTATATTATTGAAAAATGATTTAGAATTTTAATTTAATTGTACACGTAACATGATAATTTAAAATTTTTCGAATTACATATTTTGACCATTTTAATTACATATATTATATCTATATGTACATATTTTTGATTTTTGATTACATATAAATCCCAGCTCTAGTGATATGATATACTAAATGAGTAGTCAATTATGATCTGAAATGAATTTATGCTTTATTTATATGTTTTTTCCACGTTTTTTTATTTTTATATAATTTTCTAAAAACGTTTATATCAGCCTCAATTTTATTTTTCATTATCTTAAATTAAATTTTATAGACATTAGTCCTGTTACATTATCACCATCAACTCCATTCAACAACAAACCATTAAAAACATATACAAAATCAAGAACCACCGAATCAGTAGAATTATTATTCCCCAGTCCATCCACATCTGAAATACTTGATACGCCAAAACGTAATAGAATAAATAATATAATAAATATGCCAAATCCTGTTTCAAAAAGAAATATTTTCGATGATACAATTATTGAATCTCCAAGAAAAAAAAATTAAACAAAATAATACAACAGCAAAAAAAATTATTACACAATAAAATTACACATATTTCTAAATTATAAACTAATATAAATAAATTCAAAAACCAAAACACTTTAAATAATTTGATAAACAACCATAAATTTCCATCGCATAATTCGAGAGCGATTGTTACAATGCAATTACGAAACAAACGACTCGACCATGGACCATTCAGGAGAAAAATTTAGCTTTATCCTTATTTTATAAATCACCTACATCATATAATTTTTTACGCTTACAAAAAGTAAATTTATTAAGTCCTAGCACAGTTCGACGTTGGATTGGCCAGTCTAAGTACTTACCAGGTTTTAATTAATTATTTTTGGGCCATTTAAAAAGAAAGTTTGAGTTTAAAACATATAAAGATAAAGTATGTATAGTGTTTGTTTTGATGAAATTTCAATTAAAGAACTTCTTGAATATTCTAAAGATTTTGATTTTATCGAAGGGTTTGAAGATTTAGGGAGGCTTGGAAGATCAAGTAAAACTGCTAATACTGCTTTAGTATTTATGGCCAAAGGCGTTTATATACTTCATGGAAGATTCCAATTGCCTGTTTTTTAGCTCATTCAGCAGTTAAACACAATATATTAAAAACACTTATCATTGATGTTTTACAAGAATTATTAAATATTGAT
Source organism: Schizaphis graminum (assembly GCA_020882235.1). Taxonomy (NCBI): domain Eukaryota; kingdom Metazoa; phylum Arthropoda; class Insecta; order Hemiptera; family Aphididae; genus Schizaphis; species Schizaphis graminum. The sequence continues at coordinate 52,268,059 of CM037031.1, read as the reverse complement.
TTATTTCCAAAAGTTATATTATGTGACCAAGGAACAAATAATCAAAGTGCTTTGAGATTGTTAAATGTTTCGGTTGATAGGCCCTTTTTTACGTTGATGAACATAAAGTATTTGCTTTATTTGATACACCTCATCTGTTAAAAAGCATACGTAATAATTTTATTGGAAGTAATTAAAAAGGTGACATTGTTATATCATTTAATGACATTGTGCAATCTATAATATAAACAAAAAAATAAAAAAAGTAGAGCATTATTAAAAATTACAGATGCGCATATAAGACCAAATTCCTTTCAAAAAATGCGCGTGAAGTTAGCTGCACAAGTATTTAGTCATACAATGTCGTCAACTATACGAACTTGTATTTCTACAAAAGAATTAAAAAACGAAACTGCAAATAACACTGCAGATTTCGTCGAATTTATAGATAAACTTTTTGATTGTCTTAACAGTAGAACTTTGTATAGCAGTAATCCATATAATAGTGCATTAACAGATAATAGTATAGTTAAAGATTTTTTATCAAAGGCTACTGATTATTTTAAAAATCTAGTTAAATTAAAAAATGGAAAAGTAACTAAGCCGCCGTGTTTCAATGGATTTATTCAAACTATAAATGGAGTACTGAGTTTTTTTGAGGAAGAAAATAATAATAATATAATATTTTTACTAACAAACCGTTTAAATCAGGATGTAATCGAAAATTTATTTTCAATATTCCGTCAGAAAGGAGGTTATAATAAGAACCCTACATCGAAAACATTAAGAACTTCCTTTAGAAGTACGTGTATATTTTCATTATGTCAATCAAAAGGGACGAACTGTGAAGAAGAAAATGCTGTTGATGACATTAGCGTAATGCATAATGATAATGATGTAACGATATCTGAAATCGCCTAAAAAATTAAAAGTACACGAAACAGAAAAAAAAATCTATTACTTTAGAAGATTGTTCCGTTACGTATTTTTCGGGATATTTAGCATACAAATGTATAGCAAAATTTGACTGTGAAATGTGCAAAACCAGCTTACAATCGACGAAAAATATGAATAATCAAAGTCAATTGCTTATTTTATATAAAAATTATCCAAATATCAACAAAGATGCGGGTCTCAAAGCACCAACTGAATTGTTTAACAGCATCATTGATCGCGATCTATATATTTTCGAAGATGTTTTTTCAAAAATTCAAACAAAAATTCAGAAAAAAATCAAAATTAAATTAATAAATTATTTTAAAGAAGATCAATTAATATCATCATGGATTAATGAAAATGAAAATGCTTGTTTTGAACATTATGTATTTATTTTCGAAAAACTCATCGTATGTAAAATATTCAAAAAAGCAAAATATTTTTCAACAACATCATATCAAGCAAAAATAGCAAAATTGAAAATTCTCAATCATATTTAAAATTATACAATTAAATAATAAAAATATTGTTGTATAATTTATTTTTATTACCTATATTACTATGAAGTACTAGACACTAGTAGTAAATTTCTTATAAACAAGTGTTATTATATATTATTATAAACTATTTTAGTATTTTAGATTTTAATAAGTACCTATTTTAAATATATATTATTATTCTATAATTTATATTTCATATATGTATGTGTTATGAGTCATGAGTGTTATGACTTATGACTATTATTACGTTATTATGTTTATCATAGTCGTTTGATCTATTCTGGGTTAAATGGTTCTTTATTGTTTTTATCGTATTCATCGTTGGGTATCTAAATAATATTATTTTCGTGTACGACTAAAATTATCAACCTTTGACGTCACGAACTTATTACCGAATTCGGATATTAATAAATAATAACTAAATTAATAAATGTTATTTCATATAAAAATAGTTGTTCATTGATACAACGTCATCCATCGGCAACCAATATAAACATAATTTTAGTAGCCAAAAATCCCTATACTTTGGCTTATCTGTTTATTGTATAATCAATGCTAATATTAAGTGTAAGTAATTAAATGAAAAATAATAAATAAAAATAATAATGTCAAGTAATTAAAATTAAATGCTTGGAACTACAAATAAAATACTTTTTCTGTATCTTAATTTGAATATTATAAAATTGTGGGGTCCCCGAATTTGTGGAGGCCCCTGGGCTGCAGTCCACTCAGCCCTTCCCTAAATCCGGCCCTGGTCCGGACCCGTTATCCGATCACGTTTTTCTCTATGCCGTTAAGTCGTTTGTTGTTTTGTTGTGCCTCTTGGCTCTTACGCTCAGCCGTTGAGCGTGCAACCATGTTTATATAATATAATGATATAGGTATTATAATCAATGGTGCAACGCATAGCGATTGGCGATTGCTATAAAATAGGATCGGCAATAAAATCTGGGTCTTGTGAGCAATGTGAGCCGTTGCCGTTTTAGTCTGGTTGGCAGTAATGTTCTCCACCGCCGCAGAAAAGGGGCGCATGTAAATTCCGCCCGAAAATGGTAAATTCCGCCAAAAAAAAAAAAATGCAGGTAAAAATAGGTTCATGTAAATTCCGCCCGAAAAAAAATTCAGGTAAAAAAAAGGTATATGTAAATTCCGCCCAAAAAAAGTTTTATATTTTTCAATCAAAACCGTATTTAATAAGCTTTTATATAGAATAAATGTATTAATTACAGTTTTTAGAACATACAATATCAGAAACGAAAAATAAATAATGACAAAAAATAATAACTATAGATATACAAATAATCATAAGAAAAAAAAAAGTTATAAGTTATAAGTTTATATACAAACTTTTAAATATGTCTTACATATTATTATTAACATAACATAGATTAATCATTTTAATTTATAAGTATTAAAATAAATATATATTTCACATAAAAAGTCAATAATTACAACATATTAAGTTATATACCTAACAACACATGACGTCCACGGGAGTTTCCCAAATGTTTCCTATCCAGGAAAGTCCCACGTATATGTCCAAAAACTAGCCTTTGAACTTCCCTTCCACAATTATTATAATATATAGAATTTATTTATATAAACTCCGTCTTAGAAGCCATTTATACATGACGTCCAGGGAACTTCCCGGATGTTTCCAAACAGGATAGTTCAATGCAGAATATATTATATGCAACTGACGCAAAAAAGTGCGCATGCCTACTGTCCTAAGACCTTCCTTAAGATTTCTCAGTAGTCAGTTCTCTTCCAGTATACATGAAACACCTCCACGCGGCACACAGTTCACCATTTGTCCATTTCCAAAATTCTTACCGAACACGACTATGACTGATATATATATATAGTGATACGGTTATCTTGTCGTAATTATAGTTGAAATATACCACGTTCCTAATCATATGTTGTAATTACTTCATCGACCATCGTGGACAGTAGTAAGTTGTAACTTGTAAGTTACGTTTGAAACTGATCAGTAATTTACAGTAAAAAGTATTCTTTGGTAAAAGGCTTGCCGCTGAGTATACAGTATGCACTGTTTTTAGGTTATGTTTTAAATCTTTTAATGATAAATTTGACAATTTAACAATATTAATATCGGTATTCGGTAGTTAAACACGTAATAATTTATGCCATGGACACTGGACAGAAAATGGACCATTCAAAGTGCTTAGACTTACCCAATTTAAGGTATATATTACAATATTTATTAAACAATAATACACGTTGATAATGTTATTATGACGTTTAAACTTTAAAACAGTCATATATTAAATTAAAGTTTATACAATATGTCGGGCATAGGCTGGAAAGAAGATGCATAAAACTCAGCATTCGGTTAGGTTATATTATAAACTATGCAATTGCTGTGTTATCTTTAGCATTTTCATACTGCTTTTAGAAGGTTTTACCTACTTATCTTACCTATCCTTGTATTGTTTTTATATGTGTGGATTTTTATACTTTTCTCCCATTTATGACTATATAATAGACTTTATAGTATTTTATTTAATTGGATAGGTCCTCCACTTAATTGCTTAGGTGCAACCATAATAAAAGCTACTCAATAATACTAAAATAGGTAATCATTAATAACAGTTTTTTTAAATTACAAATATAAAATCACAATATTAATATTAACAAAGCTATAATTCTGAGTAGGTATAATGGGTATATTCTGAGTTAGTTATGATGTACCAACCTACTAATAAATAAAATAGGCACCTACCTAGGTATATATATATTTTTTGATATCCTTTTGTAAGTTAAAAACAACAATGACACCATAATTATTATAGCATAGGTATTGAAATAAAATTAGTAGGCATATATTATACATTTAATTTAGGAATAAATTAAAGTTTTTTAAATAATGATTATCTATACATTTTTTTTTTTATTGTAGAAAACATAACAAAAAATTAAAACCATTAAATGCTATATCTATAAAACAATTTAGAAGAAGAATATTACAAGAGCGTGCCAAAGTTAAAACGTCAATAATAAATACAAAAAATACTTTACTGACAAATGTTACTACTGTTACTAACAATAGTTTTATTTCTAGTGTTTCTCATAAAAATATGAATTATGATAATAATATAATTGAAATTGATGTACCTACTTTAAAAATTAATATTAATAGAACAGATACCTTAGATAATATTGAAATACTTGGGGATAGCAATAACCAGAGTCGAGATCAGAGTCATATTAATAATTCTATAAATGTTTTTTCTAATGTAAATAAAGCTAATTTACAAGAACAATTATCCGAATGGGCTACTCAACATAATATTAAACAGATAGCATTAACTCATCTTTTAAAAATACTCAAATTACATACATATTAATGATAATTTACCTATTGATGCCAGAACATTATTGAAAATTCCCAGAACAACTATAGTTAAAGAAGTTATTCCAGGTGAATATTTTCATTTTGGCCTTCAAAATGGTGTTATAAATTTTCTTAAACAGCATGATACTTTTTCATTAACTAAAACTGATATTGAAATAATTTTAAACATTGATGGTTTACCTATTTCAAAGTCATCGAATGGCCAATTACGGCCAATTTTAGGGTCTGTTTTCCCTTATAACCATGTATTTATAATTGGTCTGTATTATGGAAAACAACGTAAAACTGATAATTCAAATGATTTTTTGTTTGATTTTATTGAAGAAACTAAAGAAATATACAGAAATAATATTATTCACGATGGTAAAATATTTAAATTAAAAATTAAAGGATTTTCAGTTGATGTCCCAGCTAAATCATTCATGTTGCATACTAAAGGTCATGGAGGGTATTCAAGTTGCACCAAGTGTGAAGTTGAAGGAGAATATATTGAAAAGAGAATATGTTTCTTTGAAGAAAATGTTCGATTAAGAACTGATAAAAATTTTGAAAACTGTAGTGATTATGAATATCATACTGGCAAAACTGACTTACTATCAATTCCTAACATAGGTTTAGTTTCAAATGTGCCTCTTGACTATCAACATTTAATTTGCCTTGGTGTTACAAAGAAATTAATTTCATTGTGGCTTTGTGGTAGTTTAAATGTTAGATTAAATTTCAAAAAAGTAAAAAACATTTCAATGTCCATTGAAAAAAATATTTTTTGTCACGCCTGCACCGAAAGTTTGGTTTTCGACCACGGTTGAAGCGTTCGAAATCGTCCTTTTTCCGTCCAGCGGGCGGTAGAGTGGAAATCCCCAAAGTGCCGGGCGGAAAAGAGGAAATCCCCAAAAGTGCCGGGCGGAAAAGAGGAAATCCCCAAAAGTGCCGGGCGGAAAAGAAGAAATCCCCAAAAGTGCTGGCCGCCGGGCGCGTATCCCCTGCACAACCAGAAACTAAAATGTATGCCTACCATGGTTCTTACAAAACATAAACTTTTGGTTACATCTTAAATGTATAGTATATTAACCTCTTTGCATAACACATAAACATTTAAACATATTTAATTTGCACTGTTCCTAGATAAGTGCATCGAACGATGCGTTAGTAAGTTTGTAGAATAGTCTATAATTGTTGCATAGATCCCTGCATAACCTTTTCCATGAACGCAGGGGCGTGACAAAAAATAGTATGTGTGGCTCACTTCCCGCCCTTGCCACACAATATACTATTGTTGTATGTTCCTATTGAATTTCAACGGCAACCACGATCATTAATTCAATGGAAACAGTGGAAAGCAACAGAATTTCGACAATTGTTATTATATACTGGGCCTGTAGTACTACAGTATAATGTTAATAATGATGTATACTTAAACTTTTTAACACTACATGTAGCGATTCGAATACTTTGTACTGATAGTTTGATTAAACAAACTGAATTTATTCAATACTCCCAAAATTTACTCTTAAATTTCGTTAAATCTTTTAAAAATATTTATGGAGAGCATCATGTTTCATATAATGTGTATGCATTAATTCACATTTGTAATGATGTACTATGTTATGGAACATTGGATTCTTTCTCAACATTTAAATTTGAAAATTATATGCAAAAAATTAAAAAAATGATCAGAAAGGATGATAAACCACTGCAACAAATATTATTCGTAGAGTTGAAGAAATTAAAACAAATTATAAAGGTACCAAGTGCAATTGTGAATTAAATGACACTTGGATTTATAAGAAACAACATTACAGTGGTCCTTTACCAATTAATATGTCAAATCCTCAATATTTATCTATTACTTGCAGTTCTTTTACAATAATTTCAAAAGATCAAAAAAACTGTTGTGTTTTTTTAAAAAACAAAGAAATAATTTTAACTGATAATATTGTGTTTAATCAAGATTCAAGTTCATATTTCTTGGTTGGACGTTCATTTTTAATTAAACAAGATCTTTATTTAAAACCTTGTGCTTCTAGTTTATTGGACATATATTCAGTGTCACAATTAGCAGAACAAAATACTTGGCCTATTTCTATGATTAATAAAAAGATGTTTTTTTTATGAAATTCCAAATAAAAATGGATGGTATGCAACTTTTCCTTTGTTGCATTCTGATAGAACAGAAGTGCCTAGTATTCAATAATATTGAAATACCTTTATAATTATGTATAAAAGATTTTTAAACTGTAAATATTTAAATGTATGTTTAGTTAAGTTGAATTTAATAATACTTAAATTTAGTTTTAATTTTACTTTCAGAAAATTTGTAATTGTTGAATTCTCAGATGATCTCCAAGTTGTAAGTAAAAATTAGCAAATTGACCATCTCCATTTTTATTATCCAAATTCCGTAAAAGATATAAAAGAATACAACAATGAACAAACTATTAATTAATATGGCTAGTCCAGATGATGGAAGTTTAAATTGGACTTCATACACAATAAAAAAAAAGCGGGTAAGTGGGTATCGCTCTGCTGTATATTAGGGGGTGGGGTGGACCTCAGACTATGGTAGGTTAAATTTGAATGCAATGATAGGTATCATTGTATACGAAAAACGATTCTGAACGAAGATGATTTGTCAGTTTAGGATATATTATATTTAATACTTTTATATTTATACTATTTTGAAACAAATAGTATAGTTACTATATTATGTTACTATAGTTACTTTATAATATCTGTTTATTATAAAAAAAATTATTTGGCAACATACGCATAATGAGAGTATGAAATTTAATTTAAATTTTGACATATTTCGTATAAATTTGAACTTTAAGCCCTTATAAAAAAAAATTGTGACTAGCGATTTCGGATTTTTTTTTATCACTATAAGAAAAACTTATAAGAAACCTTGTATTAAATTTTCAAGATTTTCTGGCCACCCAAAAATTTTTTATCGGCATTTGAAAAAAAAAAACTTAGAAAAGTCGAAAATTTCAATTGTCTATAAGTAGCTTAAAAATGGTAAAAATATTTTGAAAATTTAACTGTAAAGAGATAACCATAATATAAACATTTGGTGAAAATTTCAAGTATTTACAATGATTTGTTTTTGAGTTGCATTACACATCAATCTATCCATTAACGGATATTCAAAAATTTCAGAAAACAAACAAAATGCTTGAAACGGAATTCTATTATGAGTTAATGGTAACATATTAAATTAATGTTGTTATTTTTCAATTTAACCTGTCATAGGTATCAATACTATGCAACCATTCATGGTGTCGAGCTCACTTTGTTGTTTTTTCATCATTATTTATTATATAATAAACATAGAATATTGAAACTAACTAAATTCTTTATATTTTAATTGATTACAAAAAATTGTCTTATGATTTTTTTAATTATAAATATTTTAACCTGAAAAAAATTAAAAACTACAATATTTTAAAACTTTTTTCATAAACCTAGGTACTTCAAAAATTATTTTTTTTATTTGGTTTATATTATATTTGATTATTCTTTATACATAATAATTATATTATATTATATTATAATTAATAATAATAATTATTATTCATTTTTCATTTTTCATTTTTCAAAAATTATTATTATTATTATTTTGTCAATACTACTGAGTGAGCGTAATGCGCATATTATGGAAAATGGATAATACTACTATTTTGTATTATACTAACATTGCATCATTGCATACCGAAATCTAATCAAGAAATATTTAAAAAATTATTATATTTACAAAAGTATATTTTGACACATATCAATTAAAGGTATAAATATTATCAGATGAATCAAGTAAATAATTCACAAATGGTTCTCAAAATACTAATAAGATGAGGATCACCATGATACCTATGACAGGTTAAATTTTTCTTCCAACCTTTTTATCTGTATATTATGGTATATTATCAATTTTTTTAAAATCCAATTATAAAATAAAATTCATATACCTATTAACTACACTTGATTTTTAGAAGAAGAAAGTAGCATCATTTGGTGGTGCTGATGTTAATAGTGCAGTAAGAATTATTATGAGCAAATTATTTTCAAATAAATTGGGTATTGATATAACTCTTACTGGAACTTCTTTGATATGCAAAGACAAACAGAGTTTACAAAAGTCAAATTTTTATAAACTTATACTAGGTATTTATAAATATTAATTATTTGACTAAATTAAAAAAATTTAAATTAGTTAATTAGATAATTTTTGATTTAATATTTTATTATTCGCAGAGTCAATTAGAATTTTATTCAACACGGCTACTGAAGAGCAAATAAAAAAACCTATAGCAAGCTGGTTGAAACATGCAAAAGATCGTTTAACCAGACAAAATAACACATTGTAAATAATAATATGAATAGGTAATTTATTTTTTTGTTAATTAAAAAAATATGTATGTTCTAGGTAAATGTTCAAAGAACAACACATACAAAAAGAAGATTACATTATTTTATTAAATATATATATTGCAGGTAAAACCCTATATGTCTCTCAAATATTCTTAATAATTTTTCATTTATTTTCTTGTTTATTTAAAAAAAATATATGTTCTAGTTAATTGTTCAAAGAAGAACAACACATACAAAAGAAAAATTACATTCATTTTATTAAATATATAATATATTGCAGGTAAAATCTATATGTCTCTCAAATATTCTTAATAATCTTGCATAATTTTTTTTGTTAATTTAAAAAATATTATGTTCTAGTTAAATGTTCAAAGAAGAACAACACATGCAAAAGAAAAATCACATTAATTTTATTAAATATATGTTGCAGGTAAAACCTATATGTCTTTCAAAGATTCTTAATAATCTTGCATCTACTTTCTTGTTAATTTAAAAAATATTATGTTCTAGTTAAATGTTCAAAGAAGAACAACACACACAAGAAGAAGATTACATTATTTTAATTAAATATATTTTTCAAATTATATTTTTGATTGTCATTCAAAATTTATCAATTATAATAAATAAAATATTATATTCGGTTAAAAAGACATTGTTATTATTTATTTTTTTGTTCTATTCATTCCGATATTCAATTAATTAAATTAATGAGACTTTTTTTAAGACTGTAAATGTAAATTTTCTAAGATTTATTCAGAAAATAAAAGGTATGGTAAAAGGACTTCCGCAGAATGGTCAAAAGTAAAGTCTTAAATGTAGTATATATAAGTATATAATATACATATGTGACTTCAGTCCATGGACATCTGCAGGACCATGAAGGGTTATTCTTCATAGACTTATAATGTAAGTGAACAGGACTTCCGCGGGAGGTACAGGATATATCCTAGAACTTCTATGGGATGGTAGTATTGCTACTAGTCTTTACAGGACATTCCTAGGAAGCGGACATTCATAGTTATGTTGGATAGAATATGTCCATCCCATACGTAGACTATGACATACACTGGAAGATCCCAGGATAATCCCGTTATCCTTTTGGGAAGGTAATAAAACACACAACAGGAATTCCTTGTGTTGTTAGGTACCTATATGATATAGGTATATACCTATATCTAATTACTAAAAATCGTAAAAATAATAATAATTCATTATAATAATATATACTAATAAGAATTTAAATATAATTATCGTAAAATCGTAAAAAAATTTATATTTATAATAATTAAGACAAGTCAAAATATAATAATCTAAAATAAAAATTGTAAATCAATCAAATCAAATTATTTGTTTTTATCAATCTCCCCAAAATAATGAGCCACGTTTCCTACATAATTGTCTATAAATATTTCATTATTTTTATACTTTATAATTAAAGTTTGTGTGTGAATATGTTTTTTTTTTTGATTTCGAATTTCTAAATTTATTTGTGTCATTTATGCTGTTTATTTTAATGTAATTTTCTAGTTGAATTTGTTTAAGTTTTTCTAAAAATATAAAAATATGAGGATGATTAGAATTAAAACTTTTATTAAAATGAGAATGGAACGACTCACAAGCATTGGTCGTTCTGTTCAAATCTGCTGTAGCAGCAGCGCATATGTTTGGGAGAAAAGATGCGTCATTACTAATATAATTATTTATCTAATAAATAATTTGAAAATTGTGTTAATCTATGGTCATTTGGCTTAGAACTTATTAAAAATACTTCAAAATAATCAAAAACCATCTCGGGCTCTAAGAAAACTAATCCGAAACATTTAATTATCCAATTTCTAATTGTAGAGGCTTCGGTTTTATATTCTACACTTAACATAGACATATAAAGAGATGGACTGCGCTTTCCTCACCCCCCGTCCATTAAAGGCAAATCAACTATTCAGAGAGAGAGACAGACTAATACTAAAGGGTGTCATGGATTATAAAATATTATTATATCAATTCTTCCAAGCTTTATTTTATTATTACTCTATAAAATATAAATAAATATAAATAAATAATCTGAAATATTTTCACTTTAAATCGTGCTATGGTTTAAATATTTATTATTCGATAAACCTTGGGATTTGGGAAGATAATATTATATTAATCAAATTTAATCGCATGTAGTTTTTGAATTAAATCTTAAAATTATACATTTTAAATCAATTTCAATTTATTTATTTTAACATTTTAAATACTTGTTTTAAACACAATGAGGTACTGCTCAATTAAAGGTTGTGGCACTAGTGAAAAAAATGGCCTAATGATGCACAGGTAATTTATTTTTGTTGAAGAAAGTGAATATAAAAACATTTTCAACTAATAAATTACTAGGTATATAAATGTAATCTTATTTACATTTTACAGTATACCTAAAGGTAGAGTTCATGATTGGACAGAAATGATAAAAAAACATATACCTAGTTTTGAAGCTACAAAAAATTCATTGATATGTGAAAATCATTTTACATATGATGATTATTATATTGGTGGTGTTTATGGGAAAAAAATCTTAAAAAAATCTGCAATTCTATGTATATTTATAGTAAATGGTAAAAATCTATCAAGTTTGTTTAGTATAAGTTGAAAAAAGTAAAAAAAGGAAAAAAATAATTTTATTAAAAATATTTTATTACAGCTCCTATTAAAAGACAACTAGCATATGATGATATTACCTCAACTAACAAATATGGTTTAAATGTTTCTACTAGTAAGCTGTTTTAGAGAACCTTAGAAAATATTAACATACCTACTAATTTGTAAAAATCCACATCAATAATATTTATACATTTATTTAGGTACAATTTCACAACTGAACAATACTACTATAATTGAACCTATACAATTATTTGGCAATGAAAATATGCTAGAAAATAACATGTCAACATCCTATGCATGTCAGTTACTTCTTTAATTTAATTTAATTTTAAATTAATAAATAACTATATATTTTTTATTTAATAGGTACAAATCCATCTATTGACAATTTAAACACTTCCATTAGTAAGTTAATAGTTTAAACACTAATTTTTAAATTATAACAAAATTGTTTAATAAATAATCCTTAGGTGGAATTCAGCATTTAGAAAGTACAAATACAACAGTTGTTAAAGTAAAGGAAGTAAACAGTAAACATACTGAACCGGCAAAGAAGTAATTAATTTATAAAATGACTCAAATTAGTAAACATTTTACAACATTACAATATTATGTTTAGGAAGCGAAAGTGTTTTGTAGGTGATTTTTCAGATCCTTTGGAAATAGAAAGTCCAATTAGCAGACTTAAATTTTGGAATGCTAGTAAACACATGTATAATGAGCATAAAAAAAAAATCAAGATCTTACAAAATGAAAACTACCGTTTGAGAAACAAAATTAAAACACTGGATAATTTAGTGAATTATTTAAAAAATGAAAAAAAGATTATAACTGATAATTGTTTTACAGTTTTAAAGGTTTGTCTTGCTTAAAAAGTTACATGTTTGTGGCATGTACATAACAGGGTAATTGTATTAAAATATAATCCTATTTTTTGTAGTAGTAGTAGTAGTAGTAGTAGTAATAGTAGTAGTAGTACATTAATATAATTAACTTACATGTTATATGTATATATTAATGTTAAATGTGTTTAACTATAGATTTTCAGTGTATTGTTTTGGTGAATTTGGCGAGTTACAATTTATTTATGTGTGTAATTAACATTTTAAATAAGTTTTACATGGTTCTAATGTGTTCAAAAAATAAAGATTAAAACAAAAACAAAGTATTTTTTTAATATTTTATTACAGGAAACCTTACCTAGTACAGAAAATGAAATTATAATGAAGCAATTAAAAATGACAACTTCAAAATGTATATCGGCAGACATCCGTAAATTTGCATTAACCCTACATTTTTATTCACCAGCTGCATACAGTTTTGTTCGAGATTCTTTTAATAATGCTTTACCTCACCCTAGCACATTACGAAATTGGTATTCCTCGATCGATGGTTCTCCTGGTTTTACCTCTGAATCAATTAATGCTATTCGTCTTAAAAGTGAAGAAATGAAAAATAAAGGTAAGACTCTGTTGTGTGGCTTAATAATGGATGAAATGTACCTGAAAGAACATGTACATTATAATGGGGACAGGTTACAAGGTTATATAAGTTGTGGTATTAAAGATAGTGACTTTGATGGCTTACCAAAAGCCAGGGAGGCTTTAGTTTTTATGTTAGTAGCCTTAAATTCACACTGGAAAGTACCTGTAGCTTACTTTTTAATTAATGGTTTGAGTTCCCAAGAAAAGGCAAATTTAGTGAATACGACTCTTTCTTATATTCATGATACTGGAGTTTGTGTGAAAACATTGACATTTGATGGAGCCGCAACAAATATTTCTATGGCTAATTGTTTGGGTGCAAACTTATCATTATCTCAAATAAAACCTTTTTTTGACCACCCTGTAACAAATGAAAAAATTCATATTTTTCTTGATCCAGCTCATATGTTGAAGCTATGTCGTAATACTCTAGGAGACTGGAAAGAACTTTATGACCACAATAAAAATATAATAAAATGGAATTACTTTCAAAAGTTAGTAGATCTTCAGGAAAAGTCAAATCTTCATGCGGGCTGCAAAATTAGACAACGCCATATCAATTACTATAAGGAAAAAATGAAGGTGAAATTGGCCTGTCAAACCTTTAGTAATAGCGTTGCAGATGCATTTGAGTTTTGTTCTAAAGTATTGAAACTTGTAGATTTTGATAATGTTGACTCGACCATAATATTTTGTAAGACTTTAAATAACATCTTTGATTTTCTTAACACAAGAAATTTCTTAAGTAAAGGAACATACAAAAAGCCATTAAAGATAAATGATGAGCTTAATATCAAACATTTTATTGAAGAGTCTATTAATTATTTAAAAGGACTTACAGTTATAGTTAAAGGTGAATCACAGCCACTTGTGCAAAGTACTAGGAAGACAGGGTTTGTTGGACTTATTGTATGTTTAACAAGCGTTGAGAATTTTTACTATGATGTAATAAAGACAAAAGTTTTAGATTTTTTCTTAACTTATAAGGTTTCTCAAGACCATCTGGAGTTATTATTCTCAAATATTAGATCAATGGGTGGGTTTAACAATAACCCTACACCTACTCAGTTTGAAGCAGCTTACAAACGTTTGATTGTGCATGTAGAATTAAAAGTATCTTCTCAAGCCAACTGTACTGTACAAGATTATACACCAATATTAACTGTCAGTTCTTCTAAAAAATCAAAAATATTAGTTGACAATTTAGATATTTTATGTGCTGAAGATGACAATGATGATTTGAAAGAAAATATTGAAGTATTCATTAGCACTGAATTGACATATATGAATAATGTAATTGAATATATCAGTGGGTTTATTACACGAAAATTGCTCAGAACTGTGTCATGCCATATATGTTTAAATGTATTGACCAATACTGGTCATAATGTATTAAATAATACATTACTAAATATTAAAAATAGAAGTGGTTTGATTAAACCTTCAGAAGATATTGTATTAATATGCAAGACTGCTGAATTAGTCTTTAGATCTCATCAACACTCATTGTCATCCTTAAAATCTAATATAATTCAATATCTTACCATAAAGGCTTCATCAAAATTACAAATTAATAAACTTTTCAATCAAATTTCAGACCACATTTTAGATCAATCTCCATTGAATAATCATTTACTTCAAATTATAAAAATTACTCTAAAAACATTTTATACAATTAGGCTTCATCACTTTAATAATACTATTAGTGAACCCAGGGAAAGAATTAGATCGCATTTGACAAAAACTATACATTTTAGGAATCAATAGTATTTTGTATAAATGTATACTGCACCTAGGCATTAAATTATTGTCTATTAATGTAATATGTATTGCTTTCTTGTAATTATATAAATAGTTTTATTATATATTACAATATTAAACATAGATGTTGACAATTATAATTTATATTTTATAATATTATGTTATTAATTAATAATTAGTAATTATTAGTTATTACTTACACAGCACATACAAATTACAAATGTACAATATTGAAACGATTATAATTTTTTTTTTAAATTTGTATTATTAAATTATTTTATATTTTTATTTAATGTTGACATTTATTTTGATTGTAAATTGTAATCACTATAATTTTTATATGGAATAATAAAGTTACATATGTCGTTTACTCCATGCCAACCTGTAGTATATATTTTTCACTCTTTAACTATGATGACTCGACACCTCTCTCTCTAAGCGCAGTCCATCTCTTTATATGTCTATGACACTTAATCCTATTTTTTGCACATACCTATACCGCGATTGTAATAAATGAAAGCGACAACCATAAATTTGAATATTTGGCCAGATGGATTTACATGCATTGTGTATAGCTTTTTCGAAGTCAATGACAAAAATCGAAAATTTGGAACTACCAAATTTAATATTATATAAAACGCAACGTCGCAAACAGTACGGTTTCGTCGCAGAGTCACAAAACGCTTAGTTTAAAAATAATTATTTTTCCGGGCGGAATTTACATACCCATACCTTTTTGTACTTGTATATTTTTTCGGGCGGAATTTACAATCTCCCCAGAAAAGGCATCAGCTGCTGCTGTCGTATCACCACCGCGGCCTTAGATAACATTATTTACTTGCTGTTTGTTGTTGTTTATTATTTTATGATTAATTATTGTTCGGCACCTTCTGATCATACTCCGTTTAATAGTATATAATAATATTAAAAAAGTAATTAGGTGACACGGTAATAATTCTTCTTTTTTTTTTAACCATATACTATTGTTGCGTTATTTCATTTTATCATAGTTTATAAGACGTCCTACCCTCCGCCCGTTCGAATAGACAAACGTCGCAATATTAACGTGCGGAGACCAGCTAACGAAGTACTTCAATATTCAATAGCTCCTTGACGGTACGACAACATACATACCTATCATACAGCTGGGTGATTTATAAACTAAATCTAAATTTTAGATAACAAAAAAAGAACATAAGAATAGGTATGTCTTCTCTATTTTATGTTATAGTGTGCGGTTTACGGCCGCCGAATAAATCCATATTGTTACACTGTATGCATAGGTACTATATAACAGAACACGGAGCTAGCAGGTGAATAATTTTTAGCACTCACATCCCTTACACAAAAAGAAACTATTAATACTGGTGGGTGTAGATCTTCAACATGAATCATGTTTATTTCAATTTACCATGTGAAATTTAAAAAATTTAAAAACGCCGTTATGTATTAATTTATTATTATTAAGTTTTTATTTTATAATTTGTCATAATGATGTAATTGTATCCAAATTTTAAGGACATACAATTTTATTAGTAACCAACTTATTTTATAATTTTACTATTTATACGCTATTCTAAATGAGATGAGTATCGGGTGGCTAAAAGTTGTGTGCATGTTCTTATTGTCACGAGACAGAACTTAACACACTGGCGTACTGGAAACGTCGCGCGCGGCTTCTGGCTGTTGTGAACAAAAACTGGTAAACTGATCCATTTTAGAACATAGTATATTTAATAATTATATATTATAATCATACAGACTAAATAATAAAACTAAAACAATTCCTATTAACATTTGTTTGAGCTTAAAAACTTGCTTCAATTGTTCATATTACAAAAAATTCTCACTAAATTTGCATTATGAACTGGAATAGCAAACATAATATATTGACAAAGATTAAGTAATTCAATATACTTTTCACAACTGTTACAATTCTAAATGAAACTAGTCAGTTTTCATAACAAAATTCTATATTATTTAATTTGCTTTTACTGTATTGTTTTTAATCCAAATGATTTATTAAATCACTTAGCATCATCTATGATATACAAACTTATATTTTTTATATAAATATATGTAGGTACTTTCAATATTTTCTCATTATGTTGAACTGTTTAAGTTCATACAAGAAAAAAAAATATTATTGATATGTTCAGTCATAGATTCTATACAGTTTTGAATAACCATAAGATATTGAGAAAAAGTAAAAAAAATTAGTTAAATTGATAGTAGAGTTATTTTGAGAAAAAAATATAGCAATTTTGAAACTTACTACATGAGCTATCTAAAATGTACAAAATCTATTTTTTTAAAAAAATATTATTTTTTTAACCTATAAATTAGACATCTGTATTGAACTTTAAATTTTAAAATTTTAATTATATTGTATTATATTGTATCAAAGTTATAGCAGTAGTATACGCGTTACACAAACATGTAAAAAATTCCATAACAAAAGAAAGACTTAAAGAACATAGTAATTAAATTCTTGTATTGATAAATACACATCTAGTTTCAATTTTTACACATTAATGGATACTTACAATGTAGAAAATAATTCAATTTTGATACATTAATTCCATTTATAAGTAAATATTTTAACCTATAATTTTCATTATATCTATTGAAATGGCTTATTTGCCAGGTTTGTCAGAAATACCTAATTTTATTTTTTTATATTTTTTTCAGGAACGAAACGACATTAGTGACTTCCTAATAAAGCTTTTGCAATAATTTGGACAAGAAAAAAAATGGAGTGTGATAAAGTTGCTATCTTCTAAAAGTTTTGGATTTTGTCAAAAAGAGTGCGTAGAAATCTATTGTTATTTTGATTTATTACTTCCATTTATAAGTAAATATTTTAACCTATAATTTTCATTATATCTATTGAAATCGCCATTACTATGGATTTCTTCATGTAATTAATTTATTGTATTGATATATAAATATTTAAAATTTGTATGTAGGTTATCTATATGTTTTAAAAGATTTTATTAATTTTTTTTATTAATTGATCTTGTGTTTCAAATAACTTATTTTTGGCGATACCTTATTGCAAACATTGATGTGTTTTCTACAAACAATGATTGCGATGAGCTGAAATTGCAAATGTAGATTAATTATTTACATATTAATGGATACTTTTCACGGTCTTTACATTATTTAAATAGCTCTATGTAGATTTAATCTAAATTATTAAGGCATACGTATACCTCATTAATCTAATTAAATATCGAAAAATAAGATTTATTACAAATACATTATCAAACTTTATTTTTTTCGTTCTGAAAGTAGTTGATATACATAATCAACAATTTAATGACATTACAGTAGCTTGCACAATACAAATCTACCGATTTTAATGGATTTTTTCTAGAATCTTACTATTTTGGGCTGTATTCATAAAAAAGCATAGAATATAATTCTAATTTTGATAGATTAATTGTATTTATATCTAAATATTTTAGCCTTTAATTTTCATTATATCTGTTGAAATGGCTTATATTACCAGGATTGTCAGAAATACTTAATTTTATTTATATTTTTTTCAGAGACGGAACAATATTAAAGACTTCTTCATAAAGCTTTTGCAATAACTTTGACAAGAAAAATAACTGGAGGGTGATAAAGTTGCTATCTTCTAAAAGTTTTGGATTTTGTCAAAAAGAGTGCGTAGAAATTTATTGTTATTTTGATTTATTACTTCCATTTATAAGTAAATATTTTAACCTATAATTTTCATTATATCTATTGAAATCGCCATTACTATGGATTTCTTCATGTAATTAATTTATTGTATTGATATATAAATATTTAAAATTTGTATGTAGGTTATCTATATGTTTTAAAAGATTTTATTAATTTTTTTATTAATTGATCTTGTGTTTCAAATAACTTATTTTTGGCGATACCTTATTGCAAACATTGATGTGTTTTCTACAAACAATGATTGCGATGAGCTGAAATTGCAAATCTAGATTAATTATTTACATATTAATGGATACTTTTCACGGTCTTTACATTATTTAAATAGCTCTATGTAGATTTAATCTAAATTATTAAGGCATATGTATACCTCATTAATCTAATTAAATATCGAAAAATAAGATTTATTACAAATACATTATCAAACTTTATTTGTTTTCGTTCTGAAAGTAGTTGATATACATAATCAACAATTTAATGACATTACAGTAGCTTGCACAATACAAATCTACCGATTTTAATGGAGTTTTTCTAGAATCAAACTGTTTTAGGTTTTATTCATTAAAAAGCATAGAATATAATTCTAATTTTGATAGATTAATTGTATTTATAACTAAATATTGTTGCCTATAATTTTCATTATATCTGTTGAAATGGCTTATATTACCAGGATTGTCAGAAATACTTAATTTTATTTATATTTTTCTCAGAGACGGAACAATATTAAAGACTTCTTCATAAAGCTTTTGCAATAACTTTGACAAGAAAAATAACTGGAGTGTGATAAAGTTGCTATCTTCTAAAAGTTTTGGTTTTGTCAAAAATAGAGCATATAAATCAATTGTTATTCTGATTCATTACTTTCATTTATAAGTAAATATTTTAACCTTTAATATTCATTATATCTATTGGAATGGCGTATGTTATCATGTTTGTCAGAAATACTTAATTTTATTTATATTTTTTTCAGAGACGGAACAATGTTAAAGACTTCTTAAAAAAGCTTTCGCAATAATTTGGACAAGAAAAAAAATGGAGTTTGATAAAGTTGAACCATCTTCTAAAGGTATTGGGTTTTGTCAAAAAGAGTGCATAGGAATCAATTGTTATTTTGATTTATTACTTCCATTTATAAGTAAATATTTTAGCCTTTTTTTTTTTATTTTATATTGATATTGGTATCACAGAGAATTACCATGAATTACCAAATTTTATTTCCATTTTTTTTTTCAGAGAATGAACGATATTAGTGACTTCCTAATAATGCTTTTGCAATAACTTGGACATGAAGAATAACTGGAGTGTGATAAAGTTGAAGCAGCATCTAAAAGGTTTGGATTATGTCAAAAATACCTAATTTTATTTTTTTTATATTTTTTTCAGAGACTGAACGACATTAGTGACTTCCTATTAAAGCTTTTGCAATAATTTGGACAAGAAAAAAAATGGAGTGTGATAAAGTTGAACCATCTTCTAAAGGTATTGGGTTTTGTTAAAAATAGAGCATATAAATCAATTGTTATTCTGATTCATTACTTTCATTTATTAGTAAATATTTTAACCTATAATTTTTATTATATCTATTGAAATCGCTATTACTATGGAATTCTTCTTACCATGGACATAGAATTAATTTATTGTATTGATATATAAATATTTAAAATTTGTATGTAGTTTATCTATATGCTTTAGAAGTTTTTAATAATATTAATTGCTCTTGGGTTTCAAATAACTGATTTTTGGCGATAACTTATTGCAAACATTGATGTGTTTTCTACAAACAATGATTGAGATGAGCTGAAATTGCAAATCTAGATTAATTATTTACATATTAATGGATACTTACCACGGTCTTTACATTATTTAAATAGCTCTATGTAGATTTAATCTAAATTATTAAGGCATATGTATACCTCATTAATCTTATTGAATATCGAAAAATAAGATTTATTACAAATACATTATCAAACCTTATTTGTTTTCGTTCTGAAAGTAGTTGATATATATAATCAACAATTTAATGACATTACAGTAGCTTGCAAAATACAAATCTACCGATTTTAATGGAGTTTTTCTAGAATCTAACTATTTTGGGCTTTATTCATAAAAAAGCATAGAATATAATGCTAATTTTGAAACATTTATTCTATGTATAACAAAATATTTTAGTCTATAATATTCATTATATCTATTGAATTCGCTTATATTACATAGTATGTCAGAAATACTTAATTTTATGACTTTTTTTCAAAGAAGGAACGATATTAGTGACTTCCTTTTAGATCTTTTGCAATGACATACATATGAAAAAAAAAAATTGAGAATGATTATGTTTCACCGTCTTGTAAAGATTTTGGGTTTTACAAAAAAGAGCATGGAAATAAATTTTTATTTTATTTTTTTTAATTTTATTTATAAGTAAATATTTTAACGAATATTTTTAATTATATCTATTAAAATTACTATCACATAGAATTATCATGAATTACCTAATTTTATTTCCATTTTTTTTCCAGAGACTGAACGATATTAGTGGCATCCTAATACAGCTTTTGCATTCACTTGGATATGAAAAAGACTGGAGTGTGAAACAGATGAACTATCTTGTAAATGCTTTGGGTTTTTTCAAAAAAGAGCATAGAAATCAATTGTTAATTGGATTTATTAATTCCTTTTATAAGTAAATATTTTAGTCCATAATTTTCATAATACCTATTGAAATCGCTTCTATTATATAGTTTGTCAGAAATACTTAATTTTATTAACTTTTTTTTCAGAGACGAATGATATTAGTGACTTCCTAATTTAGCTTTTGTAATTACTTGAACAAGATAAAATCTTGAGTGTAAAACAGTTGAACTATCTTGTAAAAGTCTTGAGTATTGTCAAAAAAAGAGCATAGAAATCAATTGTTATTTGAATTTATTAATTCCATTTATAAGTTTACTTAACATGGTTCGAAGCACTTATATAAAATAATAACCTCAGATCAAGAATATTTAAGTTTCTTAAATACAAAATGTTTTTTTAACAAGTTTATTTGCATTCCCAGTTAAAATAATCCAAATTCACCATGGACTGAAAACTTTAAAACTTAATATTAAATTAAAATAAGATGGTTTGAAATTCAATAAAATTCACAAATGCTCTTCTTTTTTATTTATAAGTTATAAGTATTTACTATTCATATGACTAGAATGTATGATAAATATATAGATACCTACAGTTATATTTTATTTTGATGTTTTAAATTATAATAACATAAAGATGCAAGTTTTTTTTTTATTAAATAAAGGTATAAAAATGTATCAAATTAAAAAATGAATTATTTATTTTTATGTACCTATTTACTGTTATTGTTTCAATATTTAATGTCTCAGTTGAATATATTAGGAAATATAATCATATATTTCTACTTGTCGGCTATGTGTGCATAGTGCCCTAGTATTTGCTTAATTTTATAAATTTTATAAATTTTTATCAAATGTAACCCAAATAACATGTCAGATATAAAAAATATGATTCAGATACTTTAAAAATTTTAAATGGTCTTAAGTCTAAATTGTATTTTTATTTTTGTGTTGTGTCGTATATATTTTTGGATTCTTATACTTACTGCAGGTTGATTCATAAAAAAAATTTAAAAAATTAAATGAACGACCCAATAAACGCGATCTTTTTTTAAAATAACTTTAACGAGAACGAATCCATTTTTTTAGTGAACGTTCCGAACACTGCTTTTTTCATTAAGTGAGCATGTGTAATGTTTGTATTATTTATTCTATAGTTATACGCATTGACTTTTTTTTAAAAAAAAAAAATTAGCGGGCTGGTCTTGAGCAATCCATTTCGATGATAAAAGTGTTCGTAACATCATGCCATATACCGTTAAGCTTGTTTCTCTGAAATAAAGAAAATTAAAATGGAGAGGTGAGCGTCGCTTCTATAGTGTTATATGGTGGTCACGAATTAAGATATATCTTAATTCGTGATGGTGGTAGGCAGCCTAATCAAAGTCGTTGGTGTGAATACCATTTTATTCCCGTTACAAACACACTGTCGGTAGTGTTGGTACCTCTTCTTCAATCATTGTTTTTGTTGTTTATCGTTCGACGATTCATAGTTGTCTTTCATTTACTTGGGTCCCGCCACACGGTTGACATCTCCAACCCTGTAAATTCATTTCAGATATTTTCATTGACAAGTCTTCGATATGAGTCCCAGGTGAGTAACAACTATAATATTTATGCACATGCATGCGCTTCCGAATTTCCAGCAACTCGGTTTTTACCCGCTGTTTTCATTGTTTGCAAATGTTATCCGTCCCCATATTATCTACATGTGACTAAGGTCCGAATAGTTTTTCAAAAAAAATCATAATCTTGTAGTTCATTGGTAATTTTGGCAATGTCGCCGCCGTCATCATTATCCAGATGCAGTTAATGGTGATAATAAGTTATTTATTGTTCGACTGTACAAATAATAAATTACGAAATCCATTTCGCATTTATAATGGATACCTCTACCTACATTCTACATCAAAAATTTTCCAATCGCGTATCTTGAGAGTTGACAGTGTTAAGTGTTATGCATTTCCTTTCTCTTATTTTATAGTCCTAGGTGACTAAGTAGAATATTATGCAATGCACATACGTATTCGCTTCCTGTTGTAGTGGGCCAACAGCTTGTCGCAAAGATATAGTTAATGATGAAATAAATTACTCGAAATAATTCTAAGTGTTTTATTAAAACTGATTGAAAATATTCTAAGTCCAAATAATTAATTTAATTGGAAAATAAACTAAGTCCAAATGAACGATTTCTGGTGTAAAGTGACGTGAAGTTGCTTGCTCTAGCTCTGGAAAATCACGTCTGCGGGAGTCCTCTCCTGGGCCCCCTTATATAGTCAGTGTCCCCTGATCTCCTACTCATGTCCCTTCTGGCCTATTCGTATTCAGGTCATTCGCTTCTCACGCTATTACGCATTTCAGAGGATGCGCGTGCGATGATGACGTCCGAAGACCATCCGCTCTTTCAGGACGCGCGTGTGTGGTGATGTCCGGTGACGATATCCCACGCGCCTGTGGTCAGCCTCGCTCGAGATTCTCAGAACTCGAGATTAATATTTTATAATTATAAATATGATTGACAGTTATATTATAGGCCTACAATGTATCGTTGAGTTCTTTCATCTCCGATTTCCGAAGGTCAATTTAATAGGTGGCTATTCTTCATTGTGACTAGGCCTAATATATTACCTCTCAGGTATGTAGGTATTTGCTCCCCATTATATATTTCTAAGTATTCCTACGTTGTACTATTCTTATTACCAGTCATGTTTTTATAATATATGATTGATTACTATCCTATTATTTGGATTTACACTGTATCGCCCCCTTTATGTATTATATTATGGGTATAGGACATCAGAGCACGTAGCACTGTCTAATATGGTTTTCGGACTTTCCTAAAAATTGTGTGCTCTTGTTTGTGTCAACCGTCAGGATCGACTAATTGGTACACAATTATCGTCGCAGTCACGGTATCATATACCTATCAAACGAACAACCAATAATAAAAAAACTATTTTTTATTACATGCATATATCATATATACATCAGACATGAATATGTCTTATAGCTACTAACTAATTTACATAAACTGCCTCTACGGGTGGTTCATAACGTCATGTTAATGCTCACCGTGTCGCACAAATTTATAGAACAACTCCTACTGGTTTATTCATAATACATACATGTCAAAATAGGTGTGACTTACTCGTATGCTCTACTGCTGGTTTAATAAATAAGACACTAAACGACATTTACGCGCATATTAGTTTCGTGTTTTCCCATTATTAATGTGATTCTGCCATCTTTGTATATACTACATAATATTTCACGAATTTTAGTAGAATAAAAATGGTTGGTTTTCTGTCCATTTGACAAACTTATTCATACAATGATTAGATGAGGAAATTATTTTGTTTTACAAATATACAATTTTTAATTTATAATTTTAATTTTTTAATTAACTAAAACAATAATAGGGAATCATAAGCATAATATTTCGTCTATTGATAATATCATAAAAATCATATGATTTGTAAGGCATAACACTTATAGAGGTTACACAAATAAAAAAAGTTTAGTAACACTGTTTGGTAGTCATCTGCAGCAAACTATTTTAAATATATGATAAATCTATTTTGATGTTTCAATTATCAACATATTAATGCAATTTTATTACAGGTCAAACAAAGTCACTAAAAATGACCCAGATTCTAATTATAATAAAAAAAAACGAGGAAAGAAAAACCAGGAATATATTGTGGAAAAGATTTTAAAAAAGCGTACAAGATATGGCAAGGTAGAATACTTTCTCAAATGGAAAGATTACAGTGATTCGGAGAATTCTTGGGAACCTATTGAAAATCTTAGTTGTGATGATTTAGTTGCTTCATATGAAGCAATTATAAAAAACAAGCCATCAACCTCAATTGATTTTGAATCTTCTGATCAATATGATAGTAATAATAATGATGAGCAGCAGAAAATAGCACAAAAAGTTGTGTCTATTAAAAAACTGCATGGCCAGATTATTTATTATGTAAAATTTAATGGAATTGAAGAACCCGAAGCGATAAAATCTAATAAGGCTGAACAATTATACTCCCATCTCATTATAAAATACTATAAAAACAAATGGTATGGAATAAAATAAATAATAATTAAGTGTTTTAATGTGAATAATAGGCTTATGAATTGAAATTTTATTTTTATATTATATGTGACATATAATAAAATATAAATACTTATTTTATTTTATTTTAATAATTAAAGCATTTTTTACTATTTGTTATGTTTTATTATTATTCGACAGAACCCTAGTACTTTAGTATTATAGATTTTTTATATTATTTATATACATGAATAATTAGTATGAACATAATTGCTGATTTTCCAGCAAATCTCACTACAAATATTTTTATTATTTTAGGTCATCAAAATACACTGATTTTTACTTTGTATCTAGCTTTTAACACAACATCAAATAATTATAATTTTTTTTAAATATTTTATATTAATTTCAGTGGTAATTGTAGTCAAATTTATTCTATACTAAGATTATGTGTTTTAATTATAAGTAATTTGACAAAAATTTTAAATATGTATTATACAAGAAGATTCAAAACAAACTACATATTCATATTCTAAAATTGGTTGTTTATAATAATAATATAATAATTATGACTAAAATCGAATCTAGCATGGGCGTAGGTAGGAAATATTTTTGGAGGTGGTTTTTGTCTAAATCTATATTAATATTATAAAATTATGAATAATTTATTTATATGTGTTGAATAATATAATTAAATACCAATACAATATTTTGTCTATATAAATTACAAATTTAAAATTATAAAAAAAATTATAATATAAAACTTTGTTTTCTTGGTTGAAGTTTAAAAATATTGATTACTTTTTATTTATTGGTACCTATAGCTATACCAAAGTAATTAATTAATTAATTGTACTTTCATAATAGTATTATAATTTTTAAATTGAAATAAAAATAATAATATTCATGTTCTACAACTTAAGTATGATTTATAGGTAATGAAATGGACATATCTTTAATTTTTAACACCATATATTTTACTTTAATACTATTAATATTATACATTTCATACTGTAAATCTAAATTATTATTAATATATTATATTCTTATCATAGAGCTATCGATTGGTTTTAGATAAAAGGGAACTTTGGTTAAATAACGTAGACCCAAAATAACATGGTCATTTGATGTATTTGTACATATATTTACAACTTTGACAATATCACCAAGAAAAGTTCCAATAAAACAGTCTGCATTATTATTAGTATTTATTACAATTTTATTAAAAATCATTTTTTTATATTGAAGTTCAGAACAGTTATTTATCATAGGTCCAGAAGTATGCTGTTATTTAAATTGATATTTTTCAGAATTTTTGATATTTAAAATTATTGGGGTGTTAAATATGATACTTTCAATATAACGTTTTACAGTTTGTTGCAGTGTTTGTATAGATAAGGTATATCTTTAATCGTGATTACAGATTAGGAGTAATACTGATAAGTGATAGTTAATTACGCACCAATAGTATAATAACTATAAATAGTTATAAAAATAGAGCCGTAGCAATGCTGTTAACACAATTATTGTACCGTGGTACGGTTACATTATGTTCGTTATTTCATTGTTTTATAGGTTACTAGCTGAATAACCCGGCTTCGCCCGTGTACAGGCAAGCTCCGTCACCAGTAATTAGAATGATAGTGTGGGACATCATTGTGCCATTAATTATGCTCAATAATTCGACAACCATATTAATTATTTTTTTATTAATTTAATTTGTAAGAATTTAAAAAAATTTATTTTAATACACTTTAATGTTTATAAAGAACCGTACATAAACTGGGGTGCGTATACGATGACGCATTAATATTCAAAAATAATAAGTAAAACACCTTGTGTATACGTAAACGTAAAGGATATTTCACGACTTTACAGCGTGTGCCGAATACTACATTACTACCATGACAAAATATACAGGTATGTCAGCAACTCGTGATACGCAGGTCCGTGACGTAAGCATTTCTCCGACTAGATTGGCGGTGGAGTGGTGGTGGAGTCATCGGCGGCGGCGGCTATAACGGCTGTGGCGACGGCAAATCAATGAAAAACGGAGAAATGCTCACGTCACAGTACAATGATGGGCGGAGGGTGGATGCGCGATTCGCTTCAAAAACCGGAATATTGCTGACATACCTGTATATTTTGTCATGATTACTACAATAGTACAATAATAAGTAAAACAGTTCGCAAGCCGTGAGTGTCGTACTGTCGTCATACAAATGAAATATAAACGCTACGCGTATCGCGTATGTGGTCAGTGGTGCGAGCGTACGACAGCATGCCATAGAGTATAGCATGCCTACCCCCACTACTACTCCTGTTGGGAAAGCCTGTGTGCGTCGTCGATTATTGCGGCAAGCGTTATAATAGAATCATAAATGACACGTCATGCCACCATGTTAATTTAAAATCGAAATTAATAATATAATGTGTTATCGATAAAGTTTTGAATATCCGAGACATATCCTATATTCTATATTATATCTGTTCGTCGGTCTATTGCTCTATCGTCTGCTCGTCGGCGGCGCGGCGGTTCGCGGTATCTGCGGCGGTGACACGGAAGGGGAAATTTGGGCGACCACGTCTAGCCACCGCGCGTCGACGGCTGCCGCACCGCGAACCTCTCACCCACCGTTAAAAATTAACTATTTTATGCTCTTTTTACCCTTTAAAATGCGAATTTCGAAAAATCCTTTCTTAGTGCGCCTAAACATAGTAATAAGTACATTTACTGAAAATTTCATATCCATAGCTTCAGCGGTTCCGGCTAGGCGATGATGAATCACCCAGGACAAGTCTTTTTATATATACAGATTATACCTAAGTTGTTCTTTTTAGTTTTTTGGTTGTTACACTATTACGTTAATCAAATTCGTTTTCGTTAATTGTTATTAGTTATTATTACAGTAGATTTAATAATATTAAATCGTCCGTTAATTCAATATGTGGGCCGTCGTTCATTTTTTTAAAGATAATTCCGTGGAAGTGGTACCAAATAATTGGTTTAACTCAAAATGTGGAGTTTGTGCATGGCCCAAAGCCAATAATAATCTTGCTAAGAAGTTTGTAAGGAAAAGAGTTGTACCCAATTATCGCGATTTTATTACCAGCTCGCTATTTTAATGGATGTAATAATATTGGTAAGCCTTTAAACAAATATACCTTCTTAGTTAATAATCACTTATTTAGATTTTAGAGATAACTAACTAAAAATTACCAGTATATTTATTCTATAGAGAGTTTGTTGGAAGCCCGCAATAGGTTAAAAAAAGCAGAAGATGTTTCTAACTTTTCAGATACAGAAAAAACAAAAAATGTATATCAAAGAAAAGAAAAAAATGTACCATTGTCCCCCAGAAAATGACTCAAATGAAATTGGCATTGGTTGTCCTACCATTTCTAATGTGATTAGTAAGTTATTAAATATTTTAATGTTATAATTTTAAATAATGTCGAATGTGTGTTGTTCAATATCTTACAAACGAATCCCGGAAAAAAAAGACCAAGGAAAAAAAGAACACGGAAAAAAAGAACAAATGAATAAAAGAACGCGGAAAAAAAGAACAATTTATAAAAATGATAAATATATTAACTGATTATATAAATTAAAAAATTATCATTTACTACATGCGATGGCCTCCCCAAAATCACGAAAAATAATCAATTTAAATATTTTTTATCCTTATATTTTTTAAGTTTTTTACTTTTTTGAATGACAACATAGATTTTTAATTTGATATTCCAAAGCAGAATATTTTTTTGAGTATTTTGATACATAAAAATCGAATTTAGGGCGAGTAGTTTATGAGTTATACGTATTTAAAGTTTAGTTGTGTGGTGTGGAGTGTAACCCCGCAAAATGTTTGTCCACTACTCCGCTTGTCTAAATTTAAAATAAGTATAATTCATAAACTACTCACTTTAATAAGTATAACTCATAAACTACTCACCCTAAATTCGAATTTTTTGTATCAAAATACTCGGAAAATTATTCTGCTTTGGAATATGAAATTAAAACACTATGTTGTTATTCAAAAAAGTAAAAAACTTAAAAAATTATAAGGATAAAAAATATAACTTTTTAATATATAAGTTGTTTTTTTTAGCAATTTAAAACTATGTAAAAAAATATTTTCAAAAACATGAATATAAAGGACTAGAAAACTAGTGAACACACTACTTTACCACAGTCAGGTTGTCGAAAGACAAAAACAAATAAGTAATTGTGTAAGTAAATGTGCTTAAATAATCATTTTTAATCTTCATAATCAATTAATATATATATTTTTTTATATAATATTCAAATTTTCAAAAATTGTTCTTTTTTTCCTTGGTCTTTTTTCCGATTACCCATACAAACATATAACATAACCAGTAAATTAAACACTGAACATAACAAATGTGAATTACTTTAACGCTACCTAGTGCCTATATTTATTTGCACTACAATCTAGTGTCTACGACACACTTTGTGCACTCTGGAATCTCAAATGTCTACCTGAATTGTCATTGAACAATTAACTATATACAATACCTGTAGATAATGCCTACCACCATGTTAATACAGCAACTATGATGTATTATCTCTTAATATTCTAATTTAATAAAATAGTTTTTGTAATTTATATTTATATTATATCTAGGCACTATTCTGAATTCACCTAAATTTTTAATAAGTATATTAATTATTAAAACATAAAATACTCAAAATTACAAACATTCCACATTCATATTTTCCACTAACTTTCTTCAATATTTATATTTATACTTTTGTTAATATGAAATACTCACTAAAGTTTCCCTTATAAATATGCAAAATATTGCATTTTAAAATTTTGTATTTGATTTAAATACTGATCTATAAACAATTGTATATATCTAATTGTAATTTGTATATTTCCCATTATTTTTGTTAGACGACTCAATCAATTCTGAAAAAGACAATGGTACACCATTATTGAATACTAATTGTCCTTATATTGAAAATATTGATGAACCAATCATATCACCTGATATATTCTGTGAGTATTTTATTATATGTTTTATTATTTGGTAGTATTTTAGTATTTGAAAACCTCTAAATGGTACATATTTATCATGTGTGTGTGACATAGGCGGACATTTGGTTGAAATTTTAGGGGGGCTATAATAATCTAATGTAAAGTGACCCGCGGGGGCTTTTTAGCAAATTAAGTTTCGATTTTGGGGGCTATTAAAATATTTAGGGGGGCTAAGTCCCCCTGAGCCCCCCCCCCCCCCCCCCGATGTCCGCCTACGGTGTGTGAATTGTGAAATGTGTTAAAATTGTATAATATAATATTTATTATAATTAGTACCTATTAAAATAACCAAACTGTGGGTATTGTGTATATTAAATATTGTTTATTTTTAAAGTAAAAACTTTTTTTTCAGCTAATAATGCTTTATGTTTGACTCCTGTTCGTTTGCCCAGCAAAATCATCAAAATTAAATCAAAATAACTCTCCCTTCAAAAGAATCAAAATTCAAGCATTATTCAAGAAAAAAGTTCATTCAACAGCTTTAAATGGTACCTAATATTATTATTAATATTAAATTATTATAGTTCCTACTTTTACACATTTTAAACTTCTTTAATAATATTATACTATATTATATTTTATTATTATGTAAGTAGGTATTAATGGTATTATAGTAGTTACGTATATTATATTCAACTGGAAATTGATCTTATTTTACAGATGATATTCTTAAAACAATAATGAGAAACCAACTAATTTTCAAATTCAAACTACGAACAATTGAAGAAAAACAAGATGTTATCATCAAAATGCTTGAAGATCAAGCAAGTAAACAAATTTTTTCAAATGGAGATAGTACTCTTATTGATTACAATCCTATGGCTGATTTGTTTCCCATAGAAAATCTAGATGATTTTAATAAAATAGAAGATCAAATTTTATTAGACAGTGAATACCGCAAAAAATTATAGTGAGTGATAATATATTATATTGTTGTTCTTAATAATATTATGTTAATATTTTATTTAAATTATATTTTTAAAACTATTTTATTATAATATATGAACTACATTTTATAAATTCATTTAGGTACGGGATCTATCTAACAATATTGGTGGGAAAAATGTTGGTTCATCAATAAAGAAAATGATGTTACAACTTTTTGATGACGAATTGTTGCAACAATTCTCATTTGCTGGAAGAAAATTAACATAAAAAAAATGTATTCAGTCATTGGGTTGCTATAAATTAATTGATGGTAAACTTTAGATTTTAAATTTATTAAATAATAGTATAATTATAATTTTAATGTTATTCATTTTAGAAGCCACCAAAAAAATGTCAAATTTCAAAGGTATTTTAAGGCAAGAGGAGATTGACGAATGACGATGCTATTAAGTATATGCTTATTCAAGCACCATTTCGCTTAAAACTAAAATTAGAAAATGCAGCAATATGGTATAGTGCCATAAAATAACAATTACCTATAGTCTATACCATAGGTTCTCAAACTTATTTCATCCACCGCCCACTTTGAGAATCAAAAATTGTCTAGCGCCCCCCCATCCCCCCCCCCCCCCAAAAAAAAATTAACTTAGCATCTGTTATATCTTTTAAAAATAGATATTACAATTTATAATATATAAATATGCTATATCTAATTTCTGAGTTCTAACATAAATTTTAAATTAGCTTTTTGGATGACAGCAATTAAAACGCATACTTTTTCATACTTAAAAGTATTTTTATTAAAACGAAACATTTATAATTAAAATTATTTTTATTAAAATCATGCTAAAAAAGTTATGAATTCAAAATATAAAATTTACTTAATGTGATGGATGAACTTGATGTGCATTAACGAGTTTGTTAATATCTGGCTCAAATTTACTCAAAAACAGCCGTAAATCACCGCGTTCGGTAACAAGCAACCGATTTCTCTTTTTTGTTAGCAGTGTTGCTACAGCACTGAATCCACGCTCAGACAAATACGATGATGGGAATGCTATCAGAAATCGTTGAACAATCGACCATAAACTAGGGTACAGTTCCATGATTGGCTTTTGCAGCCAAAATTCTTGATAGCCATTCTTGAATTTGAATTTGATTTCCTCATTTGTGGTCAATTCTAAAAGTTGTTCTTCTAACTGGGATGATTCTGCTGTGTTGACATTTGAAAAAGGATCTAATACCCAGTCTGGTATGTCCATGTTTAAAATGTCCTGGAATCGTTCTTTGAAATCATTGTGGAGGTTCTCCAAGTGTTGACAGTAAACAATCAAGTCATCGTTGATAAAAGATGCTGCTGCTAAATTAGGAAAGTTATTAAATTCACGTCTGCCAATATTTCTCTTGTATAATAGCAGTTTGGCAACGAATGTAGAAATGACAGTTTTTGTTTTAATCAAGTTCAAGTCGTCACCTTGAAGTTGGAGATTGACATCATTAAATAACTTGTAGAGGTCTGTCAAGTATGAAATATCATTCTTTGATGTGATGAGGTTATCGCGAAGTCCTGTGTCTCTGTTTTTCAGGAACTCTATCACAGAGTCAAACAGATTGTAAAATCGAGTCAGACAAGTACCTTTTGACAGCCAGCGCACTTCTGTGTGAAGCAGCAATCGATTGAAATCTTCATCATTAGCAACGCAAAGTTGACTAAATAATCTGTCATTTAGTGAGTTGCTTCTGATTTTATTAACTGCTCTAATAACATAATGCAGTGATGTATGCAGGCGTTCACTCAGATTTTTTGCAACTAAATGCTGGCGATGAATGACGCAATGTACAGCAAGCACGTCTGGAACTTTATTTTTTAAATACGCTATGAAGCCTTTGTGTCGCCCTGTCATAGCTGGAGCACCATCAGTAGCAATTGACATAATATTATTCAGAGGGATTTGCTTTTCATCACAAAATTTTTCCAGTGTATTAAATATGGTTTCTCCTTTTGTATTTGTCTCTAAATTTCTCGCAAATAATAGTTCTTGACATATTTTCTCATTTTTTATAAACCTCACGTATGATAACAATAATGCTTCATTAGTTGGTAAAGTGGACTCATCCAACTGAATTGAAAATTGACAAGTCTTCAAATGATTGCACAATGATTCTTCAATATTTTCAGCCATCTCATCAATTCGTCTTTGTACAGAACTATTGCTCAAAGGAATTTTTCGGATAATATCTGCCGCTGGTTTATGGAGCACAGTTGTTATTACTTCTTTTAATGCTGGTAAAATTAAGTCTTCCCCAATGGTATGTGGTTTGCCTGTTTTAGCAATTAATAGTGATATATTGTACGACGCACGAAGCCCATCATTGTCTTGCTTAGAAGCTGCAGAAAAAAGCGTTGATAAAGTAGGTTGAGCTACGTACTTTTTTTTCCATATTTTGAAAGTAAGTCACATCTTTGTCTTTCATATCTGAATGCATTTTATTAAAATGATCGAGTAATCGAGAAGGTTTCATTGCTTCATTTGAAAATGTTTTTTGACATATGAGGCACATTGGCGATGATGGATTTGTCCGACTTTGAATAAATCCGTATTTTATGTATTCCGCACTGTATTGTCTTTTTTTCTTTTTTGCTTCCGACATAGTTTTCACTTCAGAAATATGTAGATATTTTATACGTGCACAAAAAATAAAAAAAAAATAAAAACGCGGTCGGCACGGTTCGACACCAAATCGTATACTAAAACCTGAGTTAAGGCTTGCATCGTAAATTGGACACAATATAATATTATAAAATATAAATACCAAGTTATCGACTATTGTCGCTGTTACGATAACGCTAATGATCATTAAATACCGACGACGACATCGACGAAACTTCTAGGAACTTTTTATATCTACACGACAATACCTGGAAACCCGTGAGCCATCGCGTCGCACATTACGTATTGGTGGTATATTATTAGCTGTATTATTAGTTAGTCCGCGATTAGTGAATTGTTTTAATAAATATAGATTTACTATATTAATTTTTTTGTATTAATATATGTATAAATATATAAATGAGACTTTTTTTAATATAATATAATTATAATATTTATATATATAATTTTTTGTATCGCCCACTAAACCTAACTAATCGCCCCCAAAATTCCTTCGGGCATCCTACCGCCCCCCTGAAGACCACCAACGCCCACTAGGGGGCGCTATCGCCCACTTTGAGAATGACTGGTCTATACCTATCTGTATTAAATATTTTACTTTTAATTTTGAATAAAGCGCCTTTTCTGTTGTTCTGATGTTGTGTCAACTTTATTCTTAATACTTGATATTTTTATTTATTTTTTGGATTTTTTGACACAGTTGCATTATCACTTATTGTTTCTAATAATGAATCTGACCTTATGTTGTAATTTTCTGGAACTTTGAGAGTATTGCTATTGACCTTAATAAATTGAATATCATTAATCATGATATTATAATCAACTATTTTGGTTGATTTGGTTTTAGTTTCTGGAACCAAAATAGTGTCACTATCAACCTGTATAAACTCAATATCGTCCAAGTTATTATTATTATTAGTAGTTATTATTAGTTATTATTTAGGACCTTAGTTGATTTAATCGATTTTTTAGATTTTTCCACAGAAAATCCATCGATTGCAGGAACGTTTGGTTTAATAAAATTGTTTTTGACTTCTTGTACAATTTGGTCATCAACAGTCTCTGAATATTTTTCTATTTCCTTGAAAGTATCTATGTCCATAACCAGAATAGGTCTGTGATCACTTATGAGGGACTCGTACACCAAAGCTGCAATGTCAACATTTATAATGACATTATCAATGGTTGTTCCGTGATCTGTAGTAATACCGTCAACCAATATTTTGTAATTGAAATGTTTTAATATTTGAACTAGTTATTTTGGCGGTTCGTTGAAGTTTATATTGAAATCACCAATGAAGACAACATTATTTTTGTTGGAAGCTACCGTTTCAATGAAATAACAAAGTTTCTGTAAAGGAAAATTTGGTGATAAATATATCCCAATATAGGTAATATTATCAACGATAATTTCAATTGCTTCTAAGTGTGTGTTTTTCTTTTGATCTTGAAGCAATGTTGTGCTGCAGGTTATTTCTTTATGAATAATGGATTCTCCAACAAAAAAAATTGAACCACTTTTACCATTTGCATGTATACTGTCTATTCTACAGCATTTAGTATGGTTTTTAATGGTATATGTGTCAATTGATTTTGAACCAGTTTCTTGGAAGAACATTATTTTAGATTGTAGGAGAGTGGCATTTTGTGTGTCATAATTCCAGAAAAGCGCGGAATAAAAACACAACTTGGTGTCCTGAGTCTGCACATTTCATGTTCAACTTTTGCAGAAGGTTTTGGTGACTTTGCAGGAAAGTAGTCTATACGGAAACCTTGAGCCGACGTTGCTCGACTACATCCTACATATAACATATTGCACTTCAATAATTTTTAGGGTATATGAAATGCTACAGATTGATATGTGGCAACTTGAATTTTGTGTACCATCAATGCCAAAGCTTCCACTAAGGGCAATTGCATTCTAGTTACTTTATGGTGTTCTGCATTACCGAGTTGAAATTCTAATTTTAGGATTTCAATTGGTGTCCACTTGCACATATCATCTGTGTGTTCGCCTTCGGTTTTAAGTTTGTCTTTTATCTTCTGTCTGGTTAGTGACCCCACATCTGGCTCATCAAACTTGATCCAAACCCTTTTGCCAACTTCTTTACCTCCTGCAGTCTGTTCTTTGTTTCTTGGCAGATTCAATATCCGATCGTTTCGCAGACGTATCAATGGCTTCGGATATGAAACTAACTTTATTCATAGAGTTAAGCACTCTTCTGTTCATTTCGTCGACTTCGTTATTAGTAGCCCAAAGATGCATTACTTGTGGTTGAAAAGTAATGTCTAGATGGGTTATAAGATTTTGGAAATATTTTACATCACCTTCCTCCAACGGTCCTCTGGCCAACTTTGTTAACATTATTGCAAATTGTTTGTCATCTTTTTGGCGCATTATTTCAGTCAATTCATAAAACTTGATTTTTTCCCAAATAGATTTAATCGATAACATTTCTACAGCACTTGGAAATTTAGACGATATTTCTTCAAAACTATCGTACAATGGTGTTGCTAATACCGGTGCTAATTGAAAGAAATTGCCAAACACTATTATATTTATGTCACCAAATGGTTTATTCATTCTTAATATAGATCTCAATCGTTGATCCCAGTGTTTTTATGCCAACCATGGAAATTTCATCAATTTTCAAAAGTTTTACATTAGCAAACTGATAACGTAGTGTATTTGAAATATCTGAATTTAACTTTGGTAATAATCCGGCAAATTGATTCAATGGTAGTTTGAACGCGGAATGAAGTGTTAATCCTTTTATTCCATATGCAGCTTTAGCTGTTGGTGCTGTCAGCAATACGGGAGGAAGTGACAGATCATCTATATCTGGTCTAAGATTTGCTATCCTAATTACAGATTGGGCTAATGCTCGTATAAGCATTGACTTTCCAGCTCCCGCTGGTCCAGTGACAAATACCTTCATCGCAGAATGACCTTTTCCCCATAATTGACTTCTTATGACATTAGTTGTATGATATAAGAGTTGGCGTTGACCGTCGTTTAGACATCCGTTAAAGTTTTTAAACTGTTCATTGTCTATGAGGTGCACTATTATCTTACCACCATCTTTAGGTGAATCTACATCTGATGTATTTGTATTTTCAACATAATCTCCAAATCGTTTAATAGTACATCGTCTGGTACCTAATCTTCATCGTCTACAAGCTTTTTCCAATATACTCGATTACATATATAACACAAGAATAAACGTCCAACATGAACTGTATATCCATATTAGATTGCCATAACGGAAATAATTTTTCATTGAATCCAGAAATCATTCGTTGTTTTATTGTACGTTTTAGAAAAACTGTTGGCCGTCTGATAACAGTTCAAAAAATGGATTTATATTCATTAACATCTTTAATTTACAATTTTTGTAAAATGTCTTCTAATGATGGATCTAAAGATGAATCACTGTCCTCGAAGTCCCTGAGGTATTGCAGAAGTTTTTCATATTGTAGTGTACGAATTTTTCTTGTGATCGGATTACTTATGTCTTCTGTTAGCGGAGTCAATATACAGGTTTCATTCATTGGTGGATATGGTATGTTGAAGCGACACTTTTTCATTTGTTTGTCTTTGTCAGTTCTGTAACATGTGTGTGTATGGCTATGAGTATTTTTATGCAAATACTCATGGGCCAGACTGCCATCGTCTACCATACACGTAATGTATTTGTTGATAAGTGTTACACATGCACCAAAAGTTTTAGGTTTGACTGGGTCAAAAACAGGTGCATTTTCTAACCACAATAGCATGTGTACATGTGGACTGCCCCTATGTTGATATTCGACACGATAAAAGAAATGTTTCACACTGTGTTCTTTCAAAATAACATTTTAAGACTTGATCAATTTAAAAAGTGCTCTAAACCTATGATCAAAATAAGTAGCACAAACAACTGGGTCTTGTCTAATTAAATCAGATTTTTCAATTTTTGTGTATAAGTTAGGACAGTATCATCAGACAACGTTTTGAAGTAACGCAGTTTATACAAAATCTTTAACAAATCAGTCCAAGTTGATTCACTAGGGCTAAATGTTAAGAATAATGTCGGTTGACCTTCTTGACGCACCATGGCAAAAACATTTTTTCTCATCGCTGCAAGATATGAAGGTGAATTTTGTACGTTGTGTAACATTCGGTATCCTTTATCGTTATCTATCATTTTGTTTAGAACAGCTGGATTTTCTACGTCATTCGCAGTTGTGTTTCCTTTTTTTGTTTTTTCGTAAAACAATTTGCATATTGCTTGCAATTAGTTTTTGAACTAATACCTTGCATTTAAAAAACAAGTTAGATGAGTCTGATGCAAACCTCCGATCTACGTTCAGCAGTTCAGACCTTACTACTTTTGAGTAATTTTTTAAAGGTGATTTATTTGTACGTGGATGCCCACCAAATAAATCAGGAAAAGCTTTTTCCTCTTCATGGTCATCAATAAGAATAGATAACGGTTTCATGCCTTCGCCTGGTGCAAAAGAAACAAAATCACAGTTTTCAATCATCGTGTCCATTGATCCCGGATTGATTGGTTCAATATTTGTATCTTCATCGTCTGTTCCTTTACTTTTGTGATCTGAGCCATTTTCCAAACTTTTTGTTGTTTCTGATACATGCGCCAGCCAATCCTTGTCTATTTCAGCATCTTTATATAGAAGTTTTTTAATCAAATCATTCAATGCTGATACTACAATGATGGTCTGACATTTTGATAAAGATAATGTTGTTTAAAGCACGATTTTCTTTTTAATTTTACCTTCATCATCTTAACTGCAGCTAAATTTTCGGCACGCCTTGGCAAAATAGATGTAGTCTTAGTCAGATCTATTGGAACATTGATAACGTCTATGACACGAATAACATTTTTCTGATAAACCTTGAGACCTTTTCAAAATATATTCAGATATCAAAACATCTTCCTTCTGCCTGATTTCGTTAAATTTTTGCCGTTCTCGTTTTGTATAAGATATTGAATATGGTTTTTCCTTTTTAGTAGATACATTTTGACATAGGATGCTATCTGATGGTAATCTTCGCTTTCTCATGTTTCGAACATTTTGAATTTGATATGTTTTTTGAAAACTGGATTTTCCATTCGTTTCAATCTGTTCTTCACACTGGCCACTTTGTTGGAATTTTTTACAACTGGATCTTGTAGTCGTTTCAACATGCTCTTACGACTAGCGATCTGGTTAGCTTTTCTTAAAACTGGGTCTTGCAATCGTTTTTTTGTACATTTCAAATTAAGCAATTTTCTTTAGTTAGTAACAACGATATATTGGGACTCACGATATAATTGTTTTCTCAATTTATCATTTTCAAGTTCACGTGCACGAACAGTTTCTTTTTCACGGGATCGTATCTTATCTTCTTTTTTTTTTTTGAGAGCACGTTTCGATATTCGTCCCATTAAAAAAAAAAAAATTAACAACTTCCCAAACTGTGAGAATTAAAAAATAAATAAATAAAAAAACACTATTTCTGACAACCCTGGCAACCTAAAAAAAAGCGGATAAGTGGGTATCGCTCTGCTGTATATTAGGGGGTGAGATGGACCTCAGACTATGGTAGGTTAAATTTGAATGCAATGATAGGTATCATTGTATACGAAAAACGATTCAGAACGAAGATGATTTGTCAGTCTAGGATATATTATATTTAAATATTGTCATATATTCTATTTTAAAATAAATAGTATAGTTACTTTATAGTATCTGTTTATTAATAAAAAAAGTATTTGGCAACATACGCATAATGAGTATGAAATTTAATTTAAATTTTGACATATTTCGTATAAATTCGAACTTTAAGCACTTATAAAAAAAAATTTTGACGAACGATTTCGGATTTTTTTTATCACTTTAAGAAACCTTGTATTAAATTTTCAAGATTTTCTGGCCACCCAAAAAATTTTTATCGGCATTTGTAGAAAAAAAAATTAGAAAAGTCGAAAATTTCAATTGTCTATAAGTAGCTTAAAAATAGTAAAAATATTTTGAAAATTTAACTGTAAAGAGAAAACCATAATATAAACATTTGGTGAAAATTGCAAGTATTTACAATGATTTGTTTTTGAGTTACAGAAAAATCAAAAAATCGATTTTGTCATTAAAATTGCCATTTTTCTGTCATTTTTTTTTTTGTTTTTCTCGATTTTTTTGAAAACTATTTGAAAATTTTACTTTTGACCCCCCACCCCCCAAAGTACCAACTAGATGAATTTTCCTATTCAAAGAGGGGCTGAAGTCAATTATCGGAGCATTATTATTGCTCCAAATGTTGTCGTCAGACACAAAAAAAAAAATAACACACATCATAGTAAAATCAATACATTCTTCACTTCGTTCAGAATCTAAAACAAACATAGTTAGTTAAAACCAACTGGCATATAAAAATAAAAAAACACTCCAATTTTTTAAATTGAATAATCCTCAAACTTTTTTATAATTATTCTAAGCTTAACTTATGGACAGCATAGTATTAAATTTTCAATTCTTAGCGTTTAATAGTAAAATATTTATAAATTTTTAACTACCAAATAGTGAAAAATATTCATGATTTAGACGAACTTTTGTCAATATTTGAATTTCAAATGCTAATACAAAAAAAATTGTACCTATGTAATTTTATAATTTTTGAATGAGAGTTAGAACAAATTATGTGGACCCTTCAATTAAATTTTCAAGTAATTTGTCCCAGCTAAATTTTTTTTATCAACATTTATAAAAAAAAATATAAAAAAATTTTAAAATTTCAATTGTCTATAAATAGCTCAAAAAAAGTCAAAATATTTTGAAAATCAAATCACGTAAAGAAAATGGCAATCTAATTAACTGGTAAAATTTTCAAGTATTTACGAGTTATACTATTTGAATGACAACAAATATCAAAAATAAACCGTTATTTAATGCGGTTTTGTAAAAATTAAAATTAAAAAAAACACTCATAAAAATTTTTGTCTGAATCCGGTAGAGTTTATTTTACAAATAATTGAAGAAAAATGTATGGAGAACCTTGTACCAAATTTTCAAAACTTAGTTATAAAAGAAAAAATTTTTACGATTTTTCAACCACAAAATTACTTGCAAATTTTCGCAATATTGACATATTTCGTATAAATTCGAACTTTAAGCACTTATAAAAAAAAATTGTGACTAACGATTCCGGATTTTTTTTATTACTTTAAGAACAACTTATAAGAAACCTTGTATTAGATTTTCAAGATTTTCTGGTCGGCCAAACAATTTTTATCGATATTTTTAAAAAAAGTAGTTAGAAAAATTGAATATTTTAATTGCCTATAAATAGCTCAAAAAAGGTCAAAATTCTTTACAAACGTTAATATAAACATTTGGTGAAAATTTCAAGTGTTTACATCGATTAGTTTTTGAGTTATAGCAAAATTGAAAATTCGATTTTGTCGAAAACTGGTTTTGCGTAAAAAATCCCGTTTTTCCCTCATTTTTTTAGGATTTTTCCCGACTCATTTAAAAAATATTGAAAATTTTTAACTTTTGACCCCCGAATGTACCAACAAGATTCAATTTCCTTTTCAAAGAGGGGCTGAAGTCAAAAATCTAAGCATTTTTATTGCTCCAAATGTCGTCAGACAAAAAAAAAAAAAGAAACACACATCATTATAAAATCAATACATTCATCACTCTGTTCAGAATCTAAAATGTTATGAGGAAATTGAACTGGTCGATTTTGGAAATTAATTGTAAAAAAAAAAAGCGGGTAAGTAGGTATCGCTCTGCTGTATATTAGGGGGTGGGGTGGACTTCAGACTATGGTAGGTTAAATTTGAATGCAATGATAGGTATCATTGTATACGAAAAACGATTCTGAACGAAGATGATTTGTCAGTTTAGGATATATTATATTTAAATATTGTCAAATATTCTATTTTGAAACAAATAGTATAGTTTTTATATGTTACTATGGTTACTATGGCCAACATTCGCATTATGAGCGTATGAAATTTAATTTAAATTTTGACATATTTCGTATAAATTCGAACTTTAAACACTTATAAAAAAAAATTGTGACTAACGATTTTGGATTTT
This sequence comes from Schizaphis graminum, assembly GCA_020882235.1. Taxonomy (NCBI): domain Eukaryota; kingdom Metazoa; phylum Arthropoda; class Insecta; order Hemiptera; family Aphididae; genus Schizaphis; species Schizaphis graminum. Next base: position 52,225,912 of record CM037031.1, on the reverse strand, counting down.
TTTTTATCACTTTAAAAACAACTTATAAGAAACCTTGTATTAAATTTTCAAGATTTTCTGGCCGGCCAAAAAATTTTTATCGTTATTTAAAAAAAAAATACTAAAAAAAATTTAAAATTTCAATTGTCTATAAATAGCTCAAAAAAAGTCAAAATTCTTTGAAAATTTAACTGTGTATGAAGAACGCTAATATAAACATTTGGTGAAAATTTCAAGTATTTACAATAATTCGTTTTTGAGTTTTAGCAAAATCAAAAAATCGATTTTGACGAAAAATGGTTTTTCCGTAAAATTTCCATTTTTCTGTCATTTTTTTTTTTGTTTTTCTCGATTTTTTTGAAAACTATTAGAAAATTTTAATTTTGACCCCCCTAAAGTACCAACTAGATTCAATTCCCTATTCAAAGAGGGGCTGAAGTCAAAAATCTGAGCATTATTACTGCTCCAAATGTTGGAGTCAGACACAAAAAAAAAAAAAAAAAAAAAAAAAAAAAAAACAACACACATCATAGTAAATACAATACATTCATCACTTCGTTCAGAATCTAAAATACATTCATCACTCCGTTCAGAATCTAATAATGTCAATATATAGATATGCTTATATTTTAAATACTTTTAGGCTACTTATATTTTTAATCATTTTCGAAATTATATAATTATATAATTGCTATAATTTTACAAAAATTATATACAAATATTAAATTGTTTATAATTTTTGTTTTGGCCGAAAGGGGAATCGGTATTAATTAATTGGGTCGAAAAGTGAATAGGCCGAAAAAGGAAGGGTACATTTTTGGTCGAAAACGGTTTCACCCATTCCTTCCGCGTGTACTTCGTTGACCGTAATAAAAATTTATTTGCGTGAAATTTGGTTGCCGAATGCTAACATTTAGTATAACACTGACGTGTTACTTTTTTTTAGTATTTAAAATCAGCATTTCTTATAATAATATTTTTTTTCACAATTTCCTTTTCATTTTGGACAAAAAAACCAATAATTCATAAAGTTTCAACAGTGTGAACAAAAAACAACGAAAAAGTTATTTAACTATAACTAGATAACTATATATAGTTATCTAAACCCGTTATCCGATCACGTTTTACTCGATGCCGTTAAGTCGTTTGTTGTTTTGTTGTGCCTCTTGGCTCTTACGCTCAGCCGTTCAGCGTGCAACCATGTTTATAATTATTATAATATAATGATAAAGGTATTATAATCAATGGTGCAACGCATAGCGATTGGCGATTGCTATACAATAGGATCGCCAATAAAATCTGGGTCTTGTGAGCAACGTGAGCCGTTGCCGTTTTAGTCTGGTTGGCAGTAATGTTCTCCACCACAGCAGAAAAGGCATCAGCTGCTGCTGTCGTATCACCACCGCCGCCTTAGATAACATAATTTACCTGCTGTTTGTTGTTGTTTATTATTTTATGATTAATTATTGTTGGGCACCTTCTGATCATACTCCGTTTAATAGTATATAATAATATTAAAAAAGTAATTAGGTGACACGGTAATAATTCTTCTTTTTTTTTAACCATATACCTACTATTGTTGCGTTATTTCATTTTATCATAGTTTATAAGACGTCCTACCCTCCGCCCGTTCGAATAGACAAACGTCGCAATATTAACGTGCGGAGACCAGCTAACGAAGTACTTCAATATTCAATAGCTCCTTGACGGTATGACAACATTCATACCTATCATACAGCTGGGTGATTTAGAAACTAAATCTAAATTTTAAATAACAAAAAAAGAACATAAGAATATGTCTTCTCTATTTTATGTTATACTGTGAGGTTTACGGCCGCCGAACAAATCCATATTGTTACACTGTATGCATAGGTAGGTACTATATAACAGAACACGGAGCCAGCAGGTGAATAATTTTTAGCACTCACATCCCTTACACAAAAAGAAACTATTAATACTGGTGGGTGTAGATCTTCAACATGAATCATGTTTATTTCAATTTACCATGTGAAATTTAAAAAATTTAAAAACGCCGTTATGTATTAATTTATTATTATTAAGTTTTTATTTTATAATTTGTCATAATGATGTAATTGTATCCAAATTTTAAGGACATACAATTTTATTAGTAACCAACTTATTTTATAATTTTACTATTTATACGCTATTCTAAATGAGATGAGTATCGGGTGGCTAAAAGTTGTGTGCATGTTCTTATTGTCACGAGACAGAACTTAACACACTGGCGTACTGGGAACGTCGCGCGCGGCTTCTGGCTGTTGTAAACAAAAACTGGTAAACTGATCCATTTTAGAACATAGTATATTTAATAATTATATATTATAATCATACAGACTAAATAATAAAACTAAAACAATTCCTATTAACATTTGATTGAGCTTAAAAACTTGCTTCAATTGTTCATATATTATTACAAAAAATTCTCACTAAATTTGCATTATGAACTGGAATAGCAAACATAATATATTGAAAAGGATTAAGTATATCAATATACTGTTTACAACTGTTATAATTCTAAATGAAATTAGTCAGTTTTCATAACAAAATTCTATATTATTTAATTTGCTTTTACTGTATTGTTTTTAATCCAAATGATTTATTAAATCACTTAGCATCATCTATAATATACAAACTTATATTTTTTATATAAATATATGTAGGTACATTCAATATTTTCTCATTATGTTGAACTGTTTAAGTTCATACAAGAAAAAAAAATATTATTGATACATTCAGTCATAGATTCTAAACAGTTTTGAATAACCATAAGATATTGAGAAAAAGTAAAAAAAATTAGTTAAATTGATAGTAGAATTATTTTGAGAAAAAAATATAGCAATTATGAAACTTACTACATGAGCTATCTAAAATGTCCAAAACCAATTTTTTTTAAAAAATATTATTTTTTTAACCTATAAATTAGACATCTGTATTGAACTTTAAATTTTAAAATTTTAATTATATTGTATTATATTGTATCAAAGTTATAGCAGTAGTATACGCGTTACACAAACATGTAAAAAATTCCATAACAAAAGAAAGACTTAAAGAACATAGTAATTAAATTCTTGTATTGATAAATACACATCTAGTTTTAATTTTTACATATTAATGGATACTTACAATGTAGAAAATAATTCAATTTTGATACATTAATTCCATTTATAAGTAAATATTTTAACCTATAATTTTCATTATATCTATTGAAATGGCTTATTTGCCAGGTTTGTCAGAAATACCTAATTTTATTTTTTTATATTTTTTTCAGGAACGAAACGACATTAGTGACTTCCTAATAAAGCTTTTGCAATAATTTGGACAAGAAAAAAAATGGAGTGTGATAAAGTTGCTATCTTCTAAATGTTTTGGATTTTGTCATAAATAATGCATAGAAATCTATTGTTATTTTGATTTATTACTTCCATTTATAAGTAAATATTTTAGCCTATTATTTTTATTTTATATTGATTTTGGTACCACAGAGAATTACCATGAATTACCTAATTTTATTACCCATTTTTTTTTCAGAGACTGAACGATATTAGTGACTTCCTATTAAAGCTTTTGCAATAATTTGGACAAGAAAAAAAATGGAGTGTGATAAAGTTGAACCATCTTCTAAAGGTATTGGGTTTTGTTAAAATTAGAGCATATAAATCAATTGTTATTCTGATTCATTACTTTCATTTATAAGTAAATATTTTAACCTATAATTTTTATTATATTTATTGAAATCGTTATTACTATGGAATTCTTCTTACCATGAACATAGAATTAATTTATTGTATTGATATATAAATATTTAAAATTTGTATGTAGTTTATCTATATGCTTTAGAAGTTTTTAATAATATTAATTGCTCTTGGGTTTCAAATAACTGATTTTAGGCGATAACTTATTGCAAACATTGATGTGTTTTCTACAAACAATGATTGCGATGAGCTGAAATTGCAAATCTAGATTAATTATTTACATATTAATGGATACTTACCACAGTCTTTACATTATTTAAATAGCTCTATGTAGATTTAATCTAAATTATTAAGGCATATGTATACCTCATTAATCTAATTGAATATCGAAAAATAAGATTTATTACAAATACCTTATCAAACTTTATTTGTTTTCGTTCTGAAAGTAGTTGATATATATAATCAACAATTTAATGACATTACAGTAGCTTGCACAATACAAATCTACCAATTTTAATGGAGTTTTTCTAGAATCTAACTATTTTGGGCTTTATTCATAAAAAAATATAGAATATAATTCTAATTTTGATAGATTAATTGTATTTATATCTAAATATTTTAGCCTTTAATTTTCATTATATCTATTGAAATGGCTTATATTACAAGGTTTGTCAGAAATACTTAATTTTATTTATATTTTTTTCAGAGACGGAACAATATTAAAGACTTCTTAAAAAAGCTTTCGCAATAATTTGGACAAGAAAAAAATGGAGTTTGATAAAGTTGAACTATCCTCTAATGGTATTGCAGGGTGTTTTCAAAAAGAGTGCATAGAAATCAATTGTTATTTTGATTTATTATTTCCATTTATAACTAAATATTGTAGCCTATAATTTTCATTATATCTATTGTAATGTCTTATATTACGTTACGCTAATATTGTTCGATTTAAAATATGTAAAGATGTTTTAATTGGTGTACAAATTTACTTTACATCGGTCGAAGCACTTTTTTGATTGTTTTATTGTTTAAAATCAATATTTTGATGAGAATAAATATTTTAAATTAAATATATTTGTCAATTTTTATTATTAAATATATATTGAAAATATTAAAAATATCAAACTTGGTAGTTTTATATTATCTATAACAACTACTTTCACAAAGAAAATAAATATAATTTAATAATATAGTATTTTTAATAAAACTTAATGGTCGAAATTTATTTAGATTAATGAGAAATACATATTTACGATAATTTATAATAATACGATAATTTAATTTCATGTCCATGGTAAGAAGAAATCCATAAACTATTTTTCATCAGGTATAAATTGATTAATTTAAAGATTTTTTTTTTTTTTTGAAAAGCGAAGGCTAAAGGTTTTATTTGGAAGTCGGCAATATCATTCTGTCTCCGAAAAAAAAAAAATGATAATAAAATTAGGTATTTCTGACAAATCAGGTAAAAGTGATTTAAATTGATGTAATGAAAATTATGGACTAAAATATTTACTTATTAATGGAATTAATAAATCCAAATAACAATTGATTTCTATGCTCTTTTTTTAACAAAACACAAAACTTTTACAAGATAGTTCAACTGTTTCACACTCCAGTTTTTTTCTTGTCCAAGAAATTGTAAAAGCTGTATTAAGAAGTCACTAATATCGTTCCGTCTCTGGAAAAAAAATGGAAATAAAATTAGGTAATTCATGATAATTCTATGTGATAGTAATTTTAATAAATCTAATAAAAAATATATTTTAAAATATTTCCTTATAAATTAAATTAACAAATCAAAATAACAATTGATTTCTATGCTCTTTATTATAAAACCTAAAACCTTTACAAGACGGTGAAACTTCTTCATTCTCAATTTTTTTTCTTATGTACCTAAGTCATTGCAAAAGATCTATAAGGAAGTCACTAATATCGTTCCTTCTCGGAAAAAAAACTTAATAAAATTAAGTATTTCTGACATACTATGTAATATAAGCGATTTCAATAGATATAATGAAAATTATAGACTAAAATATTTAGTTATAAATAGAATTAATGTTTCAAAATTAGCATTATATTCTGTATTTTTTTTATGAATAAAACCCAAAACCATTAAATTATAGTTAAACTACATCAAACTCAGTAGATTTATATTGTGCGAGCAACTGTTATGTTATTAAATTAATGATTATCTAATACAATTACTTTTTCTATAACTACTATTTTTCTTATATTTCACATGTGTAAGACAAAAACAGGAAATCAACACTTCCAATCCCCTTAATGGTTATTCTTAGTTAATAATATTATTATGTTACTGGTGTTTTAGATTTGATCATATATGGATGGAAAAAGAATAAGTGATCGCTGTATGTCTTATTCCAAGATTTAAATTAAATTGACCGGAGGGTAACGACAAATTGAATGCAGAATTATTTTTAAAAACTGAGTTTTCATTTACTGAAAATTAAGTATCTGATGGTAATTAAGATAGTGATCCTAATAATTCCTGATTCAAATAAAGATTTTTTTGTTTATATAAAAAAAAAAAAAGCTATTATAATAAAAAAATAACCTTAGATCAAGAACATTTAAATTTCTTAAAAACAAAATGTTATTTTAAAAAGTTTATTTGCATTTCTTAAAGTACTATCCAAATTCACCATGGACTGGGTGATAATATGTTTGAAAACTTAATTTCATAAAATCAAAATAAGATGTTTTGAAATTCAAAAAATAACATCAAAACATCTTCAACATTTTCAACACTCAGTTGAATATAATTTAGGAATTAAAATCATATTTTTCAACTTGTCGGCTATCTGTGCATAGTGCCCTAGTATTTGCTTAATTTTATCACTTCAAATTTTTACCAAAATATAACCCAAATAACATGTCAGATATAAAAAATATGATTCAGATACTTAATAAATTTTAAATGGTCTAAAATCTAAATTGTATTTTTATTTTTGTGTTGAGTCGTATATGTTTATGGATTCTTTGGGTCAATGAACGCCAGTGGTGTATATAGAAATAATTTTTGGGGTGGGCTATAGTAGATAGAAATTATTTTTTGAAAGAACTTGAACGAGAACGAATCCATTTTTTTAGTGAACGTTCCGAACACTGTTTTTTTTCATTAAGTGATCATGTGTAATGTTTGTATTATTTATTCTATAGTTATACGCATTGACTTTTAAAAAAAAAAAAAATTGGCGGGCTGGTCTCGAGCATTCCATTTCGATGATAAAAGTGTTCGTAACATCATGCTATAATATACCGTTAAGCTTGTTTCTCCGAAATAAAGAAAATTAAAATGGAGAGGTGAGCGTCGCTTCTATAGTGTTATATGGTGGTATCCTAATCAAAGTCGTTGGCGGGAATACCATTTTATTCCCGTTACAAACACACTGTCGGTAGTGTTGGTACCCCTTCTTCAATCATTGTTTTTGTTGTTTATCGTTCGACGATTCATAGTTGTCTTTCATTTACTTGGGTCCCGCCACACGGTTGACATCTCCAACCCTGTAAACTCATTTCAGATATTTTCATTGACAAGTCTTCGATATGAATCCCAGGTGAGTAACAACTATAATATTTATGCACATGCATGCGCTTCCGAATTTCCAGCAACTCGGTTTTTACCCGCTTTTTTCATTGTTTGCAAATGTTATCCGTCCTCATATAATCTGCACGTGACTAAGGTCCGAATAGTTTTTCAAAAAAAATCATATTCTTGTAGTTCATTAGTAATTTTGGCGATGTCGCCGCCGTCATCATTATCCAGATGTAGTTAATGGTGATTATAAGTTAATGTTCGACCGTACAAATAATAAATTACGAAATCCATTTCGCATTTATAATGGATAACTCTACCTACATCAACAATTTTCCAATCGCGTATCTTGAGAGTTGACAGTGTTAATAGTGTTATGCATTTCCTTTCTCTTATTTTATAGTCCTAGGTGACTAAGTAGAATATTATGCAATGCACATACGTATTCGCTTCCTGTCTAATATTGTTTTCGGACTTTCCTAAAAATTGTGCGTTCTTGTTTGTGTCAACTGTCAGGATCGACTAATTGGTACACAATTATCGTCGCAGTCACGGTATCGTATACCTATCAAACGAACAAACAATAATAAAAAAACTATTTTTTACTACATGCATATATCATATATACATCAGACATGAATATGTCTTATAGCTACTAACTAATTTACATAAACTGCCTCTACGGGTGGTTCATAACGTCATGTTAATGCTCACCGTGTCGCACAAATGTATAGAACAACTCCAACCGGCTTATTCATAACACATACATGTCAAAATAGGTGTGACTTACTCGTTTGCTCTACTACTGGTTTAATAAATAAGACACTACACGACTATTACGCATTTACGCGCATATTAGTTTCGTGTTTTCCTTTATTAATGTGATCCTGCCATCTTTGTATATACTACATAGTATTTCACGAATTTTAGTAGAATAAAAATGGTTGGATTTCTGTCTATTTGACAAACTTATTCATACAATGATTAGATGAGGAAATTATTTTGTTTTACAAATATACAATTTTTACTTTATAATTTTAATTTTTTAATTAACTAAAACAATAATAGGGAATCATAAGCATAATATTTCGTCTATTGATAACATCATAAAAATCATATGATTTGTAAAGCATAACACTTATAGAGGTTACAAAAATAAAAAAAAGTTTAGTAACACTGTTTGGTAGTTATCTGCAACAAACTATTTTAAATATATGATAAATCTATTTTGATGTTTCAATTATCAACATATTAATGCAATTTTATTACAGGCCAAACAAAGTCACTAAAAATGACCCAGATTCTAATTATAATAAAAAAAAACGAGGAAAGAAAAACCAGGAATATATTGTGGAAAAGATTTTAAAAAAGCGTACAAGATATGGCAAAGTAGAATACTTTCTCAAATGGAAAGGTTACAGTGATTCGGAGAATTCTTGGGAACCTATTGAAAATCTTAATTGTGAAGAATTAATTAAACAATTTGAAAGAATTAAAAAAAATAAGCCATCAACCTCAATTGATTTTGAATCTTCTAAAGAGTATAATATTAATAATACTGAGCAGCAGAAAGTAGCACAAAAAGTTGTGTCTATTAAAAAATTGCATGGACAGATTATTTATTATGTAAAATTTAATGGAATTGAAGAACCCGAAGCGATAAAATCTAATAAGGCTGAACAATTATACTCCCATCTCATTATAAAATACTATAAAAACAAATGGTATGGAATAAAATAAATAATAATTAAGTATCTTAATGTGAATAATAGGCTTATGAATTGAAATTTTATTTTTATATTATATGTGACATATAATAAAATATAAATACTTATTTTATTTTATTTTAATAATTAAAGCATTTTTTACTATTTGTTATGTTTTATTATTATTCGACAGAACCCTAGTACTTTAGTATTATAGATTTTTTATATTATTTATATACATGAATAATTAGTATGAACATAATTGCTGATTTTCCAGCAAATCTCACTACAAATATTTTTATTATTTTAGGTTATCAAAATACACTGATTTTTACTTTGTATCTAGCTTTTAACACAACATCAAATAATTATAATTTTTTTTTAATATTTTATATTAATTTCAGTGGTAGTTGTAGTCAAATTTATTCTATACTAAGATTATGTGTTTTAATTATAAGTAATTTGACAAAAATTTTAAATATGTATTATACAAGAAGATTCAAAACAAACTACATATTCATATTCTATAATTGGTTGTTTATAATAATAATATAATAAGGATGACTAAAATCGAATCTAGCACGGACGTAGGTAGGAAATAGTTTTGGAGGCGGTTTTTGTCTAAATCTATTTATTAATATTATAAAATTATGAATAATTTATTTATATGTGTTGAATAATATAATTGAATACCAATACAATTTTTTTTATTTTAACATATTTTACTTTAACGTCTTTAACAAAAAAAAAGATAATGAATTCAAAAAAAAAAGCTAAGTGGGGCTGAAAATAGAAAAAGAAAACTGGAACTTGAAAAAAATGTACAAAAATTACCGAAAATCGTCAATTTCTTTTCAAAAACAGAAACCAACGGTAAGCAATTTTTACACCTGTCAAAATAAATTATATATTTATAAAATTGAATTTTTATTCTGCAACAATAAATTAATTTGTATTTTTTAACAAAGAAATGTATAGAATTTAGTATAGAATATTAAATAATTATTTGTTTTATCTTAAAATTTCATATTAATCATTCACAACTATACGGTCTATACGGGGTGATTCTTTCATCATAAAACACTCATTATTTCAAAAATTATTCATGTTTTATAGGAGTAGTGGACAAACATTTTGCGGGGTAACCCCGTACCACTCCACTTCCCTTGTCTAAACTTTAAATACGTATAACTCATAAACTACTCGTCCTAAATTCGATGTGTATGTATCAAAATATGAAATTAAAAATCTATGTTGTCATTCAAAAAAATAAAAACGTGTTTTTTTTAACAACTTGACACAAAATATTATTAAAAACATGAATACTTTTTGAAATAATGAGCGTGTTTTGATAAAAGAATCACCCTGTGGCTTGTAGATTATAATTACTGAATCCGTCATAATAGTGTGTGTATTATAAGTTGTTTTAATTTTGCCCCTTGATAAATTGACGGGTCCGACACCTTTAAGTTATAACAGCTAATATAAGCTTAATGCATAAAAACAATCAAAGGTCATAATATCAAACATAACTTTATTTACTTAACTTTAATTTATAGAAGTGGTTCCTTCAAATGCTGATACAAGTTCATCAATATCTAATACAATTATTGCACCCTAAGAAAAAAATAAAAATAAAGTTATTTCTACAGAGATTGCGCATAATAAATTATTTGAAACAAAAACGGTATCGACTAGTGATATTGATTATGATTCAGCTATGGACTGGAATAGAACTAATTGCGATAAAGTAGATACCATAAACATAAATTTTACTGATCTTGGTACATGGCCTTTAAATATTACAGATACACAAAGAACATATTTAGTGAAAATGAGGTATAATTATTCCAAAATTAATGATTTTAGTAATTCGGAAAGAGACGGTAGAAATGTTAAGTCTGACTGGTTTTTTAAGGTACTTATGAATGGAAAAAAAATAAAAAGGACATGGCTTAGCTATTCTTTATATAAAAATGCACTTTTTTGTGTACCTTGTAAATTGTTTAATAAAATAGAAAACTCGTCGTTTATATCGAATTTAGCATAACCAATTGGAAAAAAGCTACTGAAAAAATTCCATTACACGAAAATTCACCAATACACAAAAAAAATGTGTGTTCTTGGACTTCATTGGAAATGGCATTGAATCACTGCGAGGGTATAGATAAAGAATTGCAAAATTCTATAAGAAAAGAAGAAGATCACTGGAAATCCGTTTTATTGGCAATTATAGACATTATAATGCACCTAGCAATGGATGGAAGTGCTTTTCGAGGTTCTAATGAAATTATTTCTAGTGTGGGAACATCAAATCAAAGTGGAAAGTTTTTAAATTTAGTTAGTCTAGTGTCACATTATCATAAACCATTATCAACACATATTGAAAGACATAAAAAAGGTGGTCTTCCTTATTTTTCTCATGGTATTCAAGACGAGTTTCTAGAGATTATTGCAAAAAGAGTAAGAGATGAAATTCTTTCAAAAATAAGAGAGGCAAAATATTATTCTATACTATTCGATTGAGACATATCCTATATCCTATATATCTGCTCGTCGGTCTATAGGAACAAATAGTCTGATAACGAATATGTGATAAGAATTACGAACGGTTCAAAACAAACCGTTATCACGGTTCACCCCATTTAAATTACACAGGCAAGAAATAATTTGAACTAGATATTCATTTTTAATATATTTCTGTTCGATTCTTAGCCTAATGACTATTCATTATTTAAAATATACATGTTTTGACAAATTTTAATTCAATAACCTTGAAGATTGGTGTATTTATTCGTGAGAAGATCGAATTTTATAAAAGTAAATATTGAAGCAGAACAATATAATTATTCACTGTCTTTGATAAAATAAGTTTTAATTTTTAATTTCTGTTGAGGTTGTAAGAAGTGTGTAATTCTCTCCTACCCTAATCCATAATTTAGGAGTTGATGCATTGTTGAAGATTCTATTTTTTGACTTTTATTACTTTGTGTTCTTAAAACTTTCATCTTCGTGAAAAAATTTGTGTAAGTACCTGATTAAATAGAGTAGGTTTATTTTTTTCTTGTAACTTGTAAAAAAAATGACTTCGCATACCATAATCAAGCTTTCTTCCATAATTAATTTTATTGATGACAAAAAGATTTTCTCAAAAGGAGAAAATTCATTTGAAAGTGGTCATGTGGTATGCTTTAATTATTTGTCTGATGTTGGAATTTTAAGTGGCCAAGTTCATGCTAGCATGAAAAACAAATTGTATGATGTTAAGGTAGGTATTCTATATGAACATAATATGTTTAATTTTTATCTATTGACTATTATATATTATAACCTAACCTAACCTCTTATTCATATACAGATATTCTTCAAAGGTAGTGATGTTGATTATGCTACTTGTACTTGTCCAACTGGTCGTACTAAGTGTCATCATATGGTATCTCTGCTTCTTCATGGACACAAGAATATATCTGTTACAGACGTTTCGTGTAGTTGGTCGAAAAAAGGTACAAAAGATAGTGAAGATATTCAGACTATTGATGAAATGTATCCAAATGATTTTAAAGCTATAAAAGATAATTCAGGTGTAGATTTTGCGGGTATATGCTATAGCAAGTTGGTCACTATGGAAAAAAATGTTGGGTTTACTTGGTTACTAAGCCCAGAACCCAAATCTAATGATTTTAGTGATATTTTGATGTTGGACCATTTCATACATTCTGAAGAATTTCGAGTATCACATAATTATAAATTGATGTTAGATATATTTAAAGTAAGTTTTGATGATATAAAAAGAATAGCATCAGAAACTGTTGGTCAGTCTGAAAATATCAAGTGGTGCCTTTATCGTAAGTATAGATTAACGTCAAGTAATTTTCATAAAATTCTTCAGTCCATAAAGAGAAATCGTTATCCTACTTCACTATTTAAAACCTTATTGGGTACTTATTGTGTTGAGGGGGTGAAATCAATCGAATGGGGTAAGACACATGAAATAAATGCAGTACAAGAATTTGAAAAAAAATATAATATGCAAGTAAAAAAAACTGGAGTTTGGTTACACGAGTCTGGGTTGTTAGCATCCAGTCCAGATGGTCTAACTTTTATTGATGATAACTCAATGAGTTGCATTGAAGTAAAATGTCCTTATAAATATAGGGATGAAGATTTAAAAGACTGCCTGTCAAAAACTAAAGATTATATAATTAATTTTGATGTTGCTAGTAATAATTTCATTTTGAATCCTATTCACCAGTATTATGATCAAATTCAAGCACAAATGTATATGACAAAAACAACATCTACTATTCTTATTGTTTGGACACCTAAATCTTTGGTGGCCTTAAAAGTTTTTAAAGATGATGCCTGGTCAACAAATATAGACTTGTTGTTAAACTTTTATTATAATCAATTTATTCCTTTTATTTTATCAAATAATTCAACATAATAATATTATTTTTATTTTTTTCTGTATAAAACTTACATTACATTTTTTTTTTTTTTTTTTTGACAAATGCATATTTGTTTTATATTTAGTTTATCATTCCTGATTAATATTAAATAAATGCTCAACTTCTTTTAATATAGGATTTTGGAAATTAACTAAAGCAGCACAAAGTTGGAATACCAAAGAAGCCCTTGTATACAACGTGTTTGGAATGTGAGCTAAAATTTTGAAATTTTTAAGTCTTACCATAACTCTTTCTACGTGTATCCGGGCCCTAGCTATGTTTTTTGTACGAATAACTTCACTGGGCGTAAATTGTGGAGTCATTAAAAACGGAGGAATGTTCAAAGAAGTTCCAGGAGGCAAAATGTCAGATATTAAAAATCCTTTGTCGGCTAAAACTAAGTCACCTGGTTGTAATATTTCTAAGACCCCACAATGACTTACAATTTTTTTGTCTGAAGTAGATCCTGGGTACAATTTACTAGCATAAGTAATTACACCATTAGGAGCCACTCCAACAAGTCCTTTGAGGGTATTTCTATGTTTATATGAGCTGTAAGTCAATTTCTGATCAACTAATGAGTTTGGAATATCACAGGACATTTCAGTGCAGTCTAAAGTAATCCTACAGTTTTTAAAATCATTGAAGCAATTAGGTAAACAGTTTTGGTTTTTACTTTGGGATGGTACTTTACTCATTAAGCTGACAAATAAAATTTCATGAAGAACACTAATGAAAGTTATTATAATATTGCCAACTGTAGATTCACTAATACTAAATCTGAATGCTAAGTCTGTATAACATAAGTTTAATCTTAATTTCATCAGAGTCATAAGAACTTGGTCATTTAAACATAACTTCTTCACACTCCAAGTATAATAATAATTAATTTCAACTTTAGAAACCAATTCAATAATAAGATCAAACATAACTTTACTAATGCCACAATAAAAATCAAACATTTTGCCATTGGATTCTATAGAGTGGTAACCAAAGGAACGGTTTTTAAGAAAAATAATTTCCTTTTTTAAACTATCATTTTTAGATTGAAGTGACTCAATTAATTGATTTTTTTCTTTTATAACATTGTTACTGGAAGCTTCTTCTTCATTGGGCATACTCACAGTTTCAATTTCACAATTAAGTTTAGTGTTCATAGATTCATCATTATCAATATCGTTTTCAGTTTCAACAAGTACTTTTTGGCGCCTTTAATATTAAAAATATCATTATTATACAAGAATGTAAATTAATTAATTAAATAAAATACAACATAAAACTGATGGAAAAATTTATTCTAAATCAATCATCTTCATCTACATTTAATAATAGGTATATTAGTAATTACAAATAGTTCATGCACTATCTAATAAAAATAATATTTTGGACATAAAGAATGTTTTACGAATTCAATAAATACTTCTCCACAGTCCACACATAGAAATAACAATTATTGAAACATACAAAATTATTATGACAAAGTTTAACCATAAAGTTTATAATTAAACTAAAAATAAGTTTACTTAAAATGTTAGTAATCACAAACACAGTTTAACACAGTAGCATAATTGAAGACCTTGGAGCAACAATAAGACAGTGGCGTGTTGACAATGTTTTTAAGGAGCGGCCGCTCCATCAATATTTTAGGGGTGGGTGGGTAATAATTAGGTGGGTACTCTTTTGCTTATACGAAGAATAGAATTGTTATTTTGTAATCGTCAAACATCAATAGACCACATAATATCTAAATATCACCACAGCATAATATAATAGTATAATAATATATAAGTACTGTTAAATACGTACTAGTGTAGAATGTACTATTGTAATAAGTATATTATGTTGTTTAACTGTATAAAAATAATAAACATGGACGTAATCTGTACGATACCGTTTCATTATGCATTATATTCTAAAAGCTAAAACTATCTAAAATTAGTACATATTATGTTGTATATCAAAATATTATCAGTCAAAATCAGACATTCAATCCTGTAATCAGTTCTATTTTTAAAATGGATGTGGGAATGCCTAATGACATTATTTGTTGTCAAAATAATTCACAAAACTTCGTCTGTTTGCTGGTTATAATATTTTTAATGGAAAATATGTCAATAATGACAATAACTATAGATAGTAGATACTAGATACTACATTAACAGATCGTCTGTCACCGACTCCGTTTATTTTGTAATATACAACGCACTCGTTGCACAGTATAGTCTATACTCTATAAAAGTATTAGATTTTTTTCGTGATTATTTTGCTCAGTTTAGTGTATTTTAAAATTTTAAATTATGTCAGAGAATAATAATGTGTGTTTATGTGGAAGAAAAAGGCAAAAAATTAATGATACAAATTGGAAACGTCATTTAACAGCATGTAATGTAAATATGGGTACATCTTATTGAATAAGATGTGCCCATATTTTGGTCAAGATTAGTTTTTGATTGCACAGTAAGAAAAAAAAACTTGAGCATTAGTTTGGAGGAAAAAGAAAATAATAATTAATTTAGGTAATTTAAATATAGGTAACATTTATCAGTACATATATTTTAATTTATTTTTTAAACAAGGATTTTCAAATTTTTTTGATTCAAATTAAATCTTTTTTTCAAAGAAAGGATTTATGATAATTTTAAATAGTATTTTTTTGTTTCCACCCACTGGCAACTTACCCCATTGGTCCATTCTGGGAACAAACATTGACATACCTAATTATTAGTCACAACATATATCGTGCATCAAAATTCAACTTGGAAAAAACTACATAAGGATATTACAGCATACTTTGTGAATTTTTCTGGAGAAGCAAAATTAAAATGTGAATTTTTATTCCACGAAAAAATACTAGGACCATTGATTTTTAATCCTTCCTTAAAATGACAATTGCAAATTTTTGTGTTTTTTGTGGGTATAGCATCTGATCTTCTACATTAATAACAAGGAAATGTTACCAATACAAATAGTAAATAATATATTATTTTGATATAGTATAAAAATTGAACTAAAGTTAACAAGATACCTACCTTACTGCTTTGGCCCAATTATTGCGTAGTACATCATCTGCAGGGAACCTAAAAAACTTACAGTCTTCTCTATTAGAAATATGGGAACATAACGGAACCCAACACTGAACCATATTTATAAATTTATAAAACTAAAAACAAATATTTAATTTTTGTCATTGGGTACACTTAACTTTTATTTATTGAAGTATTAGCTGGTAGTCTATACGCAATATTGTTCTACTTCAATATTTTACTTTTATAAAATTCGATTTTCTCACGAATAAATACACCAATCTTCAAGGTTATTGAATTAAAATTTGTCAAAACATGTATATTTTAAATAATGAATAGTCATTAGGCTAAGAATCGAACAGAAATATATTAAAAATGAATATCTAGTTCAAATTATTTCTTGCCTGTGTAATTTAAATGGGGTGAACCGTGATAACGGTTTGTTTTGAACCGTTCATAATTCTTATCACATATTCGTTATCAGACTATTTGTTCCTATTGCTCTATCGTCTGCTCATCGGCGGCGCGGCGGTTCGCGGTATCGGCGGCGGTGACACGGAAGGGGAAATTTGGGCGGCCACGTCTAGCCACCGCGCGTCGACGGCTGCCGCACCGCAAACCTCTCACCAACCGTTAAAAATTAACTATTTTATGCTCTTTTTACCCTTTAAAATGCGAATTTCGAAAAATCCTTTCTTAGTGCGCCTATACATAGTAATAAGTACATTTACTGAAAATTTCATATCCATAGCTTCAGCGGTTCCGGCTAGGCGATGATGAATCACCCAGGACAAGTCTTTTTATATATACAGATTATACCTAAGTTGTTCTTTTTTAGTTTTTCGGTTGTTACACTATTTCGTTAATCAAATTCGTTTTCGTTAATTGTTATTAGTTATTATTACAATAGATTTAATAATATTAAATCGTTGTCCGTTAATTCAATATGTGGGCCGTCGTTCATTTTTTTAAAGATAATTCCGTGGAAGTGGTACCAAATAATTGGATGAAAATTACATTAGCAATAATCGACTATTTTTGATAAGAAAATGTCAGTGGTTCTCAATGATTATTGCTGACTTGATGTTCTCTATTGCTAACTAATTATCGTATGCTATGAAATCAGTGTTACCACCCAATTATTGTATACTTTTATTGCTACGTATCACCAATACTAGCAATACTCAATAGCCGTGTTATTGCCACATTATTGCTACGAATTTACCTTTGTTGTGATGTTATGAGTGGGTACTGGGTATAGGTATTTTCACTATGATTATTGCTGACATGTTTTCAAGGGGCCACCTTGTTTACTGCTATTATTGCTTAGAACTTATTACAATTACTATTTGTGTTAATAGTAACTAGTAACTATTAAGAGTACTCAATTGAAATTTCAAACTCAGTGTTGAAGCTACTGTTATAAATTATGAAACCTGTAAGTACTAACTGTGCAATTCAGTCTGTGTTAAATAATAATGCTACAGTTAAAAGGTAATTAGTAGATTATATAATATTGTATAATGTACTGTTATAGAAATGCATTTTCCAAATCCGCCCAAGAGGCAATGCAATGGATTCGTTTCATTTTTTTTTTTGTGTTGAAATGATCCCCAGTAGGCCTATAGAAAACAACACTTTTCACAAGTTATTCATTATGTTAGTAGGTACCTATCTCAATTATTCATTTTATTTTATTTCATGTTAGACAGGTATATATTAAAAAAACATAATATATTTTGCTCTCCACTATATACACATCTTTTTATTGGTATTAATTAATTCACTGTACCTATGATAGAGTTAAACTGGTTAGTATGGATACACGTATAGCAAGTTATACAAAACAGTATTTTCCCTTTTAAATTACTTGAACATTGTTATCCATGTAATTTGCAACACCGCTTACAGCACATTCTGATGGACTAAATGTCACCCATGAATGATGAACTCAATGCAACTCAATCATGCACAATGAACCTTTTAACAAATATAATTATAATATTATTATCGTCACAAAACATTTATTTCGGTATGTAAAAGTAACAATTTAACACATATTAGCAATGAGCTTTGTGATTTTAGTTAATATTAGTGATTTTACATATTATTGAACTTAATGATATCTGTATTAATAATATTTAATCTTTTAATCGAGTTATGCGCATGTCTAAATTTAAATAATACTTACTATAATTTCATACTATTAACGCAAACAATGACTAAGAGGTGAAAATGTATAACTCGCCCACTAGACATGGACCAATGGTTGATCCCCTATCATTTAAACTGCACCAAATAAAACAGAATTGACCTTTCATAAAACTGATTGCAACACTAAGCCATGTTCCTGCCCAAAATTAACTAAACACACATCCGTTAAATATCTTGGAATAATAATTGATCAAAATTTAAAATGGAACATTCACATAGAAAATCTAATAAACAAATTAAGACAACTTACATACTTTTTCCTAACAGCTAAAAAAATACTAAATAAAAACTACCTAAGAATAACATATTTCGCAATGATTCAATCTTTATTACAATACGGAATAATCGCTTGGGGAGGTTGCAGCACTACATTAAAATATAATTTATCGGTAGCACAAAAGAATATAATAAAAATTATCTTAAGTAAACCAAAAACTTTCCCTTCAAAAGAGCTATTCAAACTATTACGAGTACTGGACATTGAAAAACTATACAAAAAGCAAGCGATATGTTTTATTTACAAAACTAAAGCATTTAAAATCAAAAACAATCCTCATAATCTTAGAAAAAAATATCTCGAAATTCCTTTTACTAACTCCAAAAAAGCATATAATATATATAATCAAGTTGGTCTGAGGACATTAGAAATCATTCCAAACGAAATAAGAGAGTGCTCAAATTATTTGCAATTTAAATACAAACTAAAGAATTGGTTTTATGATAGTCTGTAGAAATTATTTTATTATTCAAAGCTATTATTTATGAAAAGTTATACTGAAAGATATTTATTAAATAGCTTTTTTATTAAAAATCCTAAATATTCAATTAGCAAATGATATTTTATAATTTTATATAATTATGATTGTTACTATACTTTTAAGTTCTTATTATATTCCTTCTATATCAATACCCAATTTTGTGAATTTTTTGCTTCTTAAATTTTATCCTTTATTTTTAATTTAACTTTTAGTTTATTCATTACATATTATTTCTTTATATTTAAAAAAATAACAATCTAGATAAGTATTCTTGCTCTACGATAAGAGGTTTACCTCAGTGTAGAGCAAAGCTAGTAACTTCATATATTCACCCATTATACTTTGTACACATTTCTTCTACTAGCAATAAATAAATTATTATTATATATTATATATTTGATATGCAATTATAGATTGTCTTCCACCATTTCACCACGCCATGTTTCATTCAATAGAACCTTAAAATACATAAACAATTCAATTGTTTACAATAGCAACAAAAAAAAAAAAAAAATTAATAATTGTTCATTTTATTCTGTAAAATCCAAAAGCAAAATAGGTAATCAAGAGAATTGCATTAGAATTATTCCATAATAATATTATGATCAAATCATCCAACAAATATATTGATAAAAGAATCAAAGCATTGTTATATAAACGAATCTCTTACCAGGCACAATCCTCAATCCTGTAACTATACCTAGTTTAAAAAAAAATTCTAGTTCAAATTATGAATCATATTACTATTGCTACTATATGAATACAACCTAGTGAATTAAACAATTAATAATTTTCAAAATGAATTTGGCTGAATATAAAAAATTGGCCGCTTTATTCTATACGCTGCATCTGCGATTAAAGTCTGCGCACGCTTACGCTAATAACTACCTGTCTACCTATTTACTTATGGTAACTAGTACTATGAAGTGTAACGTTTGCTGTCTAGTCTCCGCTCTCCAGCAGCCATTGACTTGTTTCTTGTGAGTAATTAGTAATTACTAACCTGCGAGTAGGTGATCACTGATCATAGGTGTATCTAACGTTAACGTGTAAAACTCTGGCTGTGAAAGTCCTATATTGCATTACTTCCTTAATAGTTAGTACAGTAGTCATGACTTTTATTGACTTATGGCGGTAAAAACTACAATTTTATTCTCTTGGCTCTTGGTCGGTTAGCACGTGGGCCGCGGGGCTCCGGGGTGCATATTACCATTCTATACATTGTTTCACAACCGGGCTCTCCTGATTGGCTGGATTTGAATCGCCCGCCGTTTACGATTTATCAATATCATTATTAATTATTATTACAAAAATTTTGTGTTCGTAAGTGTATCTGTGTATAGTGTATAGAAAATATAAATAAATATAAACTTAAATGCAACATAATATACCTATATACATAATTAAAGATTTATAACTTCAAATGAACAAATAATAGGATTATTATAAAAAACAGTATATTACCATTCTATACATTGTTTCACAACCGGGCTCTCCTGATTGGCTGGATTTGAATCGCCCGCCGTTTACGATTTATCAATATCATTATTAATTATTATTACAAAAATTTTGTGTTCGTAAGTGTATCTGTGTATAGTGTATTATCTCAATAATTTTACGATTTATCAATATAATTATCATTATTAATTATTATACCTTTATTTTACGATTTATTAATCACTGGGTAGCAAACAACTCTATTACAATACAACTTAGCACTTACAACTATAGACTATATTGTTTAGATACTAACTACAACTTTAGTGCTTAAAAATATATATAATATATTATAATATATAAAAATGTATCCTAAGTCATTTACCAATAAAATAAAAGAGGAAAAATTAAATTTTATAGAAATTCGAAGTAATTTAAACTCTGTAGATGACATTAAGCAGTGGGTGAATGAATATGGCTCTTTAACAAATACTCACTGGGTAGCAAGAAGCTCTATTCCAGCAGGAACAAAAATTTTGTGTTCGTAAGTGTATCTGTGTATAGTGTACCTACATATTACTATAATAGTCATAACAAGCACTTGACATTAGTTTTGTTTTTTATAGCTGTACAAAATTGTATACCTTCATCAGTATTATTTCATTACATTATTATTTATTACGCAGTTTTAATTAGGTATTAATTTTCCAAGTTCATATCTAAGTATGATAAAATAAAATTAAAGCTACAATAATTTGTTTTTTGTTGTTAGCTAGGTGCCTATTAGTTTTTACAAAATAAATTGGTTTTTGTATGATGTACAGTGATTAAAATGAAAGGGAGAGAGTCCTTTGCATTTTATTAAAATTACAGTTTTACACTCCATGTAGTTTTAATTGCAGTGGTTTAAATATGTATAAATTCAGTTAGGTATATGTATATTATAATAAAGAAAAAAAAATTATAATATGTTTATATATCAGATCTTTAAGTAATGAAAACAATTAAAAATATATTATTAAATCATGCAATAATATTTTGTATTATATTATATAATATGATGGTTATGGTTAAAATAGTTGCATATAGTATAGTAGTTATGATATTAATATATTATTATAATTTATATGCTCTATACTAAATATGAGATACCTACATTGTTTGAAGTTGTATGATTTATATTTAGTATAATTGTTGTATATTTTTTCATAACAACAAAATTAATGATATTTTATTTGTTTGGTTTATTATTGATATATAAAATTATTTTTGAGGTATAAATATTAAATAAGTACCTACTGATTTGAAATAATATTTTTGGTAAGAAAATTATAATTGCATAGGTACCTATTGTTAATAAAAGAGGCAAAGAGCCAAGATTTCCAATATATTATTCCCTCTAATTGCCATCCTTTCAGTTTAATATTACAAGTGCATCCTTTTACATTTTATTAATAAAGTATTTTGCAAACAGCACAATATTGTAAATACTCTCTTTCTTTCCAAATCATATCTAGTTAATTAAAAACAAAAATACGTATTTAGTTATGGTCTGGAACAGCTGGAACACTTGTAACTTTTTTTGAATCTATAGATCTAAACCCCCCTACAAATTTTCCACTTTAACCACTGCTAATGTATCATAACATTATTAAATTACTTACTTTATTTATGGTTAATGCTTACATGTTAGCATGTTACTTCAAAATTAAATAATTTATTTGACTAGCTTGGAGGATAGTACCTAAATGAACATTTTAATTTTTAATAACTATACTCATTATAGAAAAAAGTATGTTTGCCATCATAGTGGTTTCCAAAAGGTTCCCAAAGAAGAAAATAAAAAAGGAAACTCAAAAAATGCTATGTGCCCAGCATATATATTGTGTAGTATAAAACTCAGTACACCATGGACAAAAAAAAACAGATAGTTATGTTAAGGTAAGATCTTATCAGTGGCGGCTATCCTATGGTCTATGTGTTGCTTGAGCAACACATGCAAAATTATCAAAAATTGGAAAAATATATGACCCACTGATTGAATATTGGTGATTTGTATTTTATAACTAATATTTTGTAGGTTGTGGTGGGTGGTAGGTCATCAGAAATATTTTCAGCAACACATATTTTTTTGAGGATAGCCGCCACTGGATCTTATGATTATTAAAAAATAAGTGTGTAGGGTTGTAATAATAAAAAAAAATATTGTTATTTATGTATTAACAATTTGCACATATATTTGTAGCAGGGTGGACCTGTGGTATATTTAGGATACTTTAAAGGAAGGGTCGACAATCTTGTAAAGTATTTAAATAGGTACTTTTTAGTGTTTAGGAGTATTGAATACTTTTTAAATTACCCATTTAATATTCTATACATTACATAGGTATTAAATTAAATTAATTTAAATTCTTAAATTTTATTTATATTGAATTAAAAACTTTACTAAAAATTAAAGATAATAGAAATAAAAAATGTTGACGGATTGTTTAGAAAATGTTTTTACTACTTACTATTAATATATAAACATTAAAATATTATCTCATTAAGTAGGAATCATAATTTAAATACTAGATATAAGAATAATATTAATCTATACCTGACTTTTAATTTCCTATGTTTATATATTAACATCATTGATTACCTATAAATAATGTACTAATTAGTAATTATAATCAATGTTAATACTTACTGTATATATAATATATTATTAATAATTAAATAATAAGTATACAGATATGATTAGTATAAAATTAGTAATTAATTTAAAGTAAATACATTTACATACTGCACAGTTTTAAATTAAACTAGGTAATACAGTACTTTAAAACATGAACATAAAATTAATTCAATCCCATAATGCAATTATATATTTATTTAAAATATTATATTAAATTAAAATTGGTAATTGATTTATAAATTAAAATAGTCCAATTAAACTGCTATAAAACTACCAAACACAAGAGTCTCATTGGGGCCCATAATTCTTGTTTCTGAAAAATAAACAAATAAATAGGTAATAATTACAATTATTTGTTTTTAAAAAAGAAAAAGGTATGTTTTGAAATAAAAATCATTAGTATGAACCTATTATAAGTATATTTATATGATTAGGAAGGTTTATTGGCTTCTATAAAAATACACTCAAATCATGGACATACACTACAGACTGCCGAGACATTAAGATTTTTACCAGCTGACAATAACCTGAAGAGTACATTCATTGAATATTTTAATAATGGTTTGGGAATAATTGAATCGTCTAAGTACCATGAAAATGTATTGTCCTTGAAACATGGTTTTAAGCAACAAGATTATGCCAATGGTTCACTAAATCCAACATATAGATGTATACAAAATTGGTATGAGACATGGAGGCTCAATAATCTAGGTCCACGTAGTGGTTCTGGATTAATTGAAGTAAATATTTATTAATAATAATAAATTATTTACTTTATTTTATTTTTAACAATAATTATTAATTAATATGTATTACAGTTAATGTATTGATACATTGCTAAAATACCTAGATTAATAAATAAATATTAATTATACAATGTTTTATTATGTAGAAACTAATTGAAAAAAAAGTTTTGTTTGAAAAAGACGATATTATTGTTAATTTTAAACAAAATCCATTTGCTGTTGTTATTTTGACTCCTATGATGAAAAGAGCACATCTACTAAAAACATCAAGTGATATTGTCTTTGTCGATAGTACATCAGCATGTGATCCAGAAAATCACACCATAACATTTGTATTAGCCCCTTGCGCTGCAGGAGCTGTACCATTAGGCATTATAATCACTCGGGGTAATTACTAATTTAACTTAACATTTCATGTAAAACTGCAGTTTTAAATTAATTTTATAGCTATTGAAAAGGTAGTTAAATGAAATTTGTTAAAAAAATGCATATATGATATTGAATCAAATCAATTTCAATGTTTAAATAAATTATAGAACAAATTATACTGATGAAATGTTTATTATAATTAATTTTTAAATACATTTTTTAGTATAGATACAAATAGGTTCCTACTTAAATTTAAACCATTGATTTTTCATAGGTCAAAGTTATGATGCGTATAATAATGGATTCAATTTATTGAAAGAAGCTCTTCCAGAAAACAAAAGTTTTGGCACTTGTGGACATCCTAAAATTTTTATGACTGATAATTCTTCTGCTGAAATTAATGCTCTTCATAATAATTGGCCAAATAGTAGACATTTATTGTGCATATTTCATGTGCTACAAGCAATTTGGCGTTGGTTATGGGAAGCAAAAAATAATATACCAAAAGAAAGTAGACAAACTTTGATGAAGAAATTCCAAATTACTTTATATGCTAATACTATTGAAAAAGCAGAACAAGCATATCTATGCACAACAAATTCCAACTATGAAAACTGGAATAAATATATTAGTACATACTGGGAATTTCGATCAAAATGGTGTCTTGCGTGGAGGGATGCAACTGTCAATGGTCACCAAACAAATAACTTTTCTGAAATAACTGTTAGGATTTTCAAAGATATAGTTTTATCAAGAGTTAAGGCATATAATGCAATTGCATTAATTGATTTTTCTTGTACAGTTTTGGAAGAATATTATTGTCGCAGATTTAGAGAATTTGCAAACTCCAGAAATTGTAAAGCTAGACTTTTTCTTCAGACACAATCAAAAAAGGCCAGTACAATTAAACCAGAAAATGTAATCCAAATTTCAGATATTGAATATAAAGTTATAAGTTCTGATGATAAGACGTATGACATTAATACAAGTGTAGGAATTTGCTCATGTAATAAGGGACAATTTGGATCATTTTGTGCTCACCAATGTGCTGTTTACTCATATTATGATGTTGTATCAAAAAATTTTCCTCTGGTCACACCAGAAGATAAACGTACCATTTCGGTTCTTGCCCAAGGTGATAAATCTCTACCAATTTCATGCTTTGAATCTTTTTTACCAAATTCTTCTTCTGCACAACATACTACTTCTAATAACTATACAGAATCGAATATTGTGATCCAATCTGATACTGTGAAAGAATTATTACCAGTAATAAAAAAATGTGATACACCACAAATATTTCAAACAAGTGAAAATGTATCAATGAAAAATATTATTTCTTTAATGACAAACTTAGATGAAAAATATAGTTCTTCTACGTCAGGTCTAAAGAAGATTGAATGTCGTTTAAAAAAAATTACATCAGAAGGATTGTGGGAATCGTTTTTACACACTGCTGGAGGGATATCTGTACCACTTCATAGAAGATCTGGAACTACAATTAAAGTTCAACCTACTACAATTGCTAGGCGTTCATTAACACTAACAAGAGGTAGTAAACGCTTTCCAGTTGGGCGGCCAGCAAAACAGGAAAAATTAATAAATAAAAGGAAGAGAAATCTAGGACATAATATTAAAAATAACCTCCCAAATGCAAAGTCACATGGACGTGGACATTAATACTTATAAGATACAAAATTATCTACTTTAATTTTTTATTTACTAAAACTATTAAAATTAAATATATTCTCAGTGAAAATTATTTATTGTATTAATATACATACATTATACATTATATTAATTTTATATAATTATAAAATTAAATTCAGAACAGTTTCAGTTGATATGTAATAGTACTAATGTCTAATAGCAATAGTTTTTATGTACCAACCTTATACATTTTTCATAATAATTACCATCACTATGAAAAGTTAAAAAATTTTTTAGAATAGTTTTTTGTACTTTATATTTTTCATATTAGCTTAAAAATTAGTAGTAGGTAAGTCTATTTTAAAAGTAAATTTAACTAAATAACAATGCATTGTGAACTGAAACTATTAATAATTTATATTTTATAGAAAAGTAATATATAAGGATCATATTATACTATAGGTATACAAACAACAGTCACCAATATGTGACATTCATTGTCAATGTACAAGGTGTTATCCCACTCAACAAAAACTAAGGAGTATGATTTTACATGATTATACCATAAAATATACAAAGGAAGATAATAATATACAAATAAATAATAATATAATATAACATAGTGGTAGACGTAGGTAACTACATTTTACAAGATTGTTAAACAGTAATTTTTCTTTTTAAACACATTTAATACAACAAATGTTCATAGTTTGAATTATATATATAAAAAATATAGCAAGAATTTTCCTACTATTATACAACTATATACCAAAGGTGAGCATTAACTTGTTAAAAAAGTTAAGTTAATAAGTTAATTATTTTAAACTTATTCATTGGATTTTGTTCATTATACTGTTTTTTATAATAATCCTATTATTTGTTCATTTGAAGTTATAAATCTTTAATTATGTATATAGGTATATTATGTTGCATTTAAGTTTATATTTATTTATATTTTCTATACACTATACACAGATACACTTACGAACACAAAATTTTTGTAATAATAATTAATAATGATATTGATAAATCGTAAACGGCGGGCGATTCAAATCCAGCCAATCAGGAGAGCCCGGTTGTGAAACAATGTATAGAATGGTAATATGCCTCCGGGGTAACATCTAATAACCAGAGTACCAGAGACCAGACTTCAGCTAGAAATTCTCATGAAAGAAACGCATAAATTGGAGCCAACCCACCATGGACCTATTAATAAGTATATGGGCCGAACGATAATGCAGGTGTACCAACATTGAAATATGAAATTTCCCAATTTCTTTCACAAACTTATGTATTTTCCAATTCAAATATTACTGTATAATTATTGTACAATTCAGATTTATGTATTTTAAAATTCAAATAATATTGTACATGGATTTTATATGGATGGTGCCAGTATTAAAGGATAATTAAAGTGTTAGAGATACATTTTTGGAAAACGTAATAATAAAAATTAAAAAATTAAGTTTTTGGACAAAACTTCATAAAAAATATCAGAAGTTGGACAGTTAATTATAAATGAGTAGACAATTTTTATGTATGCAACGGTTTGCGAGGAAAATAGGAAATCGTGAAAATATTGAATTTGCAGTAGGGTTGCCTATAGAAAACACCTTTAAAACTGTATGCCAATAGTAATATATATATTTTTTTTTTTGTTTAGCATTATAGGCCATTTAGGCCTTTTGCTGCCAATATCAAATTCTTCCACTCTTCTCTATTATATGCATGCATTAGGTCTCCATGCCAATCTGGTCTTAACTCCTGGATATCTCTTTTGACTGCATCTATCCAACGCTGCTTCGGTCTGCCGCGAGGTCTTTTCCTGTTTAAGTTGTTTACAATTACCTTCTTGACAATACTATTATCCGCTCTCCAAACGTGACCAGCCCACTCCATTCTAGTGCCTTTTACAAATTGTACTATATTTCCTTTTCCATATAATTGTTGTATTTGTTCGTTTGACCTTCTCTCCCACACTTGGGTATCAGGATTATATACGGGACCATAGATTTTTCTTAACACCTTCCTTTCAAATATATTAAGTTTATTCTCATCTCCTGCTGTTGTAGCCCAAGTACAGCATGCATAAGTCACAACTGGTCTGAGGTACGTAGTATATAGCTTCTCTTTATTTTTCCTAGATAATAATTTTGACTTAAACAGATATGACATAGCAAAGTAACATCCATTCCCAGCTTTTAAACGGAGTTTTATTTCATTATGCATACAGTTTCTATTATTTATGTTGACTCCGAGATATTTGAAGTCATGTACTTGTTGAAATGATATCCCATCGACTTCCAAGTCTGAATCATCTTCATTATCTCGTGCTTCTCTTGTCATGAACATATATTTGGTCTTCTCCTGGTTTATAGACAGCCCTATATGTTTGCATACTTTCATTAGATCTGACATATTGTTTACGGTATCTTGCTTCATATCACCTAAAATTATTATATCATCCGCATATGCTAGTAGGGTATGGTTCTCATTTAATTCCATTATCTGTCGTCGTGGCATTCTCCTTAACACACTTTCTAACGCTAAGTTAAATAATACAGGTGATAGTGCATCACCCTGTCTTAGTCCTTTACCAACTTCAAAAGGGTCTGATAGCTCTCCTTGTACCCGAACCACACATTTTGTGTTACTGTTGCATAATTTTATTAAGTTAACTATCTTATTTGGAATACCTAGAGTTGTTAGGTTTTTCCATAGTTTATTCCGAATTATACTATCGTATGCTTGCTTGAAGTCTACAAATACTAGATGGATATTTTTATTATATTCGTAATGTTTACTTAGTATTTGACGTAATGTGAATATGTGATCTATCGTTGACTTCCCCTTTTTAAATCCACACTGGTAGTCTCCAATCATTTGCTCCGATACATCTTGTATTCTTCGTAGGGGACATATAGACAGGACCTTATACCCAACATCTAGGAGAGATATACCTCTATAATTTTCTATGCATTTGGGATCACCTTTTTTAAATATTGGACAGATAACTGATGTTCTCCAATCGGTTGGAATTTCTTCTTTACGCCATATCATAGATATAAAATTAAATATCCCATCTGTTAGGCTTGGGCCTCCAAGCTTTAGTAATTCTGCGCAAATTCGGTCCTCTCCAGCAGCCTTATTATTTTTAAGTGATTTAATAATTGATTCTATTTCTGCTCTGTTTGGTTCTAATTCTTCATTTCTCAAGTTGTTGTTTGTGGGTTCACCCCATTCTTCGTCATCTTCTCCTTAGTTTAAATTGGGTTCGCTTTTCAGAAGTTATAGTAATATATGGTCCAATAAAATAAATTACACAATGCGTTTATTATTAAATTTACTGTTTGATAAAATAATTTAAAAAATAAATTGTATCTTATAGATATAATAATAGAAGAATCAAACAATATTTTATAACTCAAGAATAATTAAAATGTATAGAATTTGCCTATATAAACCCCTTCTATTGATAATGGAAAATTTCAGATAGCCAGACTATTTTAATTTATCATATGATCACTAATACTTTTGAAATAAAATCAAGACAGATTAAAATTGCTAAAAAAATATGTCCACTTATTCAAAAATTGGTTTTTTATGTCCAATTTAGAAAACTATAGATGTGGCACACACTTTTTTTGAACAGATATATTAACATGAGTCTTTGTTTTAACCGGACATACACTATTTGGCAAAACTGATAAATTCAATTTTGGACTGTAGCAAAATATAATAACAATTGCCATTGTAATAAGTACATTCTAATTCTACTAAAAAAAAACTTGTATTTGAAAAATAGTAAAACTTTAAATTGCTTTCCTGAACATTTTGGTATGTGACATTTCATATTTAGCCTATAATTTTTTATTAATATTTCAAGTTCAAATTGATTGTAGTTAAAAATTATGAATAGTTAAATTTTTATACCCGAAGATTGAAAATTTCTCATAGACAGTTCATACTGTAATCTAAAAATACTTCTAACACAGTTTTTTTTATAGGCATTTACATTTAATATCAATAAAAATAACACAATACTTTTAAATTTTCAAATCATATTTTAAAAACAATGTAATAAGACATGTTAGTTTATTAATTATACAATTTTTCTCATAATAACTATCATTATTTAAAAAAAAAAAAAGTATAATATTTTACTTATAACAATTAAATAAAGTTCTTAAATAGTTAGATTAGGTTTACACCAACTAACAGATTTTTTGTTTTGTTCCAATATAAATTGTTTAATTTTCATTGTAATATAATATTTTAAGAATTTGGCAGTTTCTTTTCTTAGGCGGTTTTATTATTGAGTATACGATCAGAAGTTGGTAGACTTGCAAGATGGATGATCACAAATGTTATTTTTGATAATAAGATTTTGAAGCCTTTGAAGTTTTTTTAACCAAAACTTCCGCAGACAATTTGACAGCATTTCTTTTAAGTACCATTATAAATTATAATACAACACTCTCCTACCTAACTACCTAAGTAACCTACCAACCATCGTACCATACTACTATTAAGCATGTAAAAAGCTAAAAACACATTTTGAAGAAAAAAAATTCACAAAAATTACATTTGAGTTAAACTGCATTCTTCCAATACTTCATATTATTTTCATCCATTAATTATCTACTTATCTGTTAAACCTCCAATAAACACATATAAGTAGTATAAGTGTAAGTAAAACAAAATTGAATTCTATTTATTTTTTTTATAATAAATACAGCGTTTAATTGTTTCATTTTCATTGTAAAAGAAAATTATTGTACAATTTGTACATAATATTATCTAAACTCAAGTACCAATATTAGAGTGAATTTCCATAACATTATCAAAATTTTAGGTAAAAACATTATCTTTGTTCTCGCATTAGTTTTTAATGATAATTAACTGAAAAATTTAAATATCGTACTTAACTAAACGTACTTAACTAAACGCGTGAGGCGTGAAAACGACATCGACAATTAGTTATTATGAATATTGAGTATTATAAAGGTCAATATAATATACGAAAATGTGCGTGTAATAGAATTATACATAACGGAACGGAGGACGCGACAATAATTTTATTATTATCGATAACGTTGTTAGCTGTGAGTGAGTGGAGTGGTGGCTGAATTGTCGACTGCTACGGTCGGTAACAACTGGGTTTTTGTAGTCTAAAAATATTTTCAATATTTTCATACACTTGCGTCTTACGAGTGCTGGAGTGCGACACCGTTGGCATATTATACTATTACACCACTCTGCCCGCCAGACAACAATATCGCGACAAAACAAAATTATTTGTCCGTAGTGGCGTAATTACGGGGGGGGGGATTTGGGTGTCGTATCCCCCCCATGACCTTTTTTTTTTAAAAAACTAAAGACTGTTTAACTGCATTTACCTATGTTTTTCTTTATCTAATAATATTATTATAAATAGTCTATATTTTATATTTCATAGAAATAATACAAAAAAACACAAATCCTTTATGGTAGTTGTACGTAATACCATTGATTATATTTATAATCAATGATAATACTTCGTAGTTCGTTTAGTTCGTTATAAACGTAGCCACGTATGTACGTATACTGTGTATACTGTATAGGTATCACTGTTGCAAAACATGTTGTGTATATTTTGACTTTTTGAGTATTGTGTTTGATTATGCATTGTGGAGTGGTACAAAAATAAACCACCGAGCGGTAAAAATGTAAAATATTATTTTATCGTGGATCGACGACGCTTGATGATTATCACGTTATTATATCTAGATTAAAGACTATCATTCTATTGAACTAAGAATAACTCATCGAATTATACATTTAATCGGAATTTTCGTAATGACTTTCGTAGTTTCGTAGTTTCGTCGTCATTCGGTAATCGGACAATCTATTTCAATTTACAGTTATAACTGTTATAAGTATAATACCTATTCAGTATTTGTAAATGTGAATATTTTGTAATTATTTATTCCATGTCTCATGCGTACATAAATATATTGCACTGAAAAGTGCTTATGATAAATACTTTTTATTTTTTTTTTTTTTGGGGGGGGGAGGGGTATAAGTAAAATGTTAAATCATTAATTCATCCCCCCCACAAACATGACCAAATTACGCCACTGTTTGTCCGTATTCTACGCGAGCATGATGTAATAATATTATTTTTGTTTTCAAACAACATTTGTCCGGCGAGTACGGCCAATGCGATATCGGACGCAGTTGCTTTCCAGTTTGAAGACGTTACGGTTTTATATAACTTACTATACTATACAAATATGACATTAAAATAAAAAATATTTAAAAGTATCCCAATATAGTCTAGGGGCTACGAAAATTGTGATTTGTATAAATAATGTAAGGTAATCGTAATTATTGTAGGTATAGGCAGTTGCGCAACTAGCACTAAATCTAAGGAGGGCTACACCTCCACCTCAATATTAACCAAAGGTAACATGTGGGGGGGGCTTATATCTTAAGATTTAAATACCACAAAAATATCAACATTGGTTTTAATTTATAGACTTATAGTATACATAAGTTGTTAGTATGTTATTCGAGATTCACTTTTCTTTTATTTACAGTTATAAATTGTTGTAAAATTTGCTCAGGATCAATTTTTACATCTTTTTCAACACTTAGTAAGGATAAATTACAGAAACGATCTTGATCTATTATAGACCTCAAGTAGTCGAAAATATTTGTTATTAGCTTATTACGTTGATATAAACGAATTAATAATTATACTAATTATAGCACAGTGGCGCAATTATCGGGAGTGTTGGGTGTGCAATTCACAGGGGCCCCCGGTTTTGAGGGGCCTCTAGATTTAAAAAAATCATGTACGATATTCCTTTACTATAATCTGTAATTTACACATATTATAATATTTGTTTTAATGTGCCTAATAAATAATTATGTCTTTACTCTTGAATTAGAGAATAATTCAAATTACGAGTATCTATGTGAGAAAGCAGTTAATTGTATCGTAATACAGTATAGGTCCGAAATGCGAGTATAGAGTTTGAGCATAATACACTATAATTGAAAATTTGAAACTTCTTTTATTATTATACATAATATTATGTTGGTGTGTGACGTGTGTATTGTTTAGTGTGTAAGTCATGACTCGTGACAATATTACGTATGTGTTTGACGAATAACGGTAGGTAATAAGACAAAATTATATATCTATAGAATTTTAGTATTACTAGGTATCTAATAATAATGAATTAGATACAAACAAAATTATTAATGATTTTGTTACCGTAAAAACAAGAAGAGTTAATTTTTATGTTTGATTTTATATAAAAAAAAATTTAACTAATAAAAATTAATAATATTAATTAATTAATACTGTGACATGTGAGAAAACAATATTTTTAAAAATTATAATAAGGTATAGCTGTTTTTCATTTTTATTATTCAGTAAGGGTCCCAGTATGGAAATTTTCACATAGGCCCCTCATTATCAAGTTGCGCCACTGTTATAGCATATTGAATTCAAGAATGTATAGAATATTTTTTTGTTTTGAGGGTTAAGCCCCCAAAGCCCCCACTAGTTGCGCTTATGTAGGTAGGTCTGTACCTATGTACGATACGTCGATACGACAGTGTATAAATTATTTCTGTTAATAAAAAATGTAAAATCAAGAACATTAATTTGATATTATAATATATTTTTTGTTTTTAATTGTCCAATTGTTCATTTAATTTGTTCGCGATTATGTGCTATAAAGTTTAAAGTAGTACAGAAGTGAGAATTCAGTAAACTTATTAGATAAATTCCATTATTCGAATAATTCAAATTGAAACTGTGACGCAAATTACCAAAGTTAATAATATTATATTATAATTATATTTAATATGTGTGAAATGGTATTTTTTCTAAAATATGTCGTAAAAAAAATATATATTTCGGGATAAAAAAAAAATACAACATAAAATATTTTAAATTTGCGTGATAAAACTTATTATGATTATAACAGCTAGATAATATCATTGACAACAAAAGTAAAAATATTAAATAAATATTGCAATTATATTGAAAATAAATTTTAGATCCAACTATCTAACGTAATATTATATTATTTGGTACTATAGTAATACCACTGGTTAATATGTGATATAATGTAAGTAATATTTCTTCGTGCATTATAATGTATTAAAATATGTACATGTCTTGTAAAATGTCTTGCCCGAAAAATTTTAGGCACCCCCCGAAATTCAGGTCTTCGCACACCTATGACTAGGAACTACGAGTTTGGTAACTGGTGAAATCACTAAAATGTTATTATTTTAAAATAAAAATTAATGATTTTATACAATTTGTTATGTTATATTCAGCCAATATTATACGCTGTATCTAAATAGGTAAATAATAAATATAACTCGTTTAGTTTAGGTAAAATACAAATTAATTTTTATACGTTCCTAATTACATTCTACTATTGTATTAATTTAGTTTTATAAAATATATAATACATAAGAATATCATACGATTTATGTATGGTGAATGATGATTTTGATATAATGATATAATATTAATTATTTTAATAATACCAAGACAAGTCGACAATTTGCTTGAAGATCTTTAACATAATATTTGCTGAATCGGATAGCAATTATTGTATACAATTATTTTATTATGGTATTTTTGAATTCGTAAATGTTAAGGGTTTGGGATATACTGGGCCTCTTATCTATTGCTATTGGATTATTGCTAATGTAATCCTCGTATAATTGGTTTAACTCAAAATGTGGAGTTTGTGCATGGCCCAAAGCCAATAATAATCTTGCTAAGAAGTTTGTAAGGAAAAGAGTTGTACCCAATGATCGCGATTTTATGTTTTTACCAACTCGCTGTTTTAATGGATGTAATAATATCGGTAAGCCTTTAAACGAATAGGTATACCTTCTTAGTTAATAATCACTTATTTAGATTTTAGAGATAACTAACTAAAAATTACCAGTATATTTATTCTATAGAGAGTTTGTTGGAAGCCCGCAATAGGTTAAAAAAAGCAGAAGATGTTTCTAACTTTTCAGATATAAAAAAAACAAAAAATGTATATCAAAGAAAAGAAAAAAAGTGGGTAAGTGAGTATCGCTCTGCTGTACATTAGGGGGTGGGGTGGACCTCGGACTAGGGTAGGTTAAATTTGAATGCAATGATAGGTATCATTGTATACGAAAAACGATTCTGAACAGAGATGATTTGTCAGTCTAGGATATATTATATTTAAATATTGTCATATATTCTATTTTGAAACAAATAGTATAGTTACTTTATAACAGGGGTCGCCAACCTTTTCAAACAAGTGAGCTACATTTGAAATTTTTAGTCCCAGGTGATCGACATCTAGGAGAATTTAGGTCTTTAGGAAAAGATTTGTTTTATGAGCAAAAAAAAAAAAAGGTCTGAAAAAAGGTGCACACTTGCACGTGACAACTAATAAATTGACAGTCGAGTTAAATTGACAATAATTCTGACTATTTATTGTAGCCGAGGCAATTGTTTTCAAATAAAAAAAAAAATTATGACTATTACCGATTGACCGATAATGGTAAATTCCTAGAATACAATATAGCAATCCACATTATCCGATTATTTATTACGCGATCGACCGACAATGGTAAAATTAATTTTTTTAACGATCGACCTATAGTCCTAGAAAGATCGACCAGTTGATCGCGATCGACTGGTTGGCGACCCCTGCTTTATAATATATGTTTATTAATAAAAAAAATATTTGGCAACATACACATAATGAGAGTATGACATTTAATTTAAATTTTGACATATTTCGTATAAATTTGAACTTTAAGCCCTTATAAAAAAAAATTGTGACTAACGATTTTGGATATTTTTTTATCACTATAAGAAAAACTTATAATAAACCTTGTATTAAATTTTCAAGATTTTCTGGCCACCCAAAAAATTTTTATCGGCATTTGAAGAAAAAAAACTTAGAAAAGTCGAAAATTTTAATTGTCTATAAGTAGCTTAAAAATGGTCAAAATATTTTGAAAATTTAACTGTAAGGAGATAACCATAATATAAACATTTGGTGAAAATTTCAAGTATTTACAATAATTTGTTTTTGAGTTACAGCAAAATCAAAAAACGATTTTGTCGAAAAGTGGTTTTTTGTAAAATTGCCATTTTTATGTCATTTTTTTTTTGTTTTTCTCGATTTTTTTGAAAACTATTTGAAAATTTTAATTTTGACCCCCCCCCCCCCCCCCCCCCAAAGTACCAACTAGATTCAATTTCCTCGGAGCATTATTACTGCTCCAAATGTTGTCGTCAGACACAAAAAAAAAAACACACATCATTGTAAAAGCAATACATTCATCACTCCGTTCAGAATCTAAAATGTACCATTGTCCCCCAGAAAATGACTCAAATGAAATTGGCATTGGTTGTCCTACCATTTCTAATGTGATTAGTAAGTTATTAAATATTTTAATGTTATAAATTTAAATAATGTTGAATGTGTGTTGTTCAATATCTTACAAACATATAACATAACCAGTAAATTAAACACTGAACATAACAAATGTGAATTACTTTAACGCTACCTAGTGCCTATATTTATTTGCACTACAATCTAGTGTCTACGACACACTTTGTGCACTCTGGAATCTCAAATGTCTACCTGAATTTTCATTGAACAATTAACTATATACAATACCCGTAGATAATGCCTACCACCATGTTAATATAGCAAGGGGCTTGGTAAATTGAGTCCGAGATAAGTTAGGTACATTTTGAAAGCGGTAAATTGAGTCCCGAGAAAAAACAGGTAGTAGGTAAGTTGAGTCCCGGAAAAAGACAGGTAGTAGGTAAGTTGAGTCCCGGAAAAAATAAGATAGTAGTTGAGTCCCGGGAAAAAATTGGTAGTAAGTAAATATTTTAACTTATGTTAATATCTTACCCCAACAATTGTAGTGTAATCACCTTCAAAATATAGTGTTAACTAATTGGTACCGCTCGTATTGCTGTAAAAAATATTAGTCTTGCAATATATTAACACATAAAATAAAAATTGTTTAAAAAAATACAATAATAATGTTAATAAAACAATAGTCATAATAATTTACACTCAATTTATTAACAAATTAATTTAAAAAAATTTTATCATTAAAATTTATCATTATTATTATATATATATTATGCACCCAGTAAAAATATAACAAATATTACAAATAATACGAATACTTATAAATGAATAAATTTCATTATTATTATACATTATACCTACATTATATTAGTATACACTCCATTTATTTACAAATTGTTTAAAAAAAATTATTATTGTTAAAAATTATCATTATTATTATATATATTAAGTATATTAAGTGTATCGTTATTTTATCGTTTGGGAAAAAAATAATTATATAATTAATAATAATTATTTCAAAATCTTATACATGCAGTCAATAAATGTCCAAAAACCACAAATAAAAATTGTAGTGCATATTTTTGCATATTCTGACGTTAGTACATGTTTGCAAGCATATTTTTAAATTTAAAATACATATAATTCGTTTTTCCCCGGGACTCAACTTACCTACTACCTGTTTTTTCCTGGGACTCAATTTACCGAGTTTGGGTCATTTGGGACTCAATTTACCTAGCCCCTATAGCAACTATCATGTATTATCTCTTAATATTCTAATTTAACAAATTAGTTTTTGTAATTTATATTTATATTATATCTAGGCACTATTCTGAATTCACCTAAATTTTTAATAAATATATTAATTATTAAAACATAAAATACTCAAAATTACAAACATTCCACATTCATATTTTCCACTAACTTTCTTCAATATTTATATGTATACTTTTGTTAATATGAAATACTCACTAAAGTTTCCCTTATAAATATGCAAAATATTACATTTTAAAATTTTGTATTTGATTTAAATACTGATCTATAAACAATTGTATATATCTAATTGTATATTTCCCATTATTTTTGTTAGACGGCTCAATCAATTCTGAAAAAGACACTGGTACACCATTATTGAATACTAATTGTCATTATATTGAAAATATTGATGAACCAATCATATCACCTGATATATTCTGTGAGTATTTTATTATATATTTTATTATTTGGTAGTATTTTAGTATTTGAATAGGTACCTTTAAATGGTACATATTTATCATGTGTGTGTGTGAATTGTGAAATGTGTTAAAATTGTATAATATAATATTTATTACAATATTTATTAAAATAACCAAACTGTGGGTATTGTGTATATTAAATATTGTTTATTTTTAAAGTAAAAACTTTTTTTTCAGCTAATAATGCTTTATGTTTGACTCCTGTTCGTTTGCCCAGCAAAATCATCAAAATTAAATCAAAATAACTCTCCCTTCAAAAGAATCAAAATTCAGGCATTATTCAAGAAAAAAGTTCATTCAACAGCTTTAAATGGTACCTAATATTATTATTAATATTAAATTATTATAGTTCCTACTTTTACACATTTT
The DNA here is from genome assembly GCA_020882235.1 of Schizaphis graminum. Taxonomy (NCBI): domain Eukaryota; kingdom Metazoa; phylum Arthropoda; class Insecta; order Hemiptera; family Aphididae; genus Schizaphis; species Schizaphis graminum. Next base: position 52,187,125 of record CM037031.1, on the reverse strand, counting down.
AAACTTCTTTCATTGGCGTAGCCAGGATTTTTTTTCGGTGGGGGGGGGGGGCTGATCAATTTTTTACACAACGGTGGTTTATTAATATATACAATAAATTATTTTACTTGTTAATTTTTAAATTTTCTTAACTTTTCGGGGGGGGGGGGGGGGGGCTGCAGCCCCTCAGCCCCCCCTGGCTACGCCACTGACTTCTTTAATAATATTATACTATATTATATTTAATTATTATGTAAGTAGGTATTAATGGTATTATAGTAGTTACGTATATTATATTCAACTGGAAATTGATCTTATTTTACAGATGATATTCTTAAAACAATAATGAGAAACCAACTAATTTTCAAATTCAAACTACGAACAATTGAAGAAAAACAAGATGTTATCATCAAAATGCTTGAAGATCAAGCAAGTAAACAAACTTTTTCAAATGGAGATAGTACTCTTATTGATTACAATCCTATGGCTGATTTGTTCCCCATAGAAAATCTAGATGATTTTTATAAAATAGAAGATCAAATTTTATTAGACAGTGAATACCGCAAAAAAATATAGTGAGTGATAATATATTATATTGTTGTTCTTAATAATATTATGTTAATATTTTATTTAAATTATATTTTTAAAACTATTTTATTATAATATATGAACTACATTTTATAAATTCATTTAGGTACGGGATCTATCTAACAATATTGGTGGGAAAAATGTTGGTTCATCAATAAAGAAAATGATGTTAAAACTTTTTGATGACGAATTGTTGCAACAATTCTCATTTGCTGGAAGAAAATTAACATAAAAAAAATGTATTCAGTCATTGGGTTGCTATAAATTAATTGATGGTAAACTTTAGATTTTAAATTTATTAAATAATAGTATAATTATAATTTTAATGTTATTCATTTTAGAAGCCACCAAAAAATTGTCAAATTTCAAAGGTATTTTAAGGCAAGAGGAGATTGACGAATGACGATGCTATTAAGTATATGCTTATTCAAGCACCATTTCGCTTAAAACTAAAATTAGAAAATGCAGCAATATGGTATAGTGCCATAAAATAACAATTACCTATAGTCTATACCTATCTGTATTAAATATTTTACTTTTAATTTTGAATAAAGCGCCTTTTCTGTTGTTCTGATGTTGTGTCAACTTTATTCTTAATACTTGATATTTTTATTTATTTTTTGGATTTTTTGACACAGTTGCATTATCACTTATTGTTTCTAATAATGAATCTGACCTTATGTTGTAATTTTCTGGAACTTTGAGAGTATTGCTATTGACCTTAATAAATTGAATATCATTAATCATGATATTATAATCAACTATTTTGGTTGATTTGGTTTTAGTTTCTGGAACCAAAATAGTGTCACTATCAACCTGTATAAACTCAATATCGTCCAAGTTATTATTATTTAGGACCTTAGTTGATTTAATCGATTTTTTAGATTTTTCCACAGAAAATCCATCGATTGCAGGAACATTTGGTTTAAAAAAATTGTTTTTGACTTCTTGTACAATTTGGTCATCAACAGTCTCTGAATATTTTTCTATTTCCTTGAAAGTATCTATGTCCATAACTAGAATAGGTCTGTGATCACTTATGAGGGACTCGTACACCAAAGCTGCAATGTCAACATTTGTAATGACATTATCAATGGTTGTTCCGTGATCTGTAGTAATACCGTCAACCAATATTTTGTAATTGAAATGTTTTAATATTTGAACTAGTTATTTTGGCGGTTTGTTGAAGTTTATATTGAAATCACCAATGAAGACAACATTATTTTTGTTGGAAGCTACCGTTTCAATGAAATAACAAAGTTTCTGTAAAGGAAAATTTGGTGATAAATATATCCCAATATAGGTAATATTATCAACGATAATTTCAATTGCTTCTAAGTGTGTGTTTTTCTTTTGATCTTGAAGCAATGTTGTGCTGCAGGTTATTTCTTTATGAATAATGGATTCTCCAACATAAAAAATTGAACCACTTTTACCATTTGCATGTATACTGTCTATTCTACAGCATTTAGTATGGTTTTTAATGGTATATGTGTCAATTGATTTTGAACCAGTTTCTTGGAAGAACATTATTTTAGATTGTAGGAGAGTAGCATTTTGTGTGTCATAATTCCAGAAAAGCGCGGAATAAAAGCACAACTTGGTGTCCTGAGTCTGCACATTTCATGTTCAACTTTTGCAGAAGGTTTTGGGTGACTTTGCAGGAAAGTAGTCTATACGGAAACCTTGAGCCGACGTTGCTCGACTACATCCTACATATAACATATTGCACTTCAATAATTTTTGGGGTATATGAAATGCTACAGATTAATATGTGGCAACTTGAATTTTGTGTACCATCAATGCCAAAGCTTCCACTAAGGGCAATTGCATTCTAGTTACTTTATGGTGCTCTGCATTACCGAGTTGAAATTCTAATTTTAGGATTTCAATTGGTGTCCACTTGCACATATCATCTGTGTGTTCGCCTTCGGTTTTAAGTTTGTCTTTTATCTTCTGTCTGGTTAGTGACCCCACATCTGGCTCATCAAACTTGATCCAAACCCTTTATGCAACTTCTTTACCTCCTGCAGTCTGTTCTTTGTTTCTTGGCAGATTCAATATCCGATCGTTTCGCAGACGTATCAATGGCTTCGGATATGAAACTAACTTTATTCATAGAGTTAAGCACTCTTCTGTTCATTTCGTCGACTTCGTTATTAGTAGCCCAAAGATGCATTACTTGTGGTTGAAAAGTAATGTCTAGATGGGTTATAAGATTTTGGAAATATTTTACATCACCTTCCTCCAACGGTCCTCTGGCCAACTTTGTTAACATTATTGCAAATTGTTTGTCATCTTTTTGGCGCATTATTTCAGTCAACTCATAAAACTTGATTTTTTCCCAAATAGATTTAATCGATAACATTTCTACAGCACTTGGAAATTTAGACAATATTTCTTCAAAACTATCGTACAATGCTGTTGCTAATACCGGTGCTAATTGAAAGAAATTGCCAAACACTATTATATTCATGTCACCAAATGGTTTATTCATTCTTAATATAGATCTCAATCGTTGATCCCAGTGTTTTTATGCCAACCATGGAAATTTCATCAATTATCAAAAGTTTTACATTAGCAAACTGATAACGTAGTGTATTTGAAATATCTGAATTTAACTTTGGTAATAATCCGGCAAATTGATTCAATGGTAGTTTGAACGCGGAATGAAGTGTTAATCCTTTTATTCCATATGCAGCTTTAGCTGTTGGTGCTGTCAGCAATACGGGAGGAAGTGACAGATCATCTATATCTGGTCTAAGATTTGCTATCCTAATTACAGATTGGGCTAATGCTCGTATAAGCATTGACTTTCCAGCTCCCGCTGGTCCAGTTAGGAAAATGGATTTATATTCATTAACATCTTTAATTTACAATTTTTGTAAAATGTCTTCTAATGATGGATCTAAAGATGAATCACTGTCCTCGAAGTCCCTGAGGTATTGCAGAAGTTTTTCATATTGTAGTGTACGAATTTTTCTTGTGATCGGATTACTTATGTCTTCTGTTAGCGGAGTCAATATACAGGTTTCATTCATTGGTGGATATGGTATGTTGAAGCGACACTTTTTCATTTGTTTGTCTTTGTCAGTTCTGTAACATGTGTGTGTATGGCTATGAGTATTTTTATGCAAATACTCATGGTCCGGACTTCAATCGTCTACCATACACGTAATGTATTTGTTGATAAGTGTTACACATGCACCAAAAGTTTTAGGTTTGACTGGGTCAAAAACAGGTGCATTTTCACACAATAGCATGTGTAGATGTGGACTGCCCCTATGTTGATATTCGACACGATAAAAGAAATGTTTCACACTGTGTTCTTTGAAAATAACATTTTTGGACTTGATCAATTTAAAAAGTGCTCTAAACCTATGATCAAAATAAGTAGCACAAACAACTGGGTCTTGTCTAATTAAATCAGATTTTTCAATTTTTGTGTATAAGTTAGGACAGTATCATCAGACAACGTTTTGAAGTAACGCAGTTTATACAAAATGTTTAACAAATCAGTCCAAGTTGATTCACTAGGGCTAAATGTTAAGAATAATGTCGGTTGACCTTCTTGACGCACCATGTCAAAAACATTTTTTCTCATCGCTGCAAGATATGAAGGTGAATTTTGTACGTTGTGTAACATTCGGTATCCTTTATCGTTATCTATCATTTTGTTTAGAACAGCTGGATTTTCTACGTCATTCGCAGTTGTGTTTCCTTTTTTGTTTTTTCGTAAAACAATTTGCATATTGCTTGCAATTAGTTTTTGAACTAATACCTTGCATTTAAAAAACAAGTTAGATGAGTCTGATGCAAACCTCCGATCTACGTTCAGCAGTTCAGACCTTACTACTTTTGAGTAATTTTTTAAAGGTGATTTATTTGTACGTGGATGCCCACCAAATAAATCAGGAAAAGCTTTTTCCTCTGCATTGTCATCAATAAGAATAGATAACGGTTTCATGCCTTCGCCTGGTGCAAAAGAAACAAAATCACAGTTTTCAATCATCGTGTCCATTGATCCCGGATTGATTGGTTCAATATTTGTATCTTCATCGTCTGTTCCTTTACTTTTGTGATCTGAGCCATTTTCCAAACTTTTTGTTGTTTCTGATACATGCGCCAGCAAATCTTTGTCTATTTCAGCATCTTTATATAGAGGTTTTTTAATCAAATCATTCAATGCTGATACTACTAATGATGGTCTGACATTTTGATAAAGATAATGTTGTTTAAAGCACGATTTTCTTTTTAATTTTACCTTCATCATCTTAACTGCAGCTAAATTTTCGGCACGCCTTGGCAAAATAGATGTAGTCTTAGTCAGATCTATTGGAACATTGATAACGTCTATGACACGAATAACATTTTTCTGATAAACCTTGAGACCTTTTCAAAATATATTCAGATATCAAAACATCTTCCTTCTGCCTGATTTCGTTAAATTTTTGCCGTTCTCGTTTTGTATAAGATATTGAATATGGTTTTTTCTTTTTAGTAGATACATTTTGACATAGGCTGCTATTTGATGGTAATCTTCGCTTTCTCATGTTTCGAACATTTTGAATTTGATATGTTTTTTGAAAACTGGATTTTCCATTCGTTTCAATCTGTTCTTCACACTGGCCACCTTGTTGGAATTTTTTACAACTGGATCTTGTAGTCGTTTCAACATGCTTTTACGACTATTGATCTGGTTAACTTTTTTAATTTCCGGATCTTGTAGACGTTTCAACATGCTCTTACGACTAGCGATCTGGTTAGCTTTTTTAATTTCCGGATCTTGTAGACGTATCAATATGCTCTTACGACTAGTGATCTGGTTAGCTTTTTTAATTTCCGGATCTTGTAGACGTTTCAACATGCTCTTACGACTAGCGATCTGGTTAGCTTTTCTTAAAACCGGGTCTTGCAATCGTTTTTTTGTACATTTCAAATTAAGCAATTTTCTTTAATTAGTAACAACGATATATTGGGACTCACGATATAATTGTTTTCTCAATTTATCATTTTCAAGTTCACGTGCACGAACAGTTTCTTTTTCACGGGATCGTATCTTATCTTCTTTTTTTTTTTTGAGAGCACGTTTCGATATTCGTCCCATTAAAAAAAAAAATTAACAACTTCCCAAACTGTGAGAATTAAAAAATAAATAAATAAAAAAAAAAATATTTCTGACAACCCTGACAACCTAAAAAAAAAGCGGATAAGTGGGTATCGCTCTGCTGTATATTAGGGAGTGGGGTGGACCTCGGACTATGGTAGGTTAAATTTGAATGCAATGATAGGTATCATTGTATACGAAAAACGATTCAGAACGAAGATGATTTGTCAGTCTAGGATATATTATATTTAAATATTGTCATATATTCTATTTTAAAACAAATAGTATAGTTACTTTATAGTATCTGTTTATTAATAAAAAAAGTATTTGGCAACATACGCATAATGAGTATGAAATTTAATTTAAATTTTGACATATTTCGTATAAATTCGAACTTTAAGCACTTATAAAAAAAAATTTTGACGAACGATCTCGGATTTTTTTTTATCACTTTAAGAAACCTTGTATTAAATTTTCAAGATTTTCTGGCCACCCAAAAAATTTTTTATCGGCATTTGAAGAAAAAAAAATAGAAAAGTCGAAAATTTCGATTGTCTATAAGTAGCTTAATAATAGTAAAAATATTTTGAAAATTTAACTGTAAAGGGAAAACCATAATATAAACATTTGGTGAAAATTTCAAGTATTTACAATGATTTGTTTTTGAGTTACAGAAAAATCAAAAAATCGATTTTGTCGAAAAGTGGTTTTTCGTAAAATTGCCATTTTTCTGTCATTTTTTATTTGTTTTTCTCGATTTTTTTGAAAACTATTTGAAAATTTTACTTTTGACCCCCCCCCCCCCAAAGTACCAACTAGATGAATTTTCCTATTCAAAGAGGGGCTGAAGTCAATTATCGGAGCATTATTACTGCTCCAAATGTTGTCGTCAGACACAAAAAAAAAAATAACACACATCATAGTAAAATCAATACATTCTTCACTTCGTGAAGAAATCTAAAACAAACATAGTTAGTTAAAACCAACTGGCATATAAAAATAAAAAACACTCCAATTTTTTAAATTGAATAATCCTCAAACTTTTTTATAATTATTCTAAGCTTAACTTATGGACAGCATAGTATTAAATTTTCAAATCTTAGCGTTTGATAGTAAAATATTTATAAATGTTTAACTACCAAATAGTGAAAAATATTCATGATTTAGACGAACTTTTGTCAATATTTGAATTTCAAATGCTAATACAAAAAAAATTGTACCTATGTATTTTTATAATTTTTGAATGAGAGTTAGAACAAGTTATGTGGACCCTGCAAATTAAATTTTCAAGTAATTTGTCCTAGCTAAATTTTTTTTATCAACATTTATAAAAAAAAATTGAAAATTTCAATTGTCTATAAATAGCTCAAAAAAAGTCAAAATATTTTGAAAATCAAATCACGTAAAGAAAATGGCAATCTAAATAACTGGTAAAATTTTCAAGTATTTACGAGTTATACTATTTGAATGATAACAAATATCAAAAATAAACCGTTATTTAATGCGGTTTTGTAAAAATTAAAATTTCAAACACTCATAAAAATTTTTGTCTGAATCCGGTAGAGTTTTTTTTACAGATATTTGAAGAAAAATGTATGGAGAACCTTGTACCAAATTTTCAAAACTTAGTTATAAAAGAAAAAATTTTTACGATTTTTCAACCACAAAATTACTTGCAAATTTTCGCAATTTTGACATATTTCGTATAAATTCGAACTTTAAGCACTTATAAAAATAATTGTGGCTAACGATTTCGGATTTTTTTTTAATCACTTTTAGAACAACTTATAAGAAACCATGTATTAAATTTTCAAGATTTTCTGGACGGCCAAAAAAATTTTATCGCTATTTTAAAAAAAAATTAAAAATTTCAATTGGAAAAAAATTGGAAATAAAATTAGGTAATTCATGATAATTCTATGTGATAGTAATTTTAATAAATCAAATAAAAAATCTATTTTAAAATATTTCCTTATAAATTAAATTAACAAATCAAAATAACAATTGATTTCTATGCTCTTTATGATAAAACCCAAAACCTTTACAAGACGGTGAAACTTCTTCATTCTCAATTTTTTTTCTTATGTAAGTCATTGCAAAAGATCTATAAGGAAGTCACTAATATCGTTTCTTCTCGGAAAAAATGTCATATAATTAAGTATTCCTGACATACTATGAAATATAAGCGATTTCAATAGATATAATGAAAATTATAGACTAAAATATTTAGTTATAAATAGAATTAATGTTTCAAAATTAGCATTATATTCTTTTTTTTTTTTTTATCAATAAAACCCAAAACCATTAAATTTTATAGTTAAACTATATCAAACTCGGTAGATTTATATTGTGCGAGCAACTGTTATGTCAATAAATTGTTGATTATCTAATACAACTATTTTTTCTATAACTACTATTTTTCGTATATTTTACGTGTGTAAGACAAAGACAGGAAATCAACACTTCCAATCCCCTTAATGGTTATTCTTATTTAAGAATATTATTATGTTACTGGTGTTTTATATTTGATCATATATGGATGGAAAATGAATAAGTGATCGCTGCATGTCTTATTCCAAGATTTAAATTAAATTGACCGGAGGGTTTTTATTTATAAGTTATAAGTATCTACAATTCATATGACTAGAATGTATGATAAATAGATAGTTACCTACAGTTATATTTTATTTTGCTGTTTTAAATTTTAATAACATAAAGATGCAAGTTTTTTTTTTTATTAAATAAAGTTGTAAAAATGTACCATATTAAAAAATGAATTATTTATTTATTATGTACCTTTTTACTGTTATTGTTTCAATATTTAAACTCTCAGTTGAATATAATATTAGGAATTAAAATCATATTTTTCAACTTGTCGGCTATCTGTACATAGTGCCCTAGTATTTGCTTAATTTTATCACTTCAAATTTTTACCAAAATGTAACCCAAATAACATGTCAGATATAAAAAATATGATTCAGATACTTATTAAATTTTAAATGGTCTAAAGTCTAAATTGTATTTTTATTTTTGTGTTGAGTCGTATATGTTTATGGATTCTTTTGGTCAATGAACGCGATCATTTTTTGAAAGAACTTGAACGAGAACGAATCCATTTTTTTAGTGAAAGTTCCGAACACTGTTTTTTTTTCATTAAGTGATTCATGATGTGTAATGTTTGTATTATTTATTCTATAGTTATACGCATTGACTTTTAAAAAAAAAGAAAATTGGCGGGCTGGTCTCGAGCATTCCATTTCGACGATAAAAGTGTTCGTAACATCATGCTATATACCGTTAAGCTTGTTTCTCCGAAATAAAGAAAATTAAAATGGAGAGGTGAGCGTCGCTTCTATAGTGTTATAGGGTGGTATCCTCATCAAAGTCGTTGGCGGGAATACCATTTTATTCCCGTTACAAACACACTGTCGGTAGTGTTGGTACCCCTTCTTCAATCATTGTTTTTGTTGTTTATCGTTCGAAGATTCATAGTTGTCTTTCATTTACTTGGGTCCCGCCACACGGTTGACATCTCCAACCCTGTAAACTCATTTCAGATATTTTCATTGACAAGTCTTCGATATGAATCCCAGGTGAGTAACAACTATAATATTTATGCACACGCATGTGCTTCCGAATTTCCAGCAACTCAGTTTTTACCCGCTGTTTTCATTGTTTACAAATGTTATCCGTCCCCATATAATCTGCACGTGACTAAGGTCCGAATAGTTTTTCAAAAAAAATCATATTCTTGTAGTTCATTGGTAATTTTGGCGATGTCGCCGCCGTCATCATTATCCAGATGTAGTTAATGGTGATTATAAGTTAATGTTCGGCCGTACAAATAATAAATTACGAAATCCATTTCGCATTTATAATGGATAACTCTACCTACATCAACAATTTTCCAATCGCGTATCTTGAGAGTTGACAGTGTTAAGTGTTATGCATTTCCTTTCTCTTATTTTATAGTCCTAGGTGACTAAGTAGAATATTATGCAATGCACATACGTATTCGCTTCCTGTCTAATATGGTTTTCGGACTTTCCTAAAAATTGTGCGTTCTTGTTTGTGTCAACCGTCAGGATCGACTAATTGGTACACAATTATCGTCGCAGTCACGGTATCATATACCTATCAAACGAACAAACAATAATAAAAAAACTATTTTTTACTTTGCATCTAGCTTTTAACACAACAACAAATAATTATAATTTGTTTTAATATATTATATTAATTTCAGTGGTAATTGTAGTCAAATTCAATCAAAAAGTATTTCATCAATACTAAGATTATGAGTTTTAATTATAAGTAATTTGACAAAAATTTTAAATATATGATAAATCTATTTTGATGTTTCAATTATCAACATATTAATGCAATTTTATTACAGGCCAAACAAAGTCACTAAAAATGACCCAGATTCTAATTATTCTAATTAAAAATTTATGGAGAACCTTGTACCAAATTTTCAAAACTTAGTTATAAAAGAAAAAATTTTTACGATTTTTCAACCACAAAATTACTTGCAAATTTTCGCAATATTGACATATTTCGTATAAATTCGAACTTTAAGCACTTATAAAAAAAAATTGTGACTAACGATTCCGGATTTTTTTTTATTACTTTAAGAACAACTTATAAGATACCTTGTATTAGATTTTCAAGATTTTCTGGTCGGCCAAACAATTTTTATCGATATTTTTAAAAAAAGTACTTAGAAAAATTGAATATTTTAATTGCCTATAAATAGCTCAAAAAAGGTCAAAATTCTTTACAAACGCTAATATAAACATTTGGTGAAAATTTCAAGTGTTTACATCGATTAGTTTTTGAGTTATAGCAAAATTGAAAATTCGATTTTGTCGAAAACTGGTTTTGCGTAAAAAATCCCGTTTTTTCCCTCATTTTTTTAGGATTTTTCCCGACTCATTTAAAAAATATTGAAAATTTTTAACTTTTGACCCCCAAAAGTACCAACAAGATTCAATTTCCTTTTCAAAGAGGGGCTGAAGTCAAAAATCTAAGCATTTTTACTGCTCCAAATGTCGTCAGACACACAAAAAAAAAAGAAACACACATCATTATAAAATCAATACATTCATCACTCTCTTCAGAATCTAAAATGTTATGAGGAAATTGAACTGGTCGATTTTGGAAATTAATTGTAAAATCAATACATTCATCACTCCGTTCAGAATCTAATAATGTCAATATATAGATATGCTTATATTTTAAATACTTTTAGGCTACTTATATTTTTAATCATTTTCGAAATTATATAATTATATAATTGCTATAATTTTACAAAAATTATATACAAATATTATATTGTTTATAATTTTTGTTTTGGCCGAAAGGGGAATCGGTATTTTTTAATTTGGTCGAAAAGCGAATCGGCCGAAAAAGGAAGGGTACATTTTTGGTCGAAAACGGTTTCACCCATTCCTTCCCCGTGTACTTCGTTGACCGTAATAAAAATTTATTCGCGTGAAATTTGGTTGCCGAATGCTAACATTTAGTATAACACTGACGTGTTTCTTTTTTTTAGTATTTAAAATCAGCATTTCTTATAATAATATTTTTTTTCACAATTTCCTTTTCATTTTGGACAAAAAAACCAATAATTCATAAAGTTTCAACAGTGTGAACAAAAAACAACGAAAAAGTTTGGTAGTATTATACTACATCAAATGTTCACTGAAATATCAATTTTTAATAAAAAATTAATAATCAATAATTAGTTACACGGGGAAAAATTGTTATTAATGTGCACATTGCCGATTATTTAAAAGATTAATAACTCGATTTTCATTAACTTATAGAATCAAAAATAGGCTCAAAACTTGCTCCGCTGTGTTTCTTTTATTAAAAAAAAATTAAGATCTTTATAACACTATATAGTAAATTATTGTATAGTATTGATGTACCTATATTTATTTTGAGTTTTCGCACTTGATATCATTGTATAGTATTTTTCAAATCCCTAGCGGATATATAATTTTCCGTTTTATGAATAGATATTTAGTACAAATTATCAATTACAATTATATTTATATTTATGATAATTGTGAATAAAAAAAAATTAGTAGGTACATATTTTTACTATTATAAACGTGGAAGTGTATACATATTTAGAAGGTACCTATACTTTTTAAGATTATTAAGTTCCAAATCATATAATTACGTATACATTTTTACATTGTCTCGACCTTTGTGTATTCCTACTCGTAAATAATATATTACATACCCACTAAACCCACGTATACTATTTAATACATCATTGCAAATTTTCATACGCATGATGCATGACAACATAACAATGATATAAGATAATATCTAATTATATATTATGTCTTAGGAAAATACAGGCTCTACTGATTGTCCATTAACACCAAACAGACAAACACATGATGAAACAGAGGAGTAAATTAATTTTTAATATTTTATAATTAAGTTTTTGTATAATAATATATACATGTATTATTTAGTACTTAATAATCATAATCAATACATAATACATAATCGATGGTCGAAGGATAGTAGACATAAAATTTATATTTGATACGATTGCAAAAATTAAACATGAGGGTTTTAGCTGTACATTTTCTGATTTAAATTTTTTGTATGAAAAAAGGATGGGCGTTTATAGTGAATTCGTATTTATTTGCAAAATGTGTCGTAAAAAAGAAATTATACCACAAAATAGTAGGTACACGTTTGTCTATAAATTTAGCCATTGTGTCATCTACAGTGAATACCGGTCAAGGTTATTCACAATTACAACAGTTTTCAGTTATATTAAATAAGCCATGTTTAAGTAATCCTCTATATCAAAAACTACACCAACAAATTGGAGAGCTTACAGAAAATGTTGCATTGGAGGCAATCAGGGGCGGATTTAGGTATGTGGTGGCCCCTGGGCGGAATATTGTGGGGGCCCCTTATACATAAACAAGGAAATATATTTTTTTACTTATTAAATAATATTTATTAAAAAACAATCAAATCGAGTATAACTAGTATATTAAGTGTAAGTAATTAAATGAAAAATAATAAATAATAATAATAATGTCAAGTAATTAAAATTAAATGCTTGGAACTACAACAAATAAAATATTTTTTCTGTATCATAATTTGAATATTATCAAATTGTGGGGTCCCCGAATTTGTGGAGGCCCCTGGGCTGCAGCCCACTCAGCCCTTCCCTAAATCCGGCCCGGGTCCGGACCCGTTATCCGATCACGTTTTACTCTATGCCGTTAAGTCGTTTGTTGTTTTGTTGTGCCTCTTGGCTCTTACGCTCAGCCGTTCAGCGTGCAACCATGTTTATAATTATTATAATATAATGATAAAGGTATTATAATCAATGGTGCAACGCATAGCGATTGGCGATTGCTATACAATAGGATCGCCAATAAAATCTGGGTCTTGTGAGCAACGTGAGCCGTTGCCGTTTTAGTCTGGTTGGCAGTAATGTTCTCCACCGCCGCAGAAAAGGCATCAGCTGCTGCTGTCGTATCACCACCGCCGCCTTAGATAACATAATTTACCTGCTGTTTGTTGTTGTTTATTATTTTATGATTAATTATTGTTCGGCACCTTCTGATCATACTCCGTTTAATAGTATATAATAATATTAAAAAAGTAATTAGGTGACACGGTAATAATTCTTCTTTTTTTTTAACCATATACCTACTATTGTTGCGTTATTTCATTTTATCATAGTTTATAAGACGTCCTACCCTCCGCCCGTTCGAATAGACAAACGTCGCAATATTAACGTGCGGAGACCAGCTAACGAAGTACTTCAATATTCAATAGCTCCTTGACGGTACGACAACATACATACCTATCATACAGCTGGGTGATTTAGAAACTAAATCTAAATTTTAAATAACTAAAAAAGAACATAAGAATATGTCTTCTCTATTTTATGTTATACTGTGAGGTTTACGGCCGCCGAACAAATCCATATTTTTACACTGTATGCATAGGTACAATATAACAGAACACAGAGCCAGCAGGTGAATAATTTTTAGCACTCACATCCCTTACACAAAAAGAAACTATTAATACTGGTGGGTGTAGATCTTCAACATGAATCATGTTTATTTCAATTTACCATGTGAAATTTAAAAAATTTAAAAACGCTGTTATGTATTAATTTATTATTATTAAGTTTTTATTTTATAATTTGTCATAATGATGTAATTGTATCCAAATTTTAAGGACATACAATTTTATTAGTAGCCAACTTATTTTATAATCTTATTACCTATTTATACGCTATTCTAAATGAGATGAGTATCGGGTGGCTAAAAGTTGTATGCATGTTCTTATTGTCGCGAGACAGAACTTAACACACTGGCGTACTGGGAACGTCGCGCGCGGCTTCTGACTGTTGTGAAAAAAAAAACTGGTAAACTGATCCATTTTAGAACATAGTATATTTAATAATTATATATTAAAATCATATAGACTAAATAATAAAACTAAAACAATTCCTATTAACATTTGATTGAGCTTAAAAACTTGCTTCAATTGTTCATATATTATTACAAAAAATTCTCACTAAATTTGCATTATGAACTGGAATAGCAAACATAATATATTGAAAAGGATTAAGTATATCAATATACTGTTTACAACTGTTATAATTCTAAATGAAATTAGTCAGTTTTCATAACAAAATTCTATATTATTTAATTTGCTTTTACTGTATTGTTTTTAATCCAAATGATTTATTAAATCACTTAGCATCATCTATAATATACAAACTTATATTTTTTATATAAATATATGTAGGTACTTTCAATATTTTCTCATTATGTTGAACTGTTTAAGTTCATACAAGAAAAAAAAATATTATTGATACATTCAGTCATAGATTCTAAACAGTTTTGAATAACCATAAGATATTGAGTAAAAGTAAAAAATTAGTTAAATTAATAGTAGAGTTATTTTGAGAAAAAAATATAGCAATTTTGAAACTTACTACATGAGCTATCTAAAATGTCCAAAATCTATTTTTTTTAAAACATATTTTTTTAACCTATAAATTAGACATCTGTATTGAACTTTAAATTTTAAAATTTTAATTATATTGTATTATATTGTATCAAAGTTATAGCAGTAGTATTCGTGTTACACAAACATGTAAAAATGCCATAACAAAAGAAAGACTTAAAGAACATAGTAATTAAATTCTTGTATTGATAAATACACATCTAGTTTCAATTTTTACACATTAATGGATACTTACAATGTAGAAAATAATTCAATTTTGATACATTAATTCCATTTATAAGTAAATATTTTAACCTATAATTTTCATTATATCTATTGAAATGGCTTATTTGCCAGGTTTGTCAGAAATACCTAATTTTATTTTTTTATATTTTTTTCAGAGACGGAACAATATTAAAGACTTCTTCATAAAGCTTTTGCAATAATTTGGACAAGAAAAAAAATGGAGTGTGATAAAGTTGCTATCATCTAAAAGTTTTGGATTTTGTCAAAAAGAGTGCGTTGAAATCTATTGTTATTTTGATTTATTACTTCCATTTATAAGTAAATATTTTAGCCTTTAATTTTTATTATATCTAATGAAATGGCTTATATTACCAGGTTTGTTAGAAATACTTAATTTTATTTATATTTTTTTCAGAGACGGAACAATATTAAAGACTTCTTCATAAAGCTTTTGCAATAACTTGGACAAGAAGAATAACTGGAGTGTGATAAAGTTGCTATCTTCTAAAAGTTTTGGTTTTGTCGAAAATAGAGCATATAAATCAATTGTTATTCTGATTCATTACTTTCATTTATAAGTAAATATTTTAACCTATAATTTTCATTATATCTATTGAAATCGCTATTACTATGGAATTCTTCTTACCATGAACATGGAATTAATTATTTGTATTGATATATAAATATTTAAAATTTGTAGGTTATCTATATGCATTAGAAGTTTTTAATAATGTTAATTGCTCTTGGGTTTCAAATAACTGATTTTAGGCGATAACTTATTGCAAACATTGATGAGTTTTCTACAAATAATGATTGCGATGGGCTGAAATTGCAAATCTAGTTTAATTATTTACATATTAATGGATACTTACCACGGTCTTTACATTATTTAAATAGCTCTATGTAGATTTAATCTAAATTATTAAGGCATATGTATACCTCATTAATCTAATTGAATATCGAAAAATAAGATTTATTACAAATACCTTATCAAACTTTATTTGTTTTCGTTCTGAAAGTAGTTGATATATATAATCAACAATTTAATGACATTACAGTAGCTTGCAAAATACAAATCTACCGATTTTAATGGAGTTTTTCTAGAATCTAACTATTTTGGGCTGTATTCATAAAAAAGCATAGAATATAATTCTAATTTAGATAGATTACTTGTATTTATATCTAAATATTTTAGCCTTTAATTTTCATTATATTTATTGAAATGGCTTATATTACCAGGTTTGTCAGTACTACTTAATTTTATTTATATTTTTTTCAGAGACGGAACAATATTAAAGACTTCTTAAAAAAGCTTTCGCAATAATTTGGACAAGAAAAAAAATGGAGTTTGATAAAGTTGAACCATCCTCTAAAGGAATTGGGTTATGTCAAAAAGAGTGCATAGAAATCAATTGTTATTTTGATTTATTACTTCCATTTATAAGTAAATATTGTAGCCTATAATTTTCATTATATCTATTGTAATGGCTTATATTACCAGGTTTGTTAGAAATACTTAATTTTATTTATATTTTTTTCAGAGACGGAACAATATTAAAGACTTCTTCATAAAGCTTTTGCAATAACTTGGACAAGAAGAATAACTGGAGTGTGATAAAGTTGCTATCTTCTAAAAGTTTTGGTTTTGTCGAAAATAGAGCATATAAATCAATTGTTATTCTGATTCTTTACTTTCATTTATAAGTAAATATTTTAACCTATAATTTTCATTATATCTATTGAAATCGCTATTACTATGGAATTCTTCTTACCATGAACATGGAATTAATTATTTGTATTGATATATAAATATTTAAAATTTGTAGGTTATCTATATGCATTAGAAGTTTTTAATAATGTTAATTGCTCTTGGGTTTCAAATAACTGATTTTAGGCGATAACTTATTGCAAACATTGATGAGTTTTCTACAAATAATGATTGCGATGGGCTGAAATTGCAAATCTAGTTTAATTATTTACATATTAATGGATACTTACCACGGTCTTTACATTATTTAAATAGCTCCATGTAGATTTAATCTAAATTATTAAGGCATATGTATACCTCATTAATCTAATTGAATATCGAAAAATAAGATTTATTACAAATACCTTATCAAACTTTATTTGTTTTCGTTCTAAAAGTAGTTGATATATATAATCAACAATTTAATGACATTACAGTAGCTTGCAAAATACAAATCTACCGATTTTAATGGAGTTTTTCTAGAATCTAACTATTTTGGGCTGTATTCATAAAAAAGCATAGAATATAATTCTAATTTAGATAGATTACTTGTATTTATATCTAAATATTTTAGCCTTTAATTTTCATTATATTTATTGAAATGGCTTATATTACCAGGTTTGTCAGTACTACTTAATTTTATTTATATTTTTTTCAGAGACGGAACAATATTAAAGACTTCTTAAAAAAGCTTTCGCAATAATTTGGACAAGAAAAAAAATGGAGTTTGATAAAGTTGAACCATCCTCTAAAGGAATTGGGTTATGTCAAAAAGAGTGCATAGAAATCAATTGTTATTTTGATTTATTACTTCCATTTATAAGTAAATATTGTAGCCTATAATTTTCATTATATCTATTGTAATGGCTTATATTACCAGGTTTGTTAGAAATACTTAATTTTATTTATATTTTTTTCAGAGACGGAACAATATTAAAGACTTCTTCATAAAGCTTTTGCAATAACTTGGACAAGAAGAATAACTGGAGTGTGATAAAGTTGCTATCTTCTAAAAGTTTTGGTTTTGTCGAAAATAGAGCATATAAATCAATTGTTATTCTGATTCTTTACTTTCATTTATAAGTAAATATTTTAACCTATAATTTTCATTATATCTATTGAAATCGCTATTACTATGGAATTCTTCTTACCATGAACATGGAATTAATTATTTGTATTGATATATAAATATTTAAAATTTGTAGGTTATCTATATGCATTAGAAGTTTTTAATAATGTTAATTGCTCTTGGGTTTCAAATAACTGATTTTAGGCGATAACTTATTGCAAACATTGATGAGTTTTCTACAAATAATGATTGCGATGGGCTGAAATTGCAAATCTAGTTTAATTATTTACATATTAATGGATACTTACCACGGTCTTTACATTATTTAAATAGCTCTATGTAGATTTAATCTAAATTATTAAGGCATATGTATACCTCATTAATCTAATTGAATATCGAAAAATAAGATTTATTACAAATACCTTATCAAACTTTATTTGTTTTCGTTCTAAAAGTAGTTGATATATATAATCAACAATTTAATGACATTACAGTAGCTTGCAAAATACAAATCTACCGATTTTAATGGAGTTTTTCTAGAATCTAACTATTTTGGGCTGTATTCATAAAAAAGCATAGAATATAATTCTAATTTAGATAGATTACTTGTATTTATATCTAAATATTTTAGCCTTTAATTTTCATTATATTTATTGAAATGGCTTATATTACCAGGTTTGTCAGTACTACTTAATTTTATTTATATTTTTTTCAGAGACGGAACAATATTAAAGACTTCTTAAAAAAGCTTTCGCAATAATTTGGACAAGAAAAAAAATGGAGTTTGATAAAGTTGAACCATCCTCTAAAGGAATTGGGTTATGTCAAAAAGAGTGCATAGAAATCAATTGTTATTTTGATTTATTACTTCCATTTATAAGTAAATATTGTAGCCTATAATTTTCATTATATCTATTGTAATGGCTTATATTACCAGGTTTGTTAGAAATACTTAATTTTATTTATATTTTTTTCAGAGACGGAACAATATTAAAGACTTCTTCATAAAGCTTTTGCAATAACTTGGACAAGAAGAATAACTGGAGTGTGATAAAGTTGCTATCTTCTAAAAGTTTTGGTTTTGTCGAAAATAGAGCATATAAATCAATTGTTATTCTGATTCTTTACTTTCATTTATAAGTAAATATTTTAACCTATAATTTTCATTATATCTATTGAAATCGCTATTACTATGGAATTCTTCTTACCATGAACATGGAATTAATTATTTGTATTGATATATAAATATTTAAAATTTGTAGGTTATCTATATGCATTAGAAGTTTTTAATAATGTTAATTGCTCTTGGGTTTCAAATAACTGATTTTAGGCGATAACTTATTGCAAACATTGATGAGTTTTCTACAAATAATGATTGCGATGGGCTGAAATTGCAAATCTAGTTTAATTATTTACATATTAATGGATACTTACCACGGTCTTTACATTATTTAAATAGCTCCATGTAGATTTAATCTAAATTATTAAGGCATATGTATACCTCATTAATCTAATTGAATATCGAAAAATAAGATTTATTACAAATACCTTATCAAACTTTATTTGTTTTCGTTCTAAAAGTAGTTGATATATATAATCAACAATTTAATGACATTACAGTAGCTTGCAAAATACAAATCTACCGATTTTAATGGAGTTTTTCTAGAATCTAACTATTTTGGGCTGTATTCATAAAAAAGCATAGAATATAATTCTAATTTAGATAGATTACTTGTATTTATATCTAAATATTTTAGCCTTTAATTTTCATTATATTTATTGAAATGGCTTATATTACCAGGTTTGTCAGTACTACTTAATTTTATTTATATTTTTTTCAGAGACGGAACAATATTAAAGACTTCTTAAAAAAGCTTTCGCAATAATTTGGACAAGAAAAAAAATGGAGTTTGATAAAGTTGAACCATCCTCTAAAGGAATTGGGTTATGTCAAAAAGAGTGCATAGAAATCAATTGTTATTTTGATTTATTACTTCCATTTATAAGTAAATATTGTAGCCTATAATTTTCATTATATCTATTGTAATGGCTTATATTACCAGGTTTGTTAGAAATACTTAATTTTATTTATATTTTTTTCAGAGACGGAACAATATTAAAGACTTCTTCATAAAGCTTTTGCAATAACTTGGACAAGAAGAATAACTGGAGTGTGATAAAGTTGCTATCTTCTAAAAGTTTTGGTTTTGTCGAAAATAGAGCATATAAATCAATTGTTATTCTGATTCTTTACTTTCATTTATAAGTAAATATTTTAACCTATAATTTTCATTATATCTATTGAAATCGCTATTACTATGGAATTCTTCTTACCATGAACATGGAATTAATTATTTGTATTGATATATAAATATTTAAAATTTGTAGGTTATCTATATGCATTAGAAGTTTTTAATAATGTTAATTGCTCTTGGGTTTCAAATAACTGATTTTAGGCGATAACTTATTGCAAACATTGATGAGTTTTCTACAAATAATGATTGCGATGGGCTGAAATTGCAAATCTAGTTTAATTATTTACATATTAATGGATACTTACCACGGTCTTTACATTATTTAAATAGCTCTATGTAGATTTAATCTAAATTATTAAGGCATATGTATACCTCATTAATCTAATTGAATATCGAAAAATAAGATTTATTACAAATACCTTATCAAACTTTATTTGTTTTCGTTCTAAAAGTAGTTGATATATATAATCAACAATTTAATGACATTACAGTAGCTTGCAAAATACAAATCTACCGATTTTAATGGAGTTTTTCTAGAATCTAACTATTTTGGGCTGTATTCATAAAAAAGCATAGAATATAATTCTAATTTAGATAGATTACTTGTATTTATATCTAAATATTTTAGCCTTTAATTTTCATTATATTTATTGAAATGGCTTATATTACCAGGTTTGTCAGTACTACTTAATTTTATTTATATTTTTTTCAGAGACGGAACAATATTAAAGACTTCTTAAAAAAGCTTTCGCAATAATTTGGACAAGAAAAAAAATGGAGTTTGATAAAGTTGAACCATCCTCTAAAGGAATTGGGTTATGTCAAAAAGAGTGCATAGAAATCAATTGTTATTTTGATTTATTACTTCCATTTATAAGTAAATATTTTAGCCTATTATTTTTATTTTATATTGATTTTGGTACCACAGAGAATTACCATGAATTACCTAATTTTATTACCCATTTTTTTTTCAGAGACTGAACGATATTAGTGACTTCCTAATAATGCTTTTGCAATAACTTGGACAAGAAGAATAACTGGAGTGTGATAAAGTTGAAGCAGCATATAAAAGGTTTGGATTATGTCAAAAATACCTAATTTTATTTTTTTTATATTTTTTTCAGAGACTGAACGACATTAGTGACTTCCTATTAAAGCTTTTGCAATAATTTGGACAAGAAAAAAAATGGAGTGTGATAAAGTTGAACCATCTTCTAAAGGTATTGGGTTTTGTTAAAAATAGAGCATATAAATCAATTGTTATTCTGATTCGTTACTTTCATTTATAAGTAAATATTTTAGCCTATTATTTTTATTTTATATTGATTTTGGTACCACAGAGAATTACCATGAATTACCTAATTTTATTACCCATTTTTTTTTCAGAGACTGAACGATATTAGTGACTTCCTAATAATGCTTTTGCAATAACTTGGACAAGAAGAATAACTGGAGTGTGATAAAGTTGAAGCAGCATATAAAAGGTTTGGATTATGTCAAAAATACCTAATTTTATTTTTTTTATATTTTTTTCAGAGACTGAACGACATTAGTGACTTCCTATTAAAGCTTTTGCAATAATTTGGACAAGAAAAAAAATGGAGTGTGATAAAGTTGAACCATCTTCTAAAGGTATTGGGTTTTGTTAAAAATAGAGCATATAAATCAATTGTTATTCTGATTCGTTACTTTCATTTATAAGTAAATATTTTAACCTATAATTTTTATTATATTTATTGAAATCGTTATTACTATGGAATTCTTCTTACCATGAACATAGAATTAATTTATTGTATTGATTTATAAATATTTAAAATTTGTATGTAGTTTATCTATATGCTTTAGAAGTTTTTAATAATATTAATTGCTCTTGGGTTTCAAATAACTGATTTTAGGCGATAACTTATTGCAAACATTGATGAGTTTTCTACAAATAATGATTGCGATGAGCTGAAATTGCAAATCTAGATTAATTATTTACATATTAATGGATACTTACCACGATCTTTACATTATTTAAATAGCTCTATGTAGATTTAATCTAAATTATTAAGGCATATGTATACCTCATTAATCTAATTGAATATCGAAAAATAAGATTTATTACAAATACCTTATCAAACTTTATTTGTTTTCGTTCTGAAAGTAGTTGATATATATAATCAACAATTTAATGACATTACAGTAGCTTGCAAAATACAAATCTACCGATTTTAATGGAGTTTTTCTAGAATCTAACTATTTTGGGCTTTATTCATATAAAAACATAGAATATAATTCTAATTTTGATAGATTAATTGTATTTATATCTAAATATTTTAGCCTTTAATTTTCATTATATTTATTGAAATGGCTTATATTACCAGGTTTGTCAGTACTACTTAATTTTATATTTATTTTTTTCAGAGACGGAATAATATTAAAGACTTCTTAAAAAAGCTTTCGCAATAATTTGGACAAGAAAAAAAATGGAGTTTGATAAAGTTGAACCATCCTCTAATGGTATTGCAGGGTGTTGTCAAAAAGAGTGCATAGAAATCAATTGTTATTTTGATTTATTACTTCCATTTATAACTAAATATTGTAGCCTATAATTTTCATTATATCTATTGTAATGTCTTATATTACGTTACGCTAATATTGTTCGATTTAAAATATGTAAAGATGTTTTAATTGGTATACAAATTTACTTTACATCGGTCGAAGCACTTTTTTGATTGTTTTATTGTTTAAAATAAATATTTTGATGAGAATAAATATTTTAAATTTAATATATTTGTCAATTTTTATTATTAAATATATATTGAAAATATTATAAATATCAAACTTGGTAGTTTTATATTATCTATAACAACTACTTTCACAAAGAAAACAAATATAATTTAATAATATAGTATTTTTAATAAAACTTTATGGTCGAAATTTATTTAGATTAATGAGGAATACATATTTACGATAATTTATAATAATATGATAATTTAATTTCATGTCCATGGTAAGAAGAAATCCATAAACTATTTTTCATCAGGTATAAATTGATTAATTTAAAGATTTTTTTTTTATTTTTTTGAATAGCGAAGGCTAAAGGTTTTATTTGGAAGTCGGCAATATCATTCTGTCTCCGAAAAAAAAAAAATGATAATAAAATTAGGTATTTCTGACTAATCAGGTAAAAGCGATTTAAATAGAAGTAATGAAAATTATGGACTAAAATATTTACATATAAAAGGAATTATTAAATCCAATTAACAATTGATTTTTATGCTCTTTTTATGACAAAACCCAAAACTTTTACAAGATAGTTCAACTGTTTCACACTCCAGTTTTTTTCTTGTCCAAGAAATTGTAAAAGCTGTATTAGGAAGTCACTAATATCGTTCCGTCTCTGGAAAAAAAATGGAAATAAAATTAGGTAATTCATGATAATTCTATGTGATAGTAATTTTAATAAATCTAATAAAAAATATATGTTAAAATATTTACTTATAAATTAAATTAACAAATCAAAATAACAATTGATTTCTATGCTCTTTATTATAAAACCCAAAACCTTTACAAGACGGTGAAACTTAATCATTCTCAATTTTTTTTTATTATGTAAGTCATTGCAAAAGATCTATAAGGAAGTCACTAATATCGTTCCTTCTCGGAAAAAAAAACTTAGTAAAATTAAGTATTTCTGACATACTATGTAATATAAGCGATTTCAATAGATATAATGAAAATTATAGACTAAAATATTTAGTTATAAATAGAATTAATGTTTCAAAATTAGCATTATATTCTGTATTTTTTTTATGAACAAAACCCAAAACCATTAAATTTTATAGTTAAACTACATCAAACTCGGTAGATTTATATTGTGCGAGCAATTGTTATGTCAATAAATTGTTGATTATCTACTACAACTATTTTTTCTATAACTACTATTTTTCTTATATTTCACGTGTGTAAGACAAAGACAGGAAATCAACACTTCCAATCCCCTTAATGGTTATTCTTAGTTAATAATATTATTATGTTACTGGTGTTTTAGATTTGATCATATATGGTTAGAAAAAGAATAAGTGATCGCTGCATGTCTTATTCCAAGATTTAAATTAAATTGACCGGAGGGTAACGACAAATTGAATGCAGAATTATTTTTAAAAACTGAGTTTTCATTTACTGAAAATTAAGTATCTGATGGTAATTAAGATAGTGATCCTAACAATTCCTGATTCAAATAAAGATTTTTTTGTTTAAATAAAAAAAAAAAAGCTATTAAAATAAAAAAATAACCTTAGATCAAGAACATTTAAATTTCTTAAAAACAAAATGTTATTTTAAAAAGTTTATTTGCATTTCCTAAAGTACTATCCAAATTCACCATGGACTGGGTGATGATTTGTTTGAAAACTTAATTTCATAAAATCAAAATAAGATGTTTTGATATTCAAAAAATTCACAATTGGTTTTCTTTTTTATTTATAAGTTATAAGTATCTACAATTCGTATGACTAGAATTAATGATAAATAGATAGTTACCTACAGTTATATTTTATTTTGCTGTTTTAAATTATAATAACATAAAGATGCAAGTTTTTTTTTTTTATTAAATTAAGTTGTAAAAATGTATCAAATTAAAAAATGAATTAATTATTTATTATGTACCTTTTTACTGTTATTGTTTCAATATTTAAACATTCAGTTCAATATAATTTAGGAATTAAAATCATATTTTTCAACTTGTCGGCTATCTGTGCATAGTGCCCTAGTATTTGCTTAATTTTATCACTTCAAATTTTTACCAAAATGTAACCCAAATAACATGTCAGATATAAAAAATATGATTCAGATACTTAATAAATTTTAAATGGTCTAAAGTCTAAATTGTATTTTTATTTTTGTGTTGAGTCGTATATGTTTATGGATTCTTTGGGTCAATGAACGCCTGTGGTGTATATAGAAATAATTTTTGGGGTGGGCTATAGTAGATAGAAATTATTTTTTGAAAGAACATGAACGAGAACGAATCCATTTTTTTAGTGAACGTTCCGAACACTGTTTTTTTTCATTAAGTGATCATGTGTAATGTTTGTATTATTTATTCTATAGTTATACCCATTGACTTTTTAAAAAAAAGAAAATTGGCGGGCTGGTCTCGAGCATTCCATTTCGACGATAAACGTGTTCGTAACATCATGCTATATACCGTTAAGCTTGTTTCTCCGAAATAAAGAAAATTAAAATGGAGAGGTGAGCGTAACTTCTATAGTGTTATAGGGTGGTATCCTAATCAAAGTCGTTGGCGGGAATACCATTTTATTCCCGTTACAAACACACTGTCGGTAGTGTTGGTACCCCTTCTTCAATCATTGTTTTTGTTGTTTATCGTTCGACGATTCATAGTTGTCTTTCATTTACTTGGGTCCCGCCACACGGTTGACATCTCCAACCCTGTAAACTCATTTCAGATATTTTCATTGACAAGTCTTCGATATGAATCCCAGGTGAGTAACAACTATAATATTTATGCACATGCATGTCGCCGCCGTCATCATTATCCAGATGTAGTTAATGGTGATTATAAGTTAATGTTCGGCCGTACAAATAATAAATTACGAAATCCATTTCGCATTTATAATGGATAACTCTACCTACATCAACAATTTTCCAATCGCGTATCTTGAGAGTTGACAGTGTTAAGTGTTATGCATTTCCTTTCTCTTATTTTATAGTCCTAGGTGACTAAGTAGAATATTATGCAATGCACATACGTATTCGCTTCCTGTCTAATATTGTTTTCGGACTTTCCTAAAAATTGTGCGTTCTTGTTTGTGTCAACTGTCAGGATCGACTAATTGGTACACAATTATCGTCGCAGTCACGGTATCGTATACCTATCAAACGAACAAACAATAATAAAAAAACTATTTTTTTACTACATGCATATATCATATATACATCAGACATGAATATGTCTTATAGCTACTAACTAATTTACATAAACTGCCTCTACGGGTGGTTCATAACGTCATGTTAATGCTCACCGTGTCGCACAAATGTATAGAACAACTCCAACCGGCTTATTCATAACACATACATGTCAAAATAGGTGTGACTTACTCGTTTGCTCTACTACTGGTTTAATAAATAAGACACTACACGACTATTACGCATTTACGCGCATATTAGTTTCGTGTTTTCCTTTATTAATGTGATCCTGCCATCTTTGTATATACTACATAATATTTCACGAATTTTAGTAGAATAAAAATGGTTGGATTTCTGTCTATTTGACAAACTTATTCATACAATGATTAGATGAGGAAATTATTTTGTTTTACAAATATACAATTTTTACTTTATAATTTTAATTTTTTAATTAACTAAAACAATAATAGGGAATCATAAGCAGAATATTTCGTCTATTGATAATATCATAAAAATCATATGATTTGTAAAGCATAACACTTATAGAGGTTACAAAAATAAAAAAAAGTTTAGTAACACTGTTTGGTAGTTATCTGCAACAAACTATTTTAAATATATGATAAATCTATTTTGATGTTTCAATTATCAACATATTAATGCAATTTTATTACAGGCCAAACAAAGTCACTAAAAATGACCCAGATTCTAATTATAATAACGAAGAAGAAGGAAAGGAAAACCAGGAGTATTTTGTGGAAAAGAAAGTTGCACAAAAAGTTGTGGCTGTTGATAAACTGCATGACCAGATTATTTATTATGTAAAATTTCAAGGAATTGAAGAACCCGAAGCGATAAAATCTAATAAGGCTAAAAAATTATACCCACAACTCATTATCGAATTTTATTCAACAATATTGGTATTCAAAAAAAAACTGTTTTAATGTTTTGATGCTTATAAATAAAAATATAATTTTATATAATTAAAGCAATTTTCACCATTTGTTATCTTTTATTATTATTCGACAGAACCCTAGTACTTTAGTATCATAAATTTTTTATATTATTTATATACATGAATAATTAGTATGACCATACTGCTGATTTTCCAGCAAGTCTCACTATAAATATTTTTATTATTTTAGGTCATAAAAATACACTGATTTTTACTTTGCATCTAGCTTTTAACACAACAACAAATAATTATAATTTGTTTTAATATATTATATTAATTTCAGTGGTAATTGTAGTCAAATTCAATCAAAAAGTATTTCATCAATACTAAGATTATGAGTTTTAATTATAAGTAATTTGACAAAAATTTTAAATATATATTGTACAAGAAGATTCAAAACAAACTACATATTCATATTCTATAATTGGTTGTTTATAATAATAATATAATAAGAATGACTAAAATCGAATATTGTATAATATCAATAAAAATATAATTTTATCAATTATAACATACTTATATATTGTTATTTATTGATAGTTATGTTACCCTTGTATTATCATAATCAATTAAATAGCTAAGAATAATTATTATGATTATCTTGAGTTAGTAAGTGTTTGGTATTTGAATTGTATTTAAATATTACAAATGTATAGATTTTTAAAATTAATTTACTTATAAATTGAAATGATCAATATTTTTATGTAATTTAACTAAAGTATCACAGTTATATTGGTTAATTTTTACAAAAATTATTGACTTATGCATTTTGTATATTAGTAAACAATTAATAATAATATAATATACATATATATATATATATATATTATATGTACTAAATTATAAATTTAAGTAGTATTATTAAACATATAAATGTTAACAAAAATATTATTTGTAGTTTGTACAGATGTTTAAAACCTGATAATGAAATATCAATATCACAATTTCGAAGAAGGATTAAAAAAAATATATGCTCAGTAAAAACAAATATATTATGTACCCCACAAAATAACAAATCTATTTCTTCAATTTCAATTATAAATATTGTTAAAAGTAATGATGAATTTAAATTACATAACTGTTCTGCTCATAGTTCTGCCTCTCAACAAACTCAAATAATATTTGATAGTAATTTCACTAGTATAACTTCTAAAAACTCTGATTCAACTGAAAATATGAAACAAATTTTTAAAGTTCCCACTCAAATTGACAATCCCCAAGCATTTCCACAAAATTTAGCATTCCGGGCTGTTCAAGAAAATATAAAACATACATCATTATTAAAGTTACTGGCAATAGTAAAAAATCACTCATGTTTCCAAGATATTCCTTCTGATCCACGAACACTTTTAACAACTCCATAACAAATTATACTGAAAGAAATACAACCTGGACTATATTGGCACTATGGCCTAAATATAAGAAATTTACAGTTTTTAAAGAAAAATGAAACATTTTATGTAAAGAAAAATATTCCAATTGAAATAGTTTTTAATGTTGATGGTTTAACTATTAGCCGATCATCAGGAGGCCAAGTTTGGCCAATCTTAGGGTCCATTTATTACTTTACTGAAGTATTGATTATTGGCATTTATTATGGCCAAAGTAAAAAACCTTATGACTCCAATTTATTTTTTGAAGACTTTATTGCAGAAGCTAAAGAATTAATAGAAAATGGAGTCAGTTATATGTGACAGGTATGGCTTATAAATAATAATATAATTTTATCAATTATAAAATACTTAAATGTTAGCAATTGCACTTCTTATGTTTTCATAAAATAATTACTATTTTTATTTCACATAATATGTATAATATTGTATATTATACAATTTAATAATACTATATTTTAAAATGTTAATATTTAAATTTATGTTGAATTTTTTCATTATTTATTTATTTAAATTGTAATGTAATAGAAAAAAATATATATAGGAAATAATATATATAATATATATAAGTTTATTTACTTAATATTTGGTTGTTTAAATATGGGTTAAACATTCTATACTTATTTTATATTAATAATTAAAGCATTTTTCACCATTTGTTATCTTTTATTATTATTTGACAGAACCCTAGTACTTTAGTATCATAGATTTTTTATATTATTTATATACATGAATAATTAGTATGACCATACTGCTGATTTTCCAGCAAGTCTCACTATAAATATTTTTGTTATTTTAGGTCATTAAAATTACTCTGATTTTTACTTTGCATCTAGCTTTTATCACAAAAAAAATAATTATAATTTGTTTTAATATTTTATATTAATTTCAGTGGTAATTGTAGTCAAATTCAATCAAAAAGTATTTCATCAATACTAAGATTATGAGTTTTAATTATAAGTAATTTGACAAAAATTTTAAATATGTATTATACAAGAAGATTCAAAACAAACTACATATTCATATTCTATAATTGGTTGTTTATAATAATAATATAATAACATAGATAATAAAGAATGGATAGGCCATGCTCCCTTATCACATGTTCCCGAACACATTAAGCAAAAGTGCCTTTTTTTTTTATTCCATGAATACATTTTTACTTCCAGCTTTATTCTAATATTCCACTCATTTTTAAAAATGAGGAAAACTTTTAATGAAGAAAACCTTCCGGGGGACTGTCGTCGTCGATCGTACTCGTTACCGCGATCACAACCGCTATGAACGCAAACGGTGAACACACCTCATAGTAAAATCAATACATTCATCACTTCGTTCAGAATCTATAAAATGGGAATTATCAAAACTACAATAAAATAAATATAAAATGGGTAGATAATAATATGATGTATAATTATTATAATAATATAATATAGTCAAAATTAAATAATAAATAAACAATGTTTCTATGCAATAGTTGTGCATACGTACAATATATAATATACATGTATTAATATTTAATAAAATCATAATAAAAAAAAAATTATACAATATAATAAAATAATAATAGTAAAAAGTTATAATAACGACATAGGTACCTAATAAGTAATATTAAGTAATACCAAAAAATTAATTATTTTGTCATTATTCATGATTGAAGAGTACCATTTTAGTAAATTTAGCTCTTGAACGGCCTGATTTTATATTTGTATCATTCACTTTTCGAACTTCATGAAATACACGGATGTCTACATATTTAAAAACAATTAACTTTATAATTTGATTCTTGTGTGTATCTAAAAACGATTCCTGATCAGGGCAGTTTGAAAAAAGTTCTCTGTTATACTTGTACAAATTTTGTTTAATTTTAACCAACAAATATAATTTGTTTTTAATATTGTTGAAATAAGTTGGTGGATAGCTTCGGATTAATCTTTCTGTTTCTTGACAAACTAGTACTACACTTTTACTGGGGAAGATTAAACCACCACGATTTTTAATAGTAAGTAAAGTATTTCTATTATCATCTGAATTATTGGTAACTAGTTGTTGGCGCCGCATAAGTATATAGGTATTATTATATTGTACGCGCGTTCCGGTTTCAATATCTCGCCGCCGACCGACGCACACACACACACACACACACACACACACCTATTCGTTATTTTTGTATTGTTTTATTTTTGTAGTAATTATCAGGGCTTGAAACCGATTGAAATAATTTCGGTTTCGGTTTCGATTTTGTATACCGGTTTTTAATTTTTTGGATTTCGGTTTCAATTTTTCAATACCGGTATTAGGAAATTTCGGTTTTGGTTTCGATTTTGTATACCGGTTTTGAAATTTTACGATTTTGGTTTCGATTTTGTATACCGATTTCTAAATTTTTTGGTGTCGGTTTCGGTTTTAATTTTTCAATACCGGTATTAAAAATTTAAGTTTCGGTTTCGGTTTTGTATACCGGTTTTTATATATTTCGGTTTTGGTTTCAGTTTCGATTTAGATAAAATTAAAGTTGAAAAAGTTAGGTTACCTAACCTTAACGATAAAAATTAAACAATACTTACCAAATACCAATTAAAAGAAATATAATATTCATTACTATTAATAAAACAACTAATAATTTTGCAAATAATGAAATGGTTATCAACATTTTAATCACGATCTCACGGACATATTAATGGAATTTACGTATTTAAAATTTTAAAAACACGTAAATTAAAAAAAAAATTAACGGTTTACAATTTTTTCTTTTTTTGGTTTTGAATTTGATACCGGTTTCCTATTTTTTACGTTTCGGTTTTGACTTTAATACCGGTATTTAATTTTTTTCGGTTTTGGTTTTAAATTATAATACCAGTATCCAATTTTTTTCGGTTTCGGTTTTGATTATGGTTTCGGTTTCGGTTTTAAAACGGTTTATACCGGTTTCTGAAATCGGTTTTAAAAACGGTTTCAAGCCCTGGTAATTATTCGTCGCTGTGAATTATTATATAATATGAAGATAATCGCCGCCGCCGCATCGGCTGCGCGATTATTATTATTTTAAACACGGCCGCCCAAACCGTAGTCTCGCTCGTACTACCGTAGGTACTGTACTTATTATTTACGCGGACCATATATTATTAATTACGTGGCGCGAATCGCCACTAGGCTTATTATATTATTTTGTAGTGCGTGGGCGCGAATCGCCACTTGTTTTATTTATTATTAATATTTGTCGTGGGCGCGAATCGCCACCTATATTTTATACATTTTGCGTATTTTATATATTTTTATTGTGCCGGGCGCTAATCGCCTTTCACCGCATTTACTATTATATTGTGTACGCGCGCGAATCGCCGTACTTATTTTATACCTCTGGTCAAGGCACTAATTGTCATTATTATTATTGTTTTTAAAAAGTTACATATTATTATTTATTTAGCGCACTAATTGTAGAATCACCTAAAGATGGTGGTAAGATAATAGTGCAGCTCATAGACAATGAACAGTTTAAAGACTTAATCGGATGTCTAAACGACGGTCAACGCCAACTCTTATATCATACAACTAATGTCATAAGAAGTCAATTATGGGGAAAAGGTCATCCTGCGATGAAGGTATTTGTTACTGGACCAACGGGAGCTGGAAAGTCAATGCTTATACGAGCATTAGACCAATCTGTAATTAGGATAGCAAATCTTAGACCAGATATAGATGATCTGTCACTTCCTTCCGTATTGCTGACAGCACCAATAGGTAAAGCTGCATATGGAATAAAAGGATTAACACTTCATTCCGCGTTCAAACTACCATTGAATCAATTTGCCGGATTATTACCAAAGTTAAATTCAGATATTTCAATACACTACGTTATCAGTTTGCTAATGTAAAACTTTTGATAATTGATGAAATTTCCATGGTTGGCATAAAAACACTGGGATACATTGATCAACGATTGAGATCTATATTAAGAATAAATAAACCATTTGGTGACATAAATATAATAGTGTTTGGCAATTTCTTTCAATTAGCACCGGTATTAGCAACACCATTGTACGATAGTTTTGAAGAAATATTGTCTAAATTTCCAAGTGCTGTAGAAATGTTATCGATTAAATCTATTTTGGAAAAATTCAAGTTTTATGAGTTGACTGAAATAATGCGCCAAAAAGATGACAAACAATTTGCAATAATGTTAACAAAGTTGGCCAGAGGACCGTTGGAGGAAGGTGATGTAAAATATTTCCAAAATCTTATAACCCATCTAGACATTACTTTTCAACCACAAGTAATGCATCTTTGGGCTACTAATAACGAAGTCGACGAAATGAACAGGAGAGTGCTTAACTCTATGAATCAAGTTAGTTTCATATCCGAAGCCATTGATACGTCTGCGAAACGATCGTATATTGAATCTGCCAAGAAACTGCCACGACAAAAGACTATGGGTTTAGCTTTAAGATTAGTTTTAAAAGAAACAGCTAAATACATGGTGATAGCTAACATTTCATTCGAAGACGGCATACCAAGTACAATAACCATGCCGTATATGCAAATGCGTCCCAATTGAAAAATAAAATACTTGTTTCAAAATAGAATATATTACAATATTTAAATATAATATATCCTAGACTGACAAATCATCTCCGTTCAGAATCGTTTTTCGTATACAATGATACCTATCATTGCATTCAAATTTAACCTACCATAGTCCGAAGTCCGCCCCACCCCCTAATGTACAGCAGAGCGATACTCACCCACTTTTTTTACAGTTTATTATTTATAACTTTTAGTTTAAGAAGGATTTTTTCACATGTTACATAAAAATAAAACTGAATAAATTGAATTACATGTAAGAATAAAAAAGACATTTTAATATAAAATTTAAAAGTAATACTTCATATAATTAATACTACCTATCTTAGATTCTGCTCTACTAATATGTGCTAAGAAAACAAGAATACAAGACTCAGTGTAAACAAAATTCCATTAATATATACCTACTAAAATAATTATAATACCAATAGGTTTATACCTTATATTGTCTAGTTCTCCTTGGTTGACATCATCATTTTCATCACTTGAACTTGATTTTGAACAAGACATATTTATTTAGATACCTACTGATTAAGGATTATACGCAAATCAAATTGAAAATCTAAATACAGGCATAAACATAAAATGAGAACAATTTTACACCGCTTTCATCACCTAAGAGATTAAAGTACACAGTACTTACCGGTTAGGTTTATAATTTTATATTTAATACAAAAGTAGTCACAATATATAATAAATAGTTCATTCGAGACACTTTGTCGACAGACGCAAAATCAGGTGTGGTTGTTATCAGAGTTCTAACACACACTCACGGATAAAAGTGTAAACATGCATTTTAACGATATTTATAGATTTCCAAATAATTTACTAATTTTATGGCCAACGGTCGTTGTAAAAAGTCACAGTGGCTACTCAAGCTATACCAAGTGTACTAAAAAAGGTGAGTATCAAAACCGAAAAATTGCATTTTCTGATAAACCTATAGTCGATTATGAACTGATGAAGATTTTATTAACAAAACTTCTGAGGGTTATCATCTTGGAACAAGTCTTTTGTAAAATATTCCACAGTTTGGTCTTGTTTCTCATGTGCCATTAGATTACCAACATCTTCTTTGTTTAGGAGTGGTTTAAAAGCTTATAAATATTTGGCTCTGTGATGCTTTGAAAGTTCGATTACCCTCTCGTAAGGTTCAAGTAATTTCAAATGCATTAGAAAATATTATAAGACTACACGTGCCTGTAGAGTTTCAACGTAAACCAAGAAGTCTATTTCACTTCCGTCAATGAAAGCTACTGAGTGGAGACAATTACTTTTATATATGTTAAAAATTAAGTTTAGTTAAGAAATTATGTTAGCAAATTGAATTAATATTGAGGGTTGGACACACTGATGGACCTAGGACGGTCCCTACCAGTGTGAACTCTATAATAAAAAGTCAGTTAATAACCGAACGTTGAAGTGTTATGTTCATCGCCTTAGTCCGCTTAATTAGTGTTTAACATATAGTGAACCAACCATTTTGAAACCTGTTTTATCAACCGAAGTATTTAATAATTTTCTCACTCTTCATGTAGCAATTACAATACTTTGTTCTAACAGTTATTGCTTAAATGAAAAATATTTAGAGTACGCACAAAATTGCTTACAACATTTTATAACAACATTTAAAATAATATATGATAGTCATCGTGTATCTCACAATGTACATGGATTGTTACACTTAACTGATGATGTCAGAAATTATGGATCTTTATATATGTTCAGTACATTTAAATTTGAGAATTATATGCAGCAGATCAAAAAAAAACTTCTTAGAAAAGACAAAAAACCACTGCAACAAATTGCTAAAAGAGTTCAAGAATATGAATGCATCAGAGAAACTATTGATGACACTTATGAAAAAAATACTCAAGATAATGATCAATATATTTTAAAAAATAAGCATCATAATGGACCTATTGTAGAAAAATCTAACCAACAGTATTCGATTCTGTTACATAATAAATTAAAATATTAAAATATTTTGAGTTTTCGCACTTGATATCATTGTATCGTATTTTTCAAATCCCTAGTGGATATATAATTTTCCGTTTTATGAATAGATATTTAGTACAAATTATCAATTACAATTATATTTATATTTATGATAATTGTGAATAAAAAAAAATTAGTAGGTACATATTTTTACTATTATAAACGTGGAAGTGTATACATATTTAGTAGGTACCTATACTTTTTAAGATTATTAAGTTCCAAATCATATAATTACGTATACATTTTTACATTGTCTAGACCTTTGTGTATTCCTACTCGTAAATAATATATTACATACCCACGTATACTATCTAATACATCATTGCAAATTTTCATACATGATGCATGACAACATAACAATGATATAAGATATCTAATTATATATTATGTCTTAAGAAAATACAGGCTCTACTGATTGTCCAATGTCCATTAACACCAAACAGACAAACACATAATGAAACAGAGGAGTAAATTAATTTTTAATATTTTATAATTAAGTTTTTGTATAATAGTATATACATGTATTATTTAGTACCTACATAATCGATAGTCGAAGGATAGTAGACATACAATTTATATTTGATACGATTGCAAAAATTAAACATGAGGGTTTTAGCTGTACATTTTCTGATTTAAATTTTTTGTGAGAAAAAAGGATGGGCGTTTATAGTGAATTCGTATTTATTTGCAAAATATGTCGTAAAAAAGAAATTATACCTACTGAGCTACAAAATAGTACACGTTTGTCTATAAATTTAGCCATTGTGTCATCTACAGTGAATACCGGTCAAGGTTATTCACAATTACAACAGTTTTCAGCTATATTAAATAAGCAATGTTTAAGTAATCCTCTATATCAAAAACTACACAAGAAATATTTTCGATGATACAATTATTGAAACTCCAAGAAAAAAAAAATTAAACAAAATAATACAACAGCAAAAAAAATTATTACACAATAAAATTACACATATTTCTAAATTAAAAACTAATATAAATAAATTCAAGAACCAAAACACTTTAAATAATTTGATAAACAACCATAAATTTCCATCGCATAATTCTAGAGCGATTGTTACAATGCAATTACGAAACAAACGTCGACCATGGACCATTCAGGAGAAAAATTTAGCTTTATCCTTATTTTATAAATCACCTACATCATATAATTTTTTACGCTTACAAAGAGTAAATTTACTAAGTCCTAGCACAGTTTGACGTTGGATTGGCCAGTCTAAGTACTTACCAGGTTTTAATAAATTATTTTTGGGCCATTTAAAAAGAAAGTTTGAGTTTAAAACATATAAAGATAAAGTATGTAGTGTTTGTTTTGATGAAATTTCAATTAAAGAACTTCTTGAATATTCTAAAGATTTTGATTTTATCGAAGGGTTTGAAGATTTAGGGAGGCTTGGAAGATCAAGTAAAACTGCTAATACTGCTTTAGTATTTATGGCCAGAGGCGTTTATACTTCATGGAAGATTCCAATTGCCTAGTTTTTAGCTCATTCAGCAGTTAAACACAATATATTAAAAACACTTATCATTGATGTTTTACAAGAATTATTAAATATTGATTTATTTCCAAAAGTTATAGTATGTGACCAAGGAACAAATAATCAAAGTGCTTTGAGATTGTTAAATGTTTCGGTTGATAGGCCCTTTTTTTACGTTGATGAACATAAAGTATTTGCTTTATTTGATACACCTCATCTGTTAAAAAGCATACGTAATAATTTTATTGGAAGTAATTTTAAAAAAGGTGACATTGTTATATCATTTAATGACATTGTGCAAACCTATAATATAGACAAAAAAAAATAAAAAAAAGTAGAGTATTATTAAAAATTACAGATGCGCATATAAGACCAAATTCCTTTCAAAAAATGCGCGTGAAGTTAGCTGCACAAGTATTTAGTAATACAATGTCGTCAACTATACGAACTTGTATTTCTACAAAAGAATTAAAAAACGAAACTGCAAATAACACTGCAGATTTCGTCGAATTTATAGATAAACTTTTTGATTGTCTTAACAGTAGAACTTTGTATAGCAGTAATCCATATAATAGTGCATTAACAGATAATAGTTAGTTAAAGAATTTTTATCAAAGGCTACTGATTATTTTAAAAATCTAGTTAAATTAAAAAATGGAAAAGTAACTAGGCCGCCGTGTTTCAATGGATTTATTCAAACTATAAATGGAGTACTGAGTTTTTATGAGGAAGAAAATAATAATAATATAATATTTTTACTAACAAACCGTTTAAATCAGGATGTAATCGAAAATTTATTTTCAATATTCCGTCAGAAAGGAGGTTATAATAAGAACCCTACGTCGAAAACATTAAGAACTTCCTTTAGAAGTACGTGTATATTTTCATTATGTCAATCAAAAGGGACGAACTGTGAAGAAGAAAATGCTGTTGATGACATTAGCGTAATGCATAATGATAATGATGTAACGATATCTGAAAGTACGAATGATTCATTATCGGATACTGAATTTATTTCTTCATTACCTTCCATTTCATCGCCTAAAAAATTAAAAGTACACGAAACAGAAAAAAAAATCTATTACTTTAGAAGATTGTTCCGTTACGTATTTTTCGGGATATTTAGCATACAAATGTATAGCAAAATTTGACTGTGAAATGTGCAAAACCAGCTTACAATCGACGAAAAATATGAATAATCAAAGTCAATTGCTTATTTTATATAAAAATTATCCAGATATCAACAAAGATGCGGGTCTCAAAGCACCAACTGAATTGTTTAACAGCATCATTGATCGCGCTCTATATATTTTCGAAGATGTTTTTTCAAAAATTCAACATCAGAAAAAAATTAAATTAATAAATTATTTTAAATTAATATCATCATGGATTAATGAAAATGAAAATGCTTGTTTTGAACATTATGTATTTATTTTCGAAAAACTCATCGTATATAAAATATTCAAAAAAGCAAAATATTTTTCAACAACATAATATAAAGCAAAAATAGCAAAATTGAAAATTCTCAATCATATTTAAAATTATACAATTAAATAATTAATTTAATATTAAATAATAAAAATATTGTTGTATAATTTATTTTTATTACCTATATTACTATGAAGTACTAGTAATAAATTTCTTATTATATGTGTTATTATATATTATTATAAACTATTTTAGTATTTTTGAATTTAATAAGTACCTATTTTAAATATATATTATTATTCTATAATTTATATTTCATATTAGTATGTGTTATGACTTATGACTATTATTACGTTATTATGTTTATCATAGTCGTTTGATCTATTCTAGGTTAAATGGTTCTTTATTGTTTTTATCGTATTCATCGTTGGGTATCTAAATAATATTATTTTCGTGTACGACCAAAATTATCAACCTTTGAGGTCACGAACTTATTACCGAATTCGGATATTAATAAATAATAACTAAATTAATAAATGTTATTTCATATAAAAATAGTTGTTCATTGATACAACGCCATCCATCGGCAACCAATATAAATATAATTTTAGTAGCCGAAAATCCCTATACTTTGGCTTATCTGTTTATTGTATAATCAATGCTAATATTAAGTGTAAGTAATTAAATGAAAAATAATAATGTCAAATAATTAAAATTAAATGCTTGGAACTACAAATAAAATACTTTTTCTGTATCTTAATTTGAATATTATAAAATTGTGGGGTCCCCGAATTTGTGGAGGCCCCTGGGCTGCAGCTCACTCAGCCCTTCCCTAAATCCGGCCCTGGTCCGGACCCGTTATCCGATCACGTTTTTCTCTATGCCGTTAAGTCGTTTGTTGTTTTGTTGTGCCTCTTGGCTCTTACGCTCAGCCGTTGAGCGTGCAACCATGTTTATATAATATAATGATATAGGTATTATAATCAATGGTGCAACGCATAGCGATTGGCGATTGCTATAAAATAGGATCGGCAATAAAATCTGGGTCTTGTGAACAATGTGAGCCGTTGCCGTTTTAGTCTGGTTGGCAGTAATGTTCTCCACCGCCGCAGAAAAGGGGCGCATGTAAATTCCGCCCGAAAATGGTAAATTCCGCCCAAAAAAAAAATGCAGGTAAAAATAGGTTCATGTAAATTCCGCCCGAAAAAAAATTCAGGTAAAAAAAAGGTACATGTAAATTCCGCCCAAAAAAAAGTTATGTATTTTTCAATCAAAACCAGTGGCGTAGCCAGGATTTTAAAATGGGGGGGGGGGCAAACCCAAAATACTAAAAAAACAAAATCAACTATTAACAATACCAGTTCATATTTTTATTTTTGTATAATTACATTTATATATATTACTTCATTTTGACCAATCTAATAATAACAAACGTCTATGAGATTTTGAAGAAAAAACTTGTATGACTTCTTCTTCTGTGACTTTTTCAGATTTGTTTATTTTTGCCATAGCTAACCCGTTAAGTCTTTTTTCATTCATTGTGGATCTTAAATAATTTTTTAATAATTTGAGAGTTGAAAATGTGCGTTCCGGTGTCGCCGATGTAACTGGTAAGGTTGCAAATAATTGTAGAAGTAATTTTACATTAGGTAATACATTTGAACAGTAATGTAATGCTTCTATAGCAGACTGGTATTTCTGCTGTACTACTTTTCCACTGGTTTCGCCACATAGTTAACTCTGCTTTGAGGTTTATCAAAGCATTTTCATGAAGATCATTTTCATACAGTGATGCAGCACTTATTATAGAGTCATTATCATATGCACTAAAATTGGCAGGGATTAACCCTTCAAGTGCTATGACTTCTTTCAATTGTTGATTGAATCTAGTTTGTATTTGTTGTAAAATACTATTAAGGAAAGGAATAAAAATTGATATTCGGTAGTATTCTTCAGGACTTTTTTGTATATTAACTCTATTTATTTGTCTTCCACATACACGTGGTATTTTTATTTCAACATTTACCTTGGTAGCAATTGAAGTAACTTCATTAAATATAACTTTAAAATGGTTTTCAACATCTCCACGAACAGCTTCAAACCTCCCTTTACCACAGTAACATCAGCTAAAGCTTTTGATAAATCTTGTTTTTTACTCTGCAGAATTTTACTCAAATTTATTGTGTAAGAAAAACAAGTAACCGCCACTTCTAACGCAACTAAAAATTCACTTTTTGTAATAGCACACTCTAACATTGTAGCCAAACTTGATGTTTCTCTGCTTGAATCTCCGCATTTTATTTCTTCTAATGCAGTAACAATATACACATACAATTCTTTAAAAGTCATTAAAGCTGTGTGCCTTTCAACCCATCGAGTTTCACATATAGTTTTAAGTTTTCTTTTTTTAATAGAACTGGATTCATTGGGTTCTGAAATTTCACTACTTTCTATAACAGACTTAAGTTTTTCTGTTCTTTTTGCAGAGTTAGAAAAAAAACCAGAAACAGACTGAATAGTTCCCATCATATTTTTTATTGCAGGTACATTACAAGCTTTAGACAAACATAAGTTAAGACAATGACAACAATGTGTGTAAAAAGCTAATGGTTGTTTTTTTTTAATTAATGATTGTACACCATTATTAACGCCCGACATATTGGAACCTCCGTCATAACCTTGCCCACGAAGGATTTCAAAAGTGAGACCTATATTTTCTAATAAATTTTGAATAGCAGTCATTATAGCAATTCCTGTTGTTGATTCCATTTTGATAAAACCTAAGAAGTCTTCACGGATTACACAGTTTAGTACATCTACATACCGAATACACAAAGTAAGTTGCTCTACTGTACTGATATCTGTGGTCTCATCACAAAGTATAGAATAAAACTTTGCAGTTTTAACTCTTTCAACAATTTTATTTTGAATAACAATCCTAGTTGATTCAATAATTTCATTTTGTATGGTAGGACTAATCATTGTACAATTTTTATTGGAAGTTTCTAAATGAGTTAAAAGATCTGAATCGCCACATTCAATTCTATATGATAGTAAGGCACGAAAAATTCCTTGTTCTCCACTTAAACATTTTTCTCTTGTGCCATTATCTTTCATTGACCCTATTTCTCGGTGACTGTGTAGAGCTAAATTATTTTGTGCGCAGAATATTATTGTTTTTACTATAGGTATGAGTCGTTTGCGATTATATTCTATTACTTGCTTATTGCGGCTGTCAAGAAGTACATTAACAGCTTTTTCATTTCCAGTTTCATAGTTATGCAAAAAATCATTAGCCCTCTGTGCTGCAAGAAGATGATATTCAGTCTTGGCATGATTATTTAAATCAGTCAGAGCATGCTTATATTTGACCATTGGTTCTTTAACTAGTTTACGAAGAGGCTAAAAATTAAAAAAATATAAAATTTAATAAAAATATATTTTGTATGTATAATGTATGTGTGCTTCAAACTACTCAGTACCAATGTGTATATAAAGTATATTTTATTCTAAAACTTATTATACCTGGTTGCTAACTCCTCCACCAGAAGTTGTAAAAATAACACATCATTTACAAAAAGCTCCTTGTTTATCTTTGCTATAATGCTATACGCCAACCAAGGAAACAGTTTTAAATATCTATGTTGAAATTTACGGGTTCGATTGCCTTCTATTTGTACTGGAAAAGCAAAGCTAAGTGGTGGCTCCCAAGTAAATTTCAAGCAAGCAATAATTTCAGATTCTTGTAAAGAGCGGTTTTTTATAAAAGAAGCAATATCATGCACATCATTATGGTTTTCTACAGCTAAGATGTTAGGTACTGGAGGAGTCTTTAAAGTATAAATATAAGCAATTAAAATTAAGTAAAATATGTACAAAAAAATCAGCATTACAGCGTACCTCAAAATCTTCAGCAGAAATTGTATCGTCTTCATACCTTTGACATGAATTATCATCAACAACGTCGTCCTATGAAACACAAATGTCAAACGTGTTCACATAGACTAATAACTAATGTTATAATTATTTTACATACCTTTTCAAAACATTTTTGTTTTTTAACAACCAAATTAAACAATGGGAACATCTTCTTTTTTTCGGACGTCATAATGACCTATGTGCACGAAACGTGAAAACTACAAATATCGCAATATTCACTAATAAATAATGATACGGTACGTGCTTTCGTTTTGAAGAACTGAAGAAGTAAAAACTATTAGAGAGTACTAAAGTAAAGACTTAAGCCACTTAAGGTGCCTTCACAGCAGTCAGCGGTTAGGCTAAAAACTGATAAGGCGCATATCGGCATGGTACGGACAGTACCAGAAAACAGACCGGGTTTATTGCCGCAGTGCGGTAATGCGGTATAGCACTGTAACAGCAGTTGTGGTCCACTGATATGAAAAAAACTGATAAGAAAAAAATTACTATCTAACAAATTGATGAAAATTAAGAGCAAAAGCGAATTCAACGAATTTTTCATACGTATAATATAAACAATATAATAAATTATGTAAAAACGTTGATACGGCCGATGGGGGGGGGGCATGGCCCACTGCCCCCCCCCATGGCTACGCCACTGATCAAAACCGTATTTAATAAGCTTTTATATAGAATAAATGTATTAATTACAGTTTTTAGAACATACAATATCAGAAACGAAAAATAAATAATGACAAAAGATAATAACTATAGATACACAAATAATCATAAGAAAAAAAAAGTTATAAGTTATAAGTTTATATACAAACTTTTAAATATGTCTTACATATTATTATTAACATAACATAGATTAATCATTTTAATTTATAAGTATTAAAATAAATATATATTTCACATAAAAAGTCAATAATTACAACATATTAAGTTATATACCTAACAACACATGACGTCCACGGGAGTTTCCCAAATGTTTCCTATCCAGGAAAGTCCCACGTATATGTCCAAAAACTAGCCTTTGAACTTCCCTTCCACAATTATTATAATATATAGAATTTATTTATATAAACTCCGTCTTAGAAGCCATTTATACATGACGTCCAGGGAACTTCCCGGATGTTTCCAAACAGAATAGTTCAATGCAGAATATATTATATGCAACTGACGCAAAAAAGTGCGCATGCCTACTGTTCTAAGACCTTCCTTAAGATTTCTCAGTAGTCAGTTCTCTTCCAGTATACATGAAACACCTCCACGCAGGGCCGGATCTAGGGGAGGGCAACCGGGGCGGTAGCCCCGGGGCCTCCACAAAAAAGGGGCCTCCACAATAGTGACTTCGGAAAAAAAAATCTTTCAAATTACAAATGCACCGTCACCCCGCCGCGCGCCGTCCCGTTGAAAGTGGCCAATAGGATAAAAATACATTTAAAACTAATTGCCGATGGGTAATTCCGTGAAATTTTATGTCGCCAGCAAGTTTATTTATCAGTAAATCCGGCGCGTCCTAAACCCCACCGCTACCACCACCGCCTATAACGATTGACGCGAACTCGCAAACGCTATACGCACAATAATAATATTATTCGATTTTC
This sequence comes from Schizaphis graminum, assembly GCA_020882235.1. Taxonomy (NCBI): domain Eukaryota; kingdom Metazoa; phylum Arthropoda; class Insecta; order Hemiptera; family Aphididae; genus Schizaphis; species Schizaphis graminum. Next base: position 52,143,832 of record CM037031.1, on the reverse strand, counting down.
CTTTTTCTATGTATGAGTTATATTTGTTAAATATTAATAAAAGAAAAATAATCAACTTTTGAAAAAAAAAGTTCATTTTATTTGTAAAATAATTTGGGGCCAGGGGGCCCCCACTCCTTTGAAGCCCCGAGGCCTCCACTTCTCTAAATCCGGCCCTGCCTCCACGCGGCACACAGTTCACCATTATTGTCCATTTCCAAAATTCTTACCGAACACGACTATGACTGATATATATATATAGTGATACGGTTATCTTGTCGTAATTATAGTTGAAATATACCACGTTCCTAATCATATGTTGTAATTACTTCATCGACCATCGTGGACAGTAGTAAGTTGTAACTTGTAAGTTACGTTTGAAACTGATCAGTAATTTACAGTAAAAAGTATTCTTTGGTAAAAGGCTTGCCGCTGAGTATACAGTATGCACTGTTTTTAGGTTATGTTTTAAATCTTTTAATGATAAATTTGACAATTTAACAATATTAATATCGGTATTCGGTAGTTAAACACGTAATAATTTATGCCATGGACACTGGACAGAAAATGGACCATTCAAAGTGCTTAGACTTACCCAATTTAAGGTATATATTACAATATTTATTAAACAATAATACACGTTGATAATGTTATTATGACGTTTAAACTTTAAAACAGTCATATATTAAATTAAAGTTTATACAATATGTCGGGCATAGGCTGGAAAGAAGATACATAAAACTCAGCATTCGGTCTACATATTATAAACTATGCAATTGCTGTGTTATCTTTAGCATTTTCATACTGCTTTTAGAAGGTTTTACCTACTTATCTTACCTATCCTTGTATTGTTTTTATATGTGTGGATTTTTATACTTTTCTCCCATTTATGACTATATAATAGACTTTATAGTATTTTATTTAATTGGATAGGTCCTCCACTTAATTGCTTAGGTGCAACCATAATAAAAGCTACTCAATAATACTAAAATAGGTACTCATTAATAACAGTTTTTTTAAATTACAAATATAAAATCACAATATTAATATTAACATAGCTATAATTCTGAGTAGGTATAATGGGTATATTCTGAGTTAGTTATGATGTACCAACCTACTAATAAATAAAATAGCCACCTACCTAGGTATATATATATATTTTTTGATATCCTTTTGTAAGTTAAAAAACAACATTGACACCATAATTATTATAGCATAGGTATTGAAATAAAATTAGTAGGCATATATTATACATTTAATTTAGGAATAAATTAAAGTTTTTTAAATAATGATTATCTATACATTTTTTTTTTTATTGTAGAAAACATAACAAAAAATTAAAACCATTAAATGCTATATCTATAAAACAATTTAGAAGAAGAATATTACAAGAGCGTGCCAAAGTTAAAACGTCAATAATAAATACAAAAAAAACTTTACTGACAAATGTTACTACTGTTACTAACAATAGTTTTATTTCTAGTGTTTCTCATAAAAATATGAATTATGATAATAATATAATTGAAATTGATGTACCTACTTTAAAAATTAATATTAATAGAACAGATACCTTAGATAATATTGAAATACTTGGGGATAGCAATAACCAGAGTCGAGATCAGAGTCATATTAATAATTCTATAAATGTTTTTTTTAATGTAAATAAAGCTAATTTACAAGAACAATTATCCGAATGGGCTACTCAACATAATATTAAACAGATAGCATTAACTCATCTTTTAAAAATACTCAAATTACATATTAATGATGATTTACCTATTGATGCCAGAACATTATTGATAACTCCCAGAACAACTATAGTTAATAATTTTACATTTATTTTCTTGTTAATTTAAAAAAAAAATATATGTTCTAGTTAATTGTTCAAAGAAGAACAACACATGCAAAAGAAAAATCACATTAATTTTATTAAATATATGTTGCAGGTAAAACCTATATGTCTTTCAAAGATTCTTAATAATCTTGCATCTATTTTCTTGTTAATTTAAAAAATATTATGTTCTAGTTAAATGTTCAAAGAAGAACAACACACACAAGAAGAAGATTACATTATTTTAATTAAATATATTTTTCAAATTATATTTTTGATTGTCATTCAAAATTTATCAATTATAATAAATAAAATATTATATTCGGTTAAAAAGACATTGTTATTATTTATTTTTTTGTTCTATTCATTCCGATATTCAATTAATTAAATTAATGAGACTTTTTTTAAGAATGTAAATGTAAATTTTCTAAGATTTATTCAGAAAATAAAAGGTATGGTAAAAGGACTTCCGCAGAATGGTCAAAAGTAAAGTCTTAAATGTAGTATATATAAGTATATAATATACATATGTGACTTCAGTCCATGGACTGCAGGACCATGAAGGGTTATTCTTCATAGACTTATAATGTAAGTGAACAGGACTTCCGCGGGAGGTACAGGATATATCCTAGAACTTCTATGGGATGGTAGTATTGCTACTAGTCTTTACAGGACATTCCTAGGAAGCGGACATTCATAGTTATGTTGGATAGAATATGTCCATCCCATACGTAGACTATGACATACACTGGAAGATCCCAGGATAATCCCGTTATCCTTTTGGGAAGGTAATAAAATACACAACAGGAATTCCTTGTGTTGTTAGGTTATATACCTATATCATATAAAATTACTAAAAATCGTAAAAATAATAATAATTCATTATAATAATATATACTAATAAGAATTTAAACATAATTATCGTAAAATCGTAAAAAAATTTATATTTATAATAATAAAGACAAGTCAAAATATAATAATCTAAAATAAAAATTGTAAATCAATCAAATTAAATTATTTGTTTTTATCAATCTCCCCAAAATAATGAACCACGTTTCCTACATAATTGTCTATAGATATTTCATTATTTTTATACTTTATAATTAAAGTTTGTGTGTGAATATGTTTTTTTTTTGATTTCGAATTTCTAAATTTATTTGGGTCATTTATGCTGTTCATTTTAATGTAATTTTCTAGTTGAATTTGTTTAAGTTTTTCTAAAAATATAAAAATATGAGGATGATTAGAATTAAAACTTTTATTAAAATGAGAATGGAAGGACTCACAAGCATTGGTCGTTCTGTTCAAATCTGCTGTAGCAGCAGCGCATATGTTTGGGAGTAAAGATGCGTCATTACTAATATAATTATTTATCTAATAAATAATTTGAAAATTGTGTTAATCTATGGTCATTTGGCTTAGAACTTATTAAAAATACTTCAAAATAATCAAAAACCATCTCGGGCTCTAAGAAAACTAATCCGAAACATTTAATTATCCAATTTCTAATTGTAGAAGCTTCGGTTTTATATTCTACACTTAATCCTATTTTTTGCACATACCTATACCGCGATTGTAATAAATGAAAGCGACAACCATAAATTTGAATATTTGGCCAGATGGATTTACATGCATTGTGTATAGCTTTTTCGAAGTCAATGACAAAAATCGAAAATTTGGAACTACCAAATTTAATATTATATAACACACAACGTCGCAAACGTACTGTCACAGAGTCACAAAACGCTTAGTTTAAAAATATTTATTTTTCCGGGCGGAATTTACATATTATACCTTTTTGTACCTGTATATTTTTTCGGGCGGAGTTTACAATCTCCCCGGAAAAGGCATCAGCTGCAGACGCTGCTGTCGTATCACCACCGCCGCCTTAGATAACATAATTTACCTGCTGTTTGTTGTTGTTTATTATTTTATGATTAATTATTGTTCGGCACCTTCTGATCATACTCCGTTTAATAGTATATAATAATATTAAAAAAGTAATTAGGTGACACGGTAATAATTCTTCTTTTTTTTTAACCATATACCTACTATTGTTGCGTTATTTCATTTTATCATAGTTTATAAGACGTCCTACCCTCCGCCCGTTCGAATAGACAAACGTCGCAATATTAACGTGCGGAGACCAGCTAACGAAGTACTTCAATATTCAATAGCTCCTTGACGGTACGACAACATACATACCTATCATACAGCTGGGTGATTTAGAAACTAAATCTAAATTTTAAATAACTAAAAAAGAACATAAGAATATGTCTTCTCTATTTTATGTTATACTGTGAGGTTTACGGCCGCCGAACAAATCCATATTGTTACACTGTATGCATAGGTACAATATAACAGAACACAGAGCCAGCAGGTGAATAATTTTTAGCACTCACATCCCTTACACAAAAAGAAACTATTAATACTGGTGGGTGTAGATCTTCAACATGAATCATGTTTATTTCAATTTACCATGTGAAATTTAAAAAATTTAAAAACGCTGTTATGTATTAATTTATTATTATTAAGTTTTTATTTTATAATTTGTCATAATGATGTAATTGTATCCAAATTTTAAGGACATACAATTTTATTAGTAGCCAACTTATTTTATAATCTTATTACCTATTTATACGCTATTCTAAATGAGATGAGTATCGGGTGGCTAAAAGTTGTATGCATGTTCTTATTGTCACGAGACAGAACTTAACACACTGGCGTACTGGGAACGTCGCGCGCGGCTTCTGACTGTTGTGAAAAAAAAAACTGGTAAACTGATCCATTTTAGAACATAGTATATTTAATAATTATATATTAAAATCATATAGACTAAATAATAAAACTAAAACAATTCCTATTAACATTTGATTGAGCTTAAAAACTTGCTTCAATTGTTCATATATTATTACAAAAAATTCTCACTAAATTTGCATTATGAACTGGAATAGCAAACATAATATATTGAAAAGGATTAAGTATATCAATATACTGTTTACAACTGTTATAATTCTAAATGAAATTAGTCAGTTTTCATAACAAAATTCTATATTATTTAATTTGCTTTTACTGTATTGTTTTTAATCCAAATGATTTATTAAATCACTTAGCATCATCTATAATATACAAACTTATATTTTTTATATAAATATATGTAGGTACTTTCAATATTTTCTCATTATGTTGAACTGTTTAAGTTCATACAAGAAAAAAAAATATTATTGATACATTCAGTCATAGATTCTAAACAGTTTTGAATAACCATAAGATATTGAGCAAAAGTAAAAAATTAGTTAAATTAATAGTAGAGTTATTTTGAGAAAAAAATATAACAATTTTGAAACTTACTACATGAGCTATCTAAAATGTCCAAAATCTATTTTTTTTAAAACATATTTTTTTAACCTATAAATTAGACATCTGTATTGAACTTTAAATTTTAAAATTTTAATTATATTGTATTATATTGTATCAAAGTTATAGCAGTAGTATTCGTGTTACACAAACATGTAAAAATTCCATAACAAAAGAAAGACTTAAAGAACATAGTAATTAAATTCTTGTATTGATAAATACACATCTAGTTTCAATTTTTACACATTAATGGATACTTACAATGTAGAAAATAATTCAATTTTGATACATTAATTCCATTTATAAGTAAATATTTTAACCTATAATTTTCATTATATCTATTGAAATGGCTTATTTGCCAGGTTTCTCAGAAATACCTAATTTTATTTTTTTATATTTTTTTCAGAGACGGAACAATATTAAAGACTTCTTCATAAAGCTTTTGCAATAATTTGGACAAGAAAAAAAATGGAGTGTGATAAAGTTGCTATCTTCTAAAAGTTTTAGATTTTGTCAAAAAGAGTGCGTTGAAATCTATTGTTATTTTGATTTATTACTTCCATTTATAAGTAAATATTTTAGCCTTTAATTTTTATTATATCTAATGAAATGGCTTATATTACCAGGTTTGTCAGAAATACTTAATTTTATTTATATTTTTTTCAGAGACGGAACAATATTAAAGACTTCTTCATAAAGCTTTTGCAATAACTTGGACAAGAAGAATAACTGGTGTGTGATAAAGTTGCTATCTTCTAAAAGTTTTGGTTTTGTCGAAAATAGAGCATATAAATCAATTGTTATTCTGATTCATTACTTTCATTTATAAGTAAATATTTTAACCTATAATTTTCATTATATCTATTGAAATCGTTATTACTATGGATGTCTTCTTACCACGGACATGTAATTAATTTATTGTATTGATATATAAATATAATAAAATTTTGTATGTAGGTTACCTATATGCTTTAGAAGTTTTTAATAATATTAATTTGCTCTTGGGTTTCAAATAACTGATTTTTGGCTATAACTTATTGCAAACATAGATGAGTTTTCTACCAATAATGATTGCGTTGAGCTGAAATTGCAAATCTAGATTAATTATTTACATATTAATGGATACTTTTCACAGTCTTTACATTATTTAAATAGCTCTATGTAGATTTAATCTGAATTATTAAGGCATATGTATACCTCATTAATCTAATTAAATATCGAAAAATAAGATTTATTACAAATACATTATCAAACTTTATTTGTTTTCGTTCTGAAAGTAGTTGATATACATAATCAACAATTTAATGACATTACAGTAGATTGCAAAATACAAATCTACCGATTTTAATGGAGTTTTTCTAGAATCTCACTGTTTTGGATTTTATTCATAAAAAAGCATAGAATATAATTCTAATTTTGATAGATTAATTGTATTTATAACTAAATATTTTAGCCTTTAATTTTCATTATATCTATTGAAATGGCTTATTTTACCAGGTTTGTCAGAAATACTTGTTTATATTTTTTTCAGAGACGAAACAATATTAAAGACTTTTTAAAAAAGCTTTTGCAATAACTTGGACAAGAAGAATAATTGAGTGTGATAAAGTTGAAGCATCTTCTAAAAGTTTTGGATTTTGTCATAAATAATGCATAGAAATCTATTGTTATTTTGATTTATTACTTCCATTTATAAGTAAATATTTTAACCTATTATTTATAATTTATATTGATTTTGGTATCATACAGAATTATCATGAATTACCTAATTTTATTTCCATTTTTTTTTCAGAGACTGAACGATATTAGTGACTTCCTAATAATGCTTTTGCAATAACTTGGACAAGAAGAATAATTGGAGTGTGATAAAGTTGAAGCATCTTCTTAAAGTTTTGGATTTTGTCATAAATAATGCATAGAAATCTATTGTTATTTTGATTTATTACTTCCATTTATAAGTAAATATTTTAACATAAAATTTTCATTATATCTATTGAAATCGTTATTACTATGGATTTCATTATTTAAATAGCTCTATGTAGATTTAATCTAAATTATTAAGGCATATGTATACCTCTTTAATCTAATTGAATATCGAAAAATAAGATTTATTACAAATACCTTATCAAACTTTATTTGTTTTTGTTCTGAAAGTAGTTGATATACATAATCAACAATTTAATGACATTACAGTAGCTTGCAAAATACAAATCTACCGATTTTAATGGAGTTTTTCTAGAATTTAACTGTTTTGGGTTTTATTCATAAAAAATCATAGAATATAATTTTAATTTTGATAAATTAATTGTATTTATAACTAAATATTGTAGCCTATAATTTTCATTATATCTATTGTAATGTCTTATATTACGTTACGTTAATATTGTTCGATTCAAAATATGTAAAGATGTTTTAATTGGTATACAAATTTACTTTACATCGGTCAAAGCACTTTTTCGATTGTTTTATTGATTAAAATAAATATTTTAATGAGAATAAATATTTTCATTGATTATAGAATTCTATAATCATTGATATTTTAAATTTAATAAATTTGTCAATTTTTATTATTAAATATATATTGAAAATATTAAAAATATCAAACTCGGTAGATTTATATTGTGCGAGCTGCTGTAATGTCATTAAATTGTTGATTATTGATAACAACTACTTTAACAAAGAAAACAAATATAATTTAATATAATATTTTTAATAAAATCTTGTGGTCGAAATTTAATTAGATTAATGAGGTAAACATATTTACGATAATTTATAATAATACGATAATTTAATTACATGTCCATGGTAAGAAGAAATCCATAAACTATTTTTCATCAGGTATAAATTGATTAATTTAAAGATTTTTTTTTTTTTTTTTTGAAAAGCGAATGCTAAAGGTTTTATTTGGAAGTCGGCAATATCATTCCGTCTCTGAAAAAAAAATGATAATAAAATTAGGTATTTCTGACAAATCAGGTAAAAGCGATTTAAATTGATGTAATGAAAATTATGGACTAAAATATTTACTTATTAATGGAATTAATAAATCCAAATAACAATTGATTTCTATGCTCTTTTTTTGACAAAACCCAAAACTTTTACAAGATAGTTCAACTGTTTCACACTCCAGTTTCTTTCTTGTCGAGTATTTGCAAAAGCTGTATTAGAAAGACACTAATATCGTTCCGTCTCTGAAAAAAATATGGAAATATAATTAGGTAATTTATGATAATTCTATATGATAGTAATTTTAATAGATATAATAAAAAATATATGCTAAAATATTTACTTATAAATAAAATTAAATCAAAATAACGATTGATTTCTATACTCTTTTTTTATAAAACTCAAAACCTTTACAAGACGGTGAAACTTAATCATTCTCAATTTTTTTTTTTATGCAAGTCATTGCAAAAGATCTATAAGGAAGTCACTAATATCGTTCCTTCTCGGAAAAAAAACTTAATAAAATTAAGTATTTCTGACATACTATGTAATATAAGCGATTTTAATAGATATAATGAAAATTATAGACTAAAATATTTAGTTATAAATAGAATTAATGTTTCAAAATTAGCATTATATTCTGTATTTTTTTTATGAATAAAACCCAAAACCATTAAATTATAGTTAAACTACATCAAACTCAGTAGATTTATATTGTGCGAGCAACTGTTATGTTATTAAATTAATGATTATCTAATACAATTACTTTTTCTATAACTACTATTTTTCTTATATTTCACGTGTGTAAGACAAAGACAGGAAATCAACACTTCCAATCCCCTTAATGGTTATTAAATTAATAATGGTTAATATTATTATTATGTTACTTGTGTTATAGATTTGATCATATATGTATTGAATAAGAATTAGTGATCGCTGCATGTCTTATTCCAAGATTTAAATTAAATTGACCGGAGGATAACGACAAATTGAATGCAGAATTATTTTTAAAAACTGAGTTTTCATTTACTAAAAATTAGTATCTGATGGTAATTAAGATAGTGGTCCTAATAATTCCTGATTCAAATAAAGATTTTTTTGTTTATATAAAAAAAAAAAAGCTATTATAATAAAATAATAACCTCAGATCAAGAAATTTCTTAAAAACAAAATGTTATTTTAAAAAGTTTATTTGCATTTCCTAAAGAACAATCCAAATTCACCATAGACTGGGTGATGATATGTTTGAAAACTTAATTTCATAAAATCAAAATAATATGTTTTGAAATTCAATAAAATTCACAAATGGTTTTCTTTTAGATTCTGAACGGAGTGATGAATGTATTGATTTTACAATGATGTGTGTTTTAGATTCTGAACGGAGTGATGAATGTATTGATTTTACAATGATGTGTGTTTTTTTTTAGATTCTGAACGAAGTGATGAATGTATTGCATTTACTATGATGTGTGTTTTTTTTTTTTTTTTTTTTTTGTGTCTGACTCCAACATTTGGAGCAGTAATAATGCTCCGATTTTTGACTTCAGCCCCTCTTTGAATAGGGAATTGAATCTAGTTGGTACTTTAGGGGGGTCAAAATTAAAATTTTCTAATAGTTTTCAAAAAAATCGAGAAAAACAAAAAAAAAATGACAGAAAAATGGAAATTTTACGGAAAAACCACTTTTCGACAAAATCGATTTTTTGATTTTGCTGTAACTCAAAAACGAATTATTGTAAATACTTGAAATTTTCACCAAATGTTTATATTATGGTTATCTCTTTACAGTTAAATTTTCAAAATATTTTGACCATTTTTAAGCTACTAATAGACAATTGAAATTTTCGACTTTTCTAAGTTTTTTTTTCTTCAAATGCCGATAAAAAATTTTTGGGTGGCCAGAAAATCTTGAAAATTTAATACAAGGTTTCTTATAAGTTGTTCTTAAAGTGATAAAAAAAAATCCGAAATCGTTAGTCACAATTTTTTTTTATAAGTGTTTAAAGTTCGAATTTATACGAAATATGTCAAAATTTAAATTAAATTTCATACGCTCATAATGCGAATGTTGGCCATAGTAACCATAGTAACATAATATAAAAACTATACTATTTGTTTCAAAATAGAATATTTGACAATATTTAAATATAATATATCCTAAACTGACAAATCATCTTCGTTCAGAATCGTTTTTCGTATACAATGATACCTATCATTGCATTCAAATTTAACCTTCCATAGTCCGAGGTCCACCCCACCCCCTAATACACAGCAGAGTGATACCCACTTTTTTATTAAATAAAGTTGTAAAAATGTATCAAATTAAAAAATGAATTATTTATTTATTATGTACCTATTTACTGTTATTGTTTTAATATTTAAAGTCTCAGTTGAATATATTAGGAAATAAAATCATATTTTTCAACTTGTCGGCTATGTGTGCATAGTGCCCTAGTATTTGCTTAATTTTATCACTTGGAAATTTTTACCAAAATGTAACCCAAATAACATGTCAGATATAAAAAATATGATTCAGATACTTAATAAATTTTAAATGGTCTAAAGTCTAAATTGTATTTTTATTTTGGTGTTGAGTCGTATATGTTTATGGATTCTTTGGGTCAATGAACGCGATCATTTTTTGAAAGAACTTGAACGAGAACGAATCCATTTTTTTAGTGAACGTTCAGAACACTGTTTTTTTCATTAAGTGAGCATGTGTAATGTTTGTATTATTTATTCTATAGTTATACGCATTGACTTTAAAAAAAAAAAAAATTGGCAGGCTGGTCTCGAGCATTCCATCTTGATGATAAAAGTGTTCGTAACATCATGTTATATACCGTTATGCTTGTTTCTCCGAAATAAAGAAAATTAAAATGGACAGGTGAGCGTCGCTTCTATAGTATTATATGGTGGTATCCTAATCAAAGTCGTTGGCGGGAATACCATTTTATTCCCGTTACAAACACACTGTCGGTAGTGTTGGTACCCCCTTCTTCAATCATTGTTTTTGTTGTTTATCGTTCGACGATTCATAGTTGTCTTTCATTTACTTGGGTCCCGCCACACGGTTGACATCTCCAACCCTGTAAACTCATTTCAGATATTTTCATTGACAAGTCTTCGATATGACTCCCAGGTGAGTAACAACTATAATATTTATGCACTTGCATGCCCTTCCGAATTTCCAGCAACTCAGTTTTTACCCGCTATTTTCATTGTTTGCAAATGTTATCTATCCCCATATAATCTGCACGTGACTAAGGTCCGAATAGTTTTTAAAAAAAAAATCATAATCTTGTAGTTCATTGGTAATTTTGGCGATTTCGCCGCCTTCATCATTATCCAGATGTAGTTAATGGTGATTATAAGTCAATGTTCGACCGTACAAATAATAAATCACGAAATCCATTTCGCATTTATATTGGATACCTCTATCTACATCAACAATTTTCCAATCGCGTATCTTGAGAGTTGACAGTGTTAAGTGTTATGCATTTCCGGTTAAAATCTAGTTTAGGGGCCAAGCGATTTTTTCAATTTTTTTTATCGAAACTCATGTATCTCACTGAGAACGATGGTGCAATCAGAATTTGTCGCTCTCATTTAGTTTCGAAGTTATGGCCTTCCAAAGTTTTCGATTTTACGTTTATACGCATGCGCGCAAAATAACTATAATAATGCGTGGAGGACCATTTTTGTTATTTTTTTGTACTTACGTATACGGTGCACCTTTTTTTTTTTTGAAACTTATGTAGTTATGTAGTATGTACTCTGTGACCTACTTAAGGTGGTGTAGCATAGCAAGTTGGGGGATATTTTCGATTTGCGGAGCGCAGCGACGGCGCCGAGGAGCGTATCGACGAGTGCCGATACACGCGTAATCACTGCAACTTTGAATTGCCATATCGCCAGTCGCCATATGGCAATATGGCAATTATTTATATACTACATATTATTTATTAATTTATTATATATAATATCAATTATAATTTGAAAAATACGTAAGATAAGATAAAAATTATTAAGTGTTTATAACTATATGATTATAGTAATGTTGCGAGCATGCGTATAAACGTAAAATCGAAAACTTTGGAAGGCCATAACTTCGAAACTAAATAAGAGCGACAAATTCTGATTGCACCCTCGTTCTTAACTCGATGAGATATATGAATTTGATAAAAAAAATTGAAAAAATCGCTTGGCCCCTAAACTAGATTTGTTCTGCATTTCCTTTCTCTTATTTTATAGTCCTAGGTAACTAAGTAGAATATTATGCAACGCACATACGTATTCGCTTCCTGTCTAATATAGTTTTCGGACTTTCCTAAAAATTGTGCGTTCTTGTTTGTGTCAACTGTCAGGATCGACTAATTGGTAAACAATTATCGTCGCAGTCACGGTATCATACACCTATCAAACGAACAAACAATAATAAAAAAACTATTTTTTACTACATGCATATATTATATATACATCAGACATGAATATTATGTCTTATAGCTACTAACTAATTTACATAAACTGCCTCTACGGGTGGTTCATAACGTCATGTTAATGCTCACCGTGTCGCACAAATTTATAGAACAACTCCAACCGGCTTATTCATAACACATACATGTCAAAATAGGTGTGACTTACTCGTATGCTCTACTACTGGTTTAATAACTTAAAACTTATTCATACAATGATTAGACGAGGAAATTATTTTGTTTTACAAATATACAATTTTTACTTTATAATTTTAATTTTTTAATTAACTAAAACAATAATAGGGAATCATAAGCATAATATTCCGTCTATTGATAATATCATAAAAATTATACGATTTTTAAGGCATAACACTTATAGAGGTTACACAAATAAAAAAAAGTTTAGTAACACTGTTTGGTAGTCATCTGCAGCAAACTATTTTAAATATATGATAAATCTATTTTGATGTTTCAATTATCAACATATTAATGCAATTTTATTACAGGCCAAACAAAGTCACTAAAAATGACCCAGATTCTAATTATAATAAAAAAAAACGAGGAAAGAAAAACCAGGAATATATTGTGGAAAAGATTTTAAAAAAGCGTACAAGATATGGCAAGGTAGAATACTTTCTCAAATGGAAAGGTTACAGTGATTCGGTGAATTCTTGGGAACCTAATGAAAATCTTAATTGTGAAGAATTAATCAAACAATTTGAAAGTATTAAAAAAAATAAGCCATCAACCTCAATTGATTTCGAATCTTCTGAAGAGTCTGAGCAGAAAGTTGCACAAAAAGTTGTGGCTGTTGATAAACTGCATAACCAGATTATTTATTATGTAAAATTTCAAGGAATTGAAGAACCCGAAGCGATAAAATCTAATAAGGCTACAAAATTATACCCACAACTCATTATTGAATTTTATTCAACAATATCGGTATTCGAATAATAATTAACTGTTTTAATGTTTTAATGCTTATAAATAAAAGTATAATTTTATCAATTATAAAATACTTAAATGTTAGCAACTGCAACTTATTATATTTTCATAAAATAATTACACATTATATAATAATAGTATATTTTAAAATTGTAATTTATGTTTTTTCATTATTTATTTATTTAAATTGTAATGCAATAGAAAAAAATATATATGCTAATTTAAGTTTATTTACTTAATGTTTGGTTGTTTAAATTTGGGTTAAACATTCAATACCTATTTTATTTTAATAATTAAAGCATTTTTCACCATTTGTTATCTTTTATTATTATTCGACAGAACCCTAGTACTTTAGTATCATAGATTTTTTATATTATTTATATACATGAATAATTAGTATGACCATACTGCTGATTTTCCAGCAAGTCTCACTATAAATATTTTTATTATTTTAGGTCATTAAAATTACTCTGATTTTTACTTTGCATCTAGCTTTTATCACAACAACAAATAATTATAATTTGTTTTAATATTTTATATTAATTTCAGTGGTTAATTGTAGTCAAATTCAATCAAAAAGTATTTCATCAATACATACTAAGATTATGAGTTTTAATTATAAGTAATTTTACAAAAATTTTAAATATGTATTATACAAGAAGATTCAAAACAAACTACATATTCATATTCTATAATTGATTGTTTATAATAATAATATAATAAGGATGACTAAAATCGAATCTAGCACGGGCGTAGGTAGGAAATATTTTTGGAGCGGTTTTTGTCTAAATCTATTTATTAATATTATAAAATTATGAATAATTTATTTATATGTGTTGAATAATATAATTGAGTACCAATACAATATTTTGTCTATATAAATCACAAATTTAAAAATATAAAAAAATTTTAATATAAAACTTTGTTTTCTTGGTTGAAGTTTAAAAATATTGATTACTTTTCCCGGATCAATATTAATTTCATGATGAACGGTTAGCAAAGCAAGTCTAGTTTATCGTTCATTTCCTGTAGTAGTAGTTGATAAAGAAAGTGTAGAAATAATAGTTAACAATTGTTTTATATTTGGAAAAAAATCAGAATCATATTTTAAAAATGCTTAAAATGCTGAGGATGGCCTATAATCTTCTTTTTCTTTAACCCATTTGGATTTCCACAGTAAATATTCTGAATTAAACTGTTGATGATCCGAAAGTATTGTTTTGTAAAAATCCCATAAATTAATAACATCTTTCTTATTTGTAAAAACAACTTTATTCGGAATAATATTTTGAAAAGTATATTTAAGTATATTTTCAAACTTACTTTTTAAATGTGTTGTAAAATGATCAAGAAATAGTATAAACAGTGATTTTTTATAATATTCATCAGGCATAGAATCTTTTTAATTGTTTAGATTAATTTGTTTTTTTGAAAATCTTGGTACACTCATTGTGCTACCTACATCAGTTAAAGTATTCGAAGCCATGATAAATATTAAGGGGATTGGAAGCGTTGATTTTCTGTCTTTGTCTTACACACGTGGAATATAGGAAAAATAGCTATACGCGCCTGACAAAAATTAAGGTACTTCTAGTTGTTCGATTTAAAATAAATATTTAAAGATGATTGAATTGGTATACAAGTTTACTTTGCATCGGTCGAAGCACTTTTTCGATTGTTTTATTATTTAAAATAAATATTTTAAATTTAATAAATTTGTCAATTTTTATTATTAAATATATATTGAAAATATTAAAAATATACTTCGACCGATGCAAAGTAAACTTGTATACCAATTCAATCATCATTACATATTTTAAATCGAACAACTAGAAGTACCTTAATTTTTGTCAGGCGCGTATTATAGCTATTTTTCCTATATTCCATGTGTGTAAGACAAAGGCAGAAAATCAATGCTTCCAATCCCCTTAAGTTAAATTCCATCTCAGCATTTTGATGAAGAGTATTTAATAAATCAATGACAACTTGAACATGATCACATGCTTTGGTAAGATCACAATCAATTTTTTGTAAATATTTACAAAGTGGAAGTGTAAAAGAAAAAACGGTTTCAGTTACGTTTAATGCCAATATGAAATCGGGTTTTATAATATTTGTCAGAAATGTATGTACTTTTTGTGTTGTTTCATTATTTATTACTTCTATTGTAGTTCATGAAAAAATTCAACATAAATTTAAATATTAATACACTATTATTAAATTGTATAATATACAATATTATACATATTATGTGAAATAAAAATAGTAATTATTTTATGAAAACATAATAAGTTGCAATTGCTAACATTTAAGTATTTTATAATTGATAAAATTATATTATTATTTATAAGCCATACCTGTCACATATAACTGACTCCATTTTCTACTAATTCTTTAGCTTCTGCAATAAAATCTTCCAAAAATAAATTGGAGTCATAAGGTTTTTTACTTTGGCCATAATAAATGCCAATAATCAATACTTCATTAAAGTAATAAATGGACCCTAAGATTGGCCAAACTTGGCATCCTGATGATCGGCTAATAGGTAAACCATCAGCATTAAAAACTATTTCAATTGGAATATTATTCTTTACATAAAATGTTTCATTTTTCTTTAAAAACTGTAAAATTCTTATTTTTAGGCCATACTACCAATATAGTCTAGGTTGTATTTCTTTCAGTATAATTTGTTTTGGAGTTGTTAAAAGTGTTCGTGGATCAGAAGGAATATCTTGGAAACATGAGTGATTTTTTACTTTTGCCAGTAATTTTAATAATGATGTATGTTTTATATTTTCTTGAACAGCTCAGGATGCTAAATTTTGTCGAAATGCTTGGAGATTGTCAATTTGAGTGGGAACTTTAAAAATTTGTTTCATATTTTCAGTTGAATCAGAGTTTTTAGAAGTTATACTAGTGAAATTATCATCAAGTATTATTTGAGTTTGTTGAGAGGCAGAACTATGAGCAGAACAGTTATGTAATTTAAATTCATCATTACTTTTAACAATATTTTTAATTGAAATTGAAGAAATAGATTTGTTATTTTGTGGGGTACATAATATATTTGTTTTTACTGCGCATATATTTTTTTTAATCCTTCTTCGAAATTGTGATATTGATATTTCATTATCAGGTTTTAAACATCTGTACAAACTACAAATAATATTTCTGTTAACATTTATATGTTTAATAATACTACTTAAATTTATAAATTTAGTACATATAATATATAAAATATATAATATATATAATATATTATTAATTGTTTACTAATATACAAAATGCATAAGTCAATAATTTTTGTAAAAATTAACCAATATAACTGTAATACCTTAGTTAAATTACATAAAAATTTTATTATATAGTTGTATTAAAAAAATATTGATCATTTCAATTTATAAGTAAATTAATTTTAAAAATCTATACGTTTGTAATATTTAAATAAAATTCAAATACCTAACACTTACTAACTCAAGATAATCATAATAATTATTCTTAGCTATTTATTTAATTATGATAATACAAGGGTAACAGAACTATCATAAAAGCAGTAACCAGATAAGCACTGCTAGTATAATCAGTGACATATTTAGCTTTTTGAAGTTTGCAGGCACTAGTCCTCTCATTTGTATGTATATGTACCTAAAACTTTTTAAATACAATTCTTGTTTTTATTTATATTATGTTTATAAAAAACGTACTAAAAAGAATTTACTTAATACTATTAGTTCTATTTTTAAAAAGAAGCCCCAAAAAAGCTGCCCTAGGCTCTAATTTAGTATAGCCCTAATACTGAATATAGTAACATAAATACAATGTTTGTATTATCAATAAGTACAATCCATAAATTATTCAGTAAAATCTTGACAACATTATAATAAACTTACTTTCAAAAAGTATTGAAAATTACTTACTTATTTATTATACTTAAAAAATTTTAAGCAGATTACATAACTTATTACAAGAAAATTTTTATTTTATTTTACAGTAAGTAGGTATTTACCAAGATTCCATAGAGTACCCTAGTTAATATACAGCCATAAGTACCTTGGACACAAACCAAATAACATAAACTACCTAGGTTTTAAATTATTTTTTTTTTTTTTTTGAGCCTATAGAGTTTATAGTATAGATAGTTCAAATAATAATGAATATCATAGAAGTATTTACAGTTTGAAATTTGTATTAAATTGAAAACATTTTGTGAAAGTATATTAGGTAGAAAAGGTACCTAAAATTATAAAAAATATTAAAACATTTATAATATTATATAGGTACCTACCTATTTTTTACAGTTTATTATTTATAACTTTTAGTTTAAGAAGGATTTTTTCACATGTTACATAAAAATAAAACTGAATAAATTGAATTACATGTAAATATATGCCAATATTCTGACAGCATTTAATTAAAGTATTGAATGATGATTAAAGGACGTCACAATCAGTACTGGGAGATATCCTGGAGAACAGCTTAGCATCATCGGCAAAAAGAAGTAAACGGACCGACGGGAAATTGCTTAATAGGTATTGAATTAACAAAAATATTAAATAGTAGTGGTGATAAATATTTACTTTGCAGAATGCCAGAAGAAACCTTAAATTTATTTGATGAGATATTGAACAACTTAACATAATATTACCATCTATCCACTTGGTATGAGCGAATCCGTGATAGAAGAGGAAAACCAATTCCCAGTTTATCTAATGTGTAGATAAGATAATTATGATCAATTGAATCAAACGATTTAGAAAAGTTGGTAAAAATAGCATCAACTTGGAGGACTTTATCTCTAAAGGCATCACGGATAAAACAAGAAAAATCTAACGAACTGGTTATGGTGGAATGACCAAGGAAAAAAGCCATGTTAGTCCATTGACAATGTAGAATGAAGAGTGTTATAGTAGTTAAAATGAAATCAATTAACATACTTCTTTTAGAACATCATTTTCTTTTAACCCTGGAGAATCCAGAGTATAGGTTTGGTCAATTATTAATTTATTAAATTTGTAATTTATATTTTCTGTAATAATATCCTATAATATTACAATTTAAAATGAACTAAAGATATTCAAATTAGAAATGTTAAACCAGTATAGCTTTTAAATTTGATATTTCATTATTAACTTATACTATAGATTTAGATTTAACCAGAAAAATATGATAATATACTAGTTTTTTTTTAATATAATGAAGATACATATTAAATATTGGCTTAAAAGGCAGCTATCTAATATTTATTTTTTATTGAGTAAGTATTAATTCAAAAATTAAAGAATTAAATATGCGCATTTAGTATCAAATTAAAATTAAAACAAAGTTTTAATAAAGATACACCTTATGAGAACAGAAAAAAACGGTGAGCATGTAGTAATCTATTAGAAAATGTTAATAATTAAATTAATTCTTTTAAAAGTCTACATGTTAATAATATTTATTATTTTATTGTTGGTTGACTAAATATTAATTATAGTCCAATGAATAATGATTAATATAATTGATTTGAAGTTACAGCTTAAGTCGATGTTCAATTTCCATTATTATTTTTATTATTGGTTATGTGTCTGTTATTTACAAAAGTCAATCATAAACTTAGGATTAAATTCAATAGACAAGATTCACAGTAGTATCAATAGTAAACACAATAAATTGTCAATTATAAATGTACTCTGTATAAGAGCGGCCTAATACATATCAGCGAGTGCCACGGTAGTTATGTAAAAATGTGAAATGTAAATATGACATTTATTGTGATGTTATGTCTTGACAAGGACAGAAAAATTAACAAACCAAAATTATATTTTATGGTATTTACTTTTAAAAGTCTATAGGTATTTTAAAAAATATAGAAATTTCATTTATATCGCCTTAATGTTTATTGTAGTGTAGTGAGGTCTTAAAATTGTTCTCATTGATTGAACATTTCAACATTTGTATACCATTTACAATCATAAAATATTTTTAATTCAGGTAGCTTTATATAAAATAGACAAAATATAGTTTTTATTATTTAAATAACTAAGATACCTAATGTAAATGTAATTTTTATTTATTTAAGATTTAAGAAATTATAATCATTGATATTCAAAATTAGGGAATTGAAAACAAATAATGATCCGCCAGTCTTCAATTCCATAAGCTTCAAGGGTACAATATGGTGAAATTAAAATACCAGCATACATAAATCTTATAATTTCTAAATCAAACCCTGAAAAATTAAAATTTTGAATGAATAATTAACATTAAAACAGCACATAAGTTTAGTTAATAACAGCTATACAGATAAATAAATATATATATACATCAATATTTAAAATTAAATTAATACACATGTTTTTAGAACATAAACGTTAACTGTTAAACGTAAATCAGCCATGCACTTGTTAATCTTTACAATGACACACTTGCACACTTGTAACCTAACCCATCTATTAATATTAATTTTCTGTATTAAATTCAAATAATATGGAAGTACTAAATGTTTAATTGATACAAATATACAAAACTTATGTTTACTGCTACTTACTAATAAATAATAAGTACACAGTTATAAACTCTTAACTTCAAATATATATATAATTATAGAAATACTGATAAAATAGTTAAACTAAAATCAATTACTAGTATGCTATTGGCAGATGCGGAACTATCAATTAAAAAATGAGGGGGGGATCAGCTTCACAAATACGACGTCCAGAAGTTTGGAATATTACTTCATCCGGGTTAGGTAAACACTAAAATATTAGAGTTTTGAGTGAAATATATAATAAAAGTTAAACAAATTAGCACATAGGTTTAGTTAATACTCGCAGTAAAGATGAATAAAATATTTATAATATTTAAAATATTATTTAAATTGTACATATTTTTTTAGAATAATAATTCATCATTACCTAATATCTTAGAATTATTTTTTGTACAACATCCTAATATTTATTGTCTTCATCTCATAAATATGTCCTTCGAAAAATGTAGTCCTTTGAGTAAAATAAAACTAAATTCAAATTGCTAAATGTGAATTTGTCAAACATTTGTTAGGTAACTGTTACAATGTCATAACATTGTAAACAATAAAAAAAAGTGTGGCGCCATCGCTTTTCTTAAAATCGAACAAGATATACAGATAACTTAAATCAAGAAGGGATTATTATGAACATAGCCAGTAACTTTAAATATTTTTGGCTGTACTACAACTGTTGAGATTGTATATCCATCATTCTACAACAAATTAAATTACAGAAAGATAACTTTGTTTTTTTTTTTTTAAGAGGATGCTTTATTTGAATGTTTTGCTTCCGTTTTGCAAGTGAAAAAACTGTTTAAGTTGGGCAAGAACCATTCACGCTATAGTCTGTTCAAATTAAGCAACCACATTTTCACACAGAAAGAAAACTAGGCAATATAGTTTTTAATGTATTAGTTTAGTAAATGTACTTTTTTTTAAAGTGTGAAAATTTAGTTGCTAACTTGGACTACAGCAGCCTAAGTGGTGTTTACAATTTTGTAGATAATAATGTTACTTTTTACTGCAATTATGAGTAATCTATACTGTCTTAACCTTTAGTGACGCGCGGGGGGTAATTTTTTACCCTAGTCTATTTTTAAATGCTATAATAATCATTTGTTTGATTTTCCACAATCACGAGAGTCATGCTATCTTATAGTTACTATAATACAATCACAAAAACGAAATAATCTGGATTTCATAATTTTAATATTTTTTAATTTATAATGCATGCATGTAAATGAATTAATATATACTTGGGTACTTAAATAATTTGATAAGAATAATATTTTATAATTTTAAATTTTAAATCTATAATAAATAGTCAATAATAATTGAATAATGAAAATAAAAAAGTATTTTTATATTAACGGAAAATAATTAGCCCACGCACGAAACTATATGGTATGATACCGCGCGCATCACTAAAGGTTAAATAAAAATATAGTGTTTTAAAATATAGACAAAACTAGAAAAACAAGACATAAATAGTTCATTGTTTTATCTCAGTTAGGTACGATGAAAATAGTAGGGTTTTTATTTCTAGAATCTATATGATATGAAAAATAGAATTTATTATTTTTGAGTTAATAAAACATTAGATGGATAAGTATGATATTAAAAAAAAAAAAACACTAAGCTGATTTTAATTGTTTTCCAGAAAATAAATTTGGTAAATTTTATTTGTATAAAATGGATACAAAAATATTCTATAAAATAAGACTAATTATTGAAATGTAACCAAAAAGTATACTATAAAAAACATATTAATTTACCTCCAAAATGTAAGACAAAGACACAAAAGTAGTGGTTGGTTAAATAACTAAATTATATGAGTTATATACAAATATTATGAATTATTTAAAATACATAGTATTGAGTAAAATTATTATTTGGAGTGATTTATCTAAAACCTAAATATTAATAAAATTAATTTAATAAAACCAAGTTGTATTTATGTATATAAAACTGTATATGGTAAGATACAGTATACAGTATAGAGTACTAAACAACCGTAGTTTTGTTCAGCGACAATCAGTGGGTAAATTAGGCATTAGCACTATTAAAATCAATAGCCAAATTGATTGAATATATTCTATTTTTAAAAAGTTAAGTCCAAAATTTAGTTACTGTTACTAATTGTAACAATTGCAATAAATTACTTCTTAATAGCTTATACTTACTGCTACTTCACAATAAATTCTCATGAGCTTTTTAAAACTAGAGAAGAAAACTACAGAGACAGCACAAGCGAATATGACGTCATCTTAAAATATTAGACAAATGTTAAGACAGAAAATGGGTGGCACGAGGTGTCAACATGTAACATTCGTCGAAATGCGTTAAATCGACCGTCAGGTTTTCCTTTACCCGACGCCATTACAGAACGCTGACTCGAGTTTTTATTTGGCTCGCGCAACGCGAACTTGTAAAACACTCACTTCTTGGGGTACTGCCATTTCTGATGTGTGTGTATAAATTGGTTAATAGACGAACGGTGTTGAAGTCTGTAATGAAGAAAACGCGGTGGCAGTAAAATGCAATATCCTGATGAAAATGCATTCAACAATATTTAAATAAACGAGGATCGGTTGTTTGGTAAGGATAGGGACCTCGTTATCATTGGGACGTCGTAGCCCATGAAACAATGATATAGCAAACTATGATAACAGTGATAACAACTAACAACAATATCAATGTCATAACTCATAGAAAAACATAGACCTTATACCAAGGTGGATATCACAGATATCTATACTACTTTTATTATAGGTACTCAATAGGAAAAAAGGTTTTTACGTACAAGAGATCTCTGTTCTCTATTGACTCTATTATTAATATTATCGTCGCGACTTCACTCGTCGAAACTACGCAGCTACAAAATACGATTATCGATATATCTTATTTCCTATATTTAATATAGGTACAACAACAAATTAAAAATTTCAATAATTCAAGTTTCTTGAAATTAAATAAGCAATGTGAATTTATTTTAAATGTCAGTATTGTAAACAATTAATTTTAAAATATTATTATTCAAATACTTGTTTTAGAAAATGATAAGAATACTATTTAATCAATTCTAGTGGCTCAGCAACTGATCGTCAAAAAGTACAGATCGTGTCGAAATAAAAGAGTCTAAATATTTTCTAAGTCCAAATAATTAATTTAATTGAAAAATATTCTAAGTCCAGATGAATGATTTCTGACATTGCTACGTGTTCTGATGTCCCATACGTAATACATAATACATAATATATAAAGGGGGTGCTAAGACGTAGGAATAAGTATTAAAATGATAAACAGTAATAATTGGGGTAATACAAACCCGCCAAAAAGACACTACTCTGTAGGAATTAACATACCAGTATACCACCAAATAAAATAAAGTACGTCTAGACATCGTAATAGCCTTATTAACTACAACCCTATGCGCTAGGAGACGCACTACTAGACAGAATATGTAACCTAACTCAACCGTACGAATATAATATAAATCATATATTAATCACAACGCGAGTCTGAGAACTCGGATACAGCAATTGCGGTTGACCACCTGCGCGTGGGCGGATTGTCACAGGACGTCATCATCGCACGTGCATCCTGAAATGCGTAATAGCGTGAGAACGAATGACGCGCTTAAGAGTAGGCCAAAAGGGATATGGGTAGGATCAGGGGACACTGACTATATAAGAGGGCCCAGAAGAGTACTCCCTCAGACAGTCAGACGTGATATACCAGAGTTAGCGCAAGCACCTTCACGCCAGTCTATGTCAGAAATCGCTCATCTTGATTTAGAATATTTTTCAATTAAATTAATTATTTGGACTTAGAATAATTGTTCAACTAGTTTAATAAAACACTTAGAAATATTTTGACTATTTTATTGTCGACACGACTTGTAATCATTGACAAGCTGCTGGCCCACTACAACATAGACTGGCGTGAAGATGCTCGTGCTAACTCTGCTGAATCACGTCTGCGAGAGTCCTCTTCAGGGCCCCCTTATATAGTCGGTGTCCCCCGTACACCCATGTACCCTCTGGCCTATTCCTAACTGCGTCATTCGTTCTCACGCTATTATTCATTTCAGTATGCACGTGCGATGATGGATTCTAATATGACGTCCGGGGACGATCCGCCCACATACAGGTGGTCAATCGCAATCACTGCATCCGAGTTCTCAGACTCGCGTTGTGACTAAAATATGATTATCAATAATTATGTAGTTTTTATATTATATTCCGACGGTTGGGTTGTTTTTAGTGAGTCTTCCAGCGCAGAGAATTGAAGTTAATAAGGGCTATTACGATGTACCTTACCTTATTTAGTAGTATGTTAATTCCTATGGCGTAGTATCTTTAATGCGGGTTTTGTATTACCTCAATTATACCTGGTCGTTATTTTAATATCCATGCCTACGCCGTAGAACCCCTATCATATATTATGTATTATGTTTTATGTATTACATATGGGACATCAGAGCACGTAGCACAATTACCTAAATTTTAAAAGTATTTATGATATTTGAAAAATATTTATTTTTAATGAAAGTATCATAGACACATTATCAGTTGACTTGTATATCACAACACTTTAATAGTTTAATATGCTTTACTATAATGAAAAATGTTTAAATTCGTATGAATTTATTGTAGGTATTTCATGCATGTTAATAATATTGTTTTGCAATCCGAAAACATGGCGGACGTGTGATAACGCGCGCAGCTGGGCTTCACTATAATATTATACTCAGTGTAAAACACTGGAAGTACCTCATATAATATAGTATAGATATCTGTAGTGGATATATTATAGAGAAGTAATCACTTTGATAATAAATTGATTGAAAAATGTACACCACTTGCGAGCACTACCTACCCAATGAAGGCTCAAAATGTTCATATTCCTATAAGAAAATACGATCCACGATGCTTGCAAAGCCATAGAAATATAATATATAAATTCAATTTAAATAATGAGTAACTTAAACAGATTTTGATTAACATAATCCTATCTTCAATAATACAAATTATTGTTAATTACCTGCATTTTTTGGAGGAATAGTGTTTTGTGGAGACATGCTTACTCGTATATTTTAATTAAAAATTAAAATTTATTTTAACCATTTTCATATTAAATATAAATTGAAGTAGGTAATAGTAAATTTATTATTTCCTTGATTTGCTACCTCTCCTCAGTTTCCTCGTCACGATATGTTTATTTTTGTAAAAAGATATTGTAGTTAGGTATTCTATGAATGGCATAATATTGAAAATACTATGTATTACTATAAATATATTTTAAATATTATTAGGTACTCAATAGAAATATCTATTAAATTTATGTATGTAATAGATAACAATATTTACATCATATTATCCAAGTGATATTATCTTTTGAAGCAGTGGCGCCCAACCCTATTACTAGGTGTAGCGGTCGCTACACCTTGAAAATTAGGGGAGGGTGGGTACTAAGTAATGGTATAATAACATAAAATAATTAACTTAAAATAGGTTCATTATTAATTATTTTTATAATATAATGATAATACTATTGTATTTTGTTCATGCTTTATATTTCGTAAACCGTTTGAAATAAACAGTAAACCACCTATACTGTATACAATTTACATAATACTCGAAAATAAATTTTTATTTTGAAGGTTTTAATGGATTTAAAAAATATAATGCCTGTTACATATTGGTATGAATGTATATTAATGTATATTAGTATATCTCTTTAAAAATGAATACACCTTATTTTGACAAAACACAGATTATATTGGTTGGTACCTTAATATTTACTAATATTATCAATCAAAATAATATGATAAAATGTATAAAATAATATTATTTTGACTTTTGAGTTTATAAGGGGGTGGGTGGGTGGGTAAAATTATTTCTTGCTACACCTGAAAAATATATCTTGGGCGCCACTGTTTTGAAGTTATTCATTAAAATACCTATACAAGGCGCCAGGTTTTAAAAAACTTAATGGGTGTCTTGCCCGGCCTTGTTATTATAGGTATAAATGCACAATTTTGGGTTGGAGCTTAGCCCATGGTCAATAACAATGTCCTCGTAAAATTAAAAAAATTTATGGAATTGCCTTGGGCCCGTTGGGGGCTAGTTACAATTTAATTTTCTAAAATTTTAATTTTGGCTCTCTAAATTGCGCATATTGTTGTTATGATTTTACTACTTCACTAAGAACGTTTACATTTTCTTATGGATTTTATTAGTACCTATACATAAATATTAAATAATACAATATTATAATATTAACCATGTTGTTCACCGAAAAATGTAATTTAATTATTGATTATAAAATATTATATTAATTATTAAACATACAATAAAATAAATATATACCAAATTGATAGCTTCTTTATAATAATAAGTTAAACAAAAAAATTTATGTAATTTGACTGTTTACATAAAAAATATGATTTTACGTAATTTAATTTAATTTATAAATGAGTTAGCTATTTGCGCAATATCTATATCTTTATTAGTCATTACGATGGACAAGCAATAAAGTAAGTAACTTACTACCTAACTGTATTTTAATTTTAATTTTATACTAATACGTTTTAAGATTAATATCAATATTTGTATTAGGATTGTCCCGTTTCATATCAATAAATAAAGCAATATCGTTATGACGATTTTGTGTCATTGCAGACCTTAAAAATTATTTTAATCTTTGTAGTGCTGAAAAAGATCTTTCCAGGGTACAAGGCGATAATGGAACAGTCAAAATATTTTTTAGAAGTGTATTAAACTCTGTTAACATGCCTCCAAGCGAATTTTTCGATTTAAATACATCTAAATGGCATAATTTTGAGTACTGTTTATACTAATTTTTCTTAATTTTAGAAATTACAATAACTAGAAACATATCTCTATGCAACTTGAGTTTTTCTTGATTGAAATCAATCTCATAAAAGGAACTAACATATTTTACCATTTATTATACATTTTTCAAGTTCGGATAAATGATTAAATACATTTTTTTTAAAACGGTTACCTAGGTACCTATTTAATGATGATAACATCTAGAAGTTAGTAAAATGTAATTTTGTATTTTTATCTAACTGATGAAAATGTATGCCCTTCAGTATTAACTTGAAATAATTTCTTAAGAGCTTTTTATTCTCAGTTCATTTGTATTTTTCAGTTTTAGCTCACTAGATTTTTCTGAAACGTGTTCCCATCAAATCTAGTATCTCTTATGTTTTAGTTGTTGAATAGATATGAATGTTTTAAATTTTTATTTGTGCTTATTGAAAACTTAAAGATATTCTTTAAAAATTGTTGAAACTTAGATATTTGGTTATAAATACACGACATAAATATCCAATATTCTAGTGGATACCCGGCCCCATAATAATTTGAATAAATGTCTTAGCCCCCAGGTACTCTTATATTCATTGCGCCTATGTAATAAATACAAAACATACTCTTTTTAGTTTCTGTACAAACGTGGTTTGAAATATAATTTTTTATTCATCATTTATGCCTCTAAAGTGTTTTGTGACAGGGTGTGTAACTCTGGGTTACCCAAAAAAAAATCAAATTGATAAAAAGCAGGGAATAAAAATGCCTTCGGTATTTCATCCACCTGAGGTAAATATTTCTTGAACTAATTAAGAGGACGCCATACCCGCATGTGTTGTCTCTGTCTTATACACGCGTAACATAGTTAAAAACTGTTTTGCGCGGGACAATTTTACTCCCTCAATATTTATATCAAAATTACCAAAATTTCAAATCACATTGAGAAGAACTTTACCTGTGACGTAGCGTTTTAATTTTTTTAATAACATGAATGCAATTAAAGTTATCGGTTTGAGAACTTTAGGTTTTTTTCATTTAATTATTAAAAATTATTGGTTACCACTATCAAAAAAAAAAAACGCTACGTCATAGGTATAGTTCTTCTCAATTTGATTTGAAATTTTGGTAATTTTGATATAAATATTGAGGGAGTAAAATTGTCCCGCGCAAAACAGTTTTTAACTATGTAACGCGTGTATAAGACAGAGACAACACATGCGGGTATGGCGTCCTCTTAATAATTAACTCTTATATTATTATTTCCTATATTATATTATGTATATTCAATGAACAATTCATATATACATATATATATATACAGGGTGATTGATTAAGCGTAAAACACTCATTATTTCAATAAGTATTAACTTTTTTCACAATTTTTAGTTTATGTTTTTCTAAAACTTTGTAAAAATTTTATTTTTTTCACTTTAATATTTAATAGTGAAATCACTATCAACTTTTGATTTTCAAATGGCAACCTATACTTAAAATGTTATAAAATAGAAAGGATATTTTTTTTATGAATTTTAACGTTTAAATTATTATTTTTCATTTAACCGTTCGCGAGTTATAGCTGCTCAAAGTTGGGTGGTTTGAGGTTCTTAGGTGTTAGTCCCAAAGGTTATTACGGCTGTGAGACATTGATTAGAACACAATTATTATTTGCAAAGACCAGTAGTTCAAATTATAAATCGTTATCGTTCGACCATAGGTACTAATATCGTTATAGTTTAATTTGTACCTCCTACTACCTACATGAATACAGAATACGAACTATGGACTATCGTGGACTATGGCACTGTATCCGTAATTTCAAAAATTATGATTAATAATAAATCAGATGAAACAGATCTTATCATTTTAAATTTTTATTATCGTGGTTTTATTATGGTAACAATATCATAATATGAAAATAGTAAATACCTCCTAAACCACTACATGTGACAAATAATAATACTTTAATCACAGATGAACTCTCATCGAACCAAACCGTTGGGTATTCCCAATAAAAATAGGTAGGTAATACAAATGTTTACTTTTCACTTTTCAGTGCTATACTGCTATGGTCTATGCTAATATGCAAAATAATGTCCTATAACTTTTAAACAAAAAAAATATAAAATTCATGTGACATTTAGTTTAATAAGTTTAATTTAAGTCGTCTTTTCTGTGATTGAAAATTCAATTATTTTATTACTTTCATTGCTAACGTAAAGAGTAAACACGTCATACGCCAACATTCATAATATAATTAAATATTGAAACATTAATTAGGTATTATTTATATAATGTTGTTAAATAAATAAAAATTATAATAAATATAATGGATAATCATAATTTGGTAGTTTTTTTATTACGTATTTTGTTTAACTATTTATTTAAACCTAAGTTTCATTTAAATTGGTATTACGCATGTGAATACTACTTGACGACCTATCAGGAACTTGGAATAATTTATTGGTAAGTTTTACTAATTTTATAAAAAGCTTTAAAAATTATAGTAAATAATAATAATGTATTTAAAAAATTTTAATTTCAGTTTTATCAGTTCTATACAATTTTTGTTCAAATGTAGATCGATAGACAATATTATAGATCTATTATGTATTATTCATAAGTCGATAATACATACTACATAGCTTGTTTTAAAATCAAGTTGCATTTTAACTATACAGCTATTGGCTTCAATTAATCCAGAATGTTTATTGCATAAAAAAATTCTAAGATTATTACAAGCATGTACTAAGAATATTCTTGGACATATGACTTGAAGAATATACATATTATACTACAATTGTACTTAGAAAAATTGAGAACAATGTGATAACTAAAATAATACTGTTAAAATACTATATTGGATTTTAATATTCCAACATATAACAACATCAATCATAGGTGTATATAAATATTTTTTATTTGTAACATTATTCAATTTTACGAGGAAGTTATTAGGTTTTTATTATCTTTTTTGTAGATAATCTAGTTAATTTCAAAGAAGTGTAAAATAATCAAGTCTCCTCAACTACATTCCTGAGGAAAACTGTAACTTATTAATACATAATATGTAAAGAAAATTGTAAATGATAAAAAAATATTGTAAATGCTAGTATACTAAATTTTAATACTTCATATTATGTAGTTAAATTAAATATGGGGCAGCAACATGAATCATTAAAACTTATGTTTAATAAAAATAAAAATAAAAATAATTATACTAATATGTATAAATAGAGTAAATTAAATTATTAATGCTTTAAAAAAAAAAACCTATTACATATGTATATTATGATTATCACTAAGTACTTGTTTATATATATTTATACCCAATTTAAGTATTAAATTAAATATTTTTTTAAAATTATATTTAAGTATTACTTAGCAGTTAGTAATATGCAAAATAAACATTGTTTTTTTGTAAATGGTTGATGTTGTTGCCTATTTATTGCTAATTATTAAGTTTATTACTATTAAATTTACATATCTAAGTTAATATATTATTAGTGCCACTTTTAAATATTACTATTGTTTTAGGTCTGGGGTTAATGGAGAATTTGTTCTGAATTTCTTGAACACATGTTTATCATTACTCATATTTTGCATAACTGCTTAACGACAATTTTGATTAAACTGTGTCATCAAATTTGGAATAGATTTTTCATAATCCTGGACTTTAAAATGATATTAACATTTTATAGTGGTTACTGATAATAATAATATAAAATAAAATGAATTATAAATTTATTTTTACTAGGGCCTGGTTTTAATGCAAAAAATTAATTTAAGAATATGAACATATTTATATGCATTAACATTTAACATTATAATATATTATATTGTTTGTGAATATTATATTAATGTGTATAAATATTTAAAAAAATATATAAAGTATTTAAAGATTTATTTACTATGAAAAAATTGAATTGTCATTAATAAAGAGAATTATAAATTTATATAGGTATGTATAACTGAGCTAAGTTAAAATTATTTTACTTAATTTTATAATGTTATAACATATTGAACTTGTATCCAACACCCAATAGGTATTATAATTATCATTAAAATGTTATATTTTATTTAGATAGGTAGGTATGCATTAAGATAATACTAGCTATAGAATTTAGAAATTAAGCAATGTTGATCATATATTTAATCAGAATTATTTTAAGTGTAAAAATATATATTTTGTTAAAAATCGGGCCCTAATGACTTGAATTATAATGTTTAAAAAATATCGATTATATGTATACTTGACACGTGAATTAAATCATTAAATTTATAAATATGTCTTGTTTTGCAAAATATCCTGATTGCTAAACAATATTAGGTAACTTGTATTTTTATCATTTAGGTAAACAATTTATTTTTTATAATTTTAATGAAAATTAATTTATATTATACTTATACTTATTATATTAATATTTGTACCTATGCAAATTATAATTACTTAATATTATGTGTACATGTATGTATAATTTTAATTTATTCAATAAATTATTGTAAAATTAATTTTTTTTTCTATACTTACCTTAAAGGGAATTCCAAATAGTATCAATTCATGGTATTAATATGGTGCATATGGTATCATACATCTTAAAAATTTTGTCAGACAATAATATTTAACTATTAATTTTAAATTTGTTTTCTGTATAAATAAACAGTCAAGTGCCTTCAACTGACATAAATACATTATGTCTTATTCAAATCAAGAAAAAACGGATATGCTTTGCCATTATGAAATGGCAAAAAATACTAGAGCTGCAGCAAGATTTGAAATGATTTACCTACTAAATTAAACAAATATCCAGAGTTGAGATGTTTAATTATAAGTTAAAATCATTATGTATACTAATTGTAATCATTGTTGCTATGATTTATAAAATAATAAATAATTAAATATTATTATAAATAAATAACTTGCAAATTTTTTTCATTTTTACGTATTTAGAATATTAGATTCTGAACGGAGTGATGAATGTATTGATTTTACAATGATGTGTGTTTTTTTTGTGTGTCTGTGTACAGCATAACTAGTCAAAATAATGCTTCAATTTAAAACTTTGAGGGTGGTTTCTGTAAATTTTCAAAATTTTGAATTATTTATAGACCACTGAAATTTTCAATTTTTATTGGAATTTTTTTTGAAGTGTCAATAAAAAAATTTTGGATTACCAAAAAAACTTGAAAATTTAATACAAGGTTCCTTATGAGTTGTTCTTATTGTAGCTAAAAAAAATTAAAAATAGTTGGTCACAATTTTTTTTTATAAGCGTTTATAGTTCAAATTTTTAAGAAATATGTCAAAATCTTGAAAATTTGAAAGTAATTTTGAAGTTGAAAAATCATAAAAATTTTTGTGTTTGTATCTAAGAATAAAATTTCAACACTAAGTTTTCCATAAGTTTTCCTTCAAGTAGCTATAGAGAAAACTCGAAGCATCATTATAGGAAAAATTTTAAGTGCGTTAGAATTTAAAATTTTTACTAAATAGCGTGACGACAACGATTTATCTTCAAACGATTTTAAATATTAGTTGTTATTCAAATAGTATAAGTCGTAAATAGTTGAAAATTTCACCAGTTATTAAGATGGCATTTTTTTCACACGATATGATTTTCAAAATATTTTGACTATTTTTGAGCTATTTATAGGCATTTGAAATAATCAATTTTTTTTATTTTTTTTTTTTATAAATGTTGATTAAAAAAAATTTAGCTGGGACAAAGTACTTGAAAATTTAATTGAAGGGTCCACATAACTTGTTCTAACTCTCATTCAAAAATTATAAAAATACATGGGCACAATTTTTTTTATTAGCATTTGAAGTTCAAATATTGACAAAAATTCGTCAAAATCATGAATATTTTTCACTATTTGGTAGTTAAAAATTATAAATATTTTACTATCAAAAGCTAAGAATTGAAAATTTAATTCTCTGCTGTCCATAAGTTAAGCTTAGAATAATTATAAAAAAGTTTGAGGATTATTCAATTTAAAAAATTTTACGAGTCTTTAAAGTTTTAATTTTAATTTTAAATCAAAAATACACGTGTAAAAAAACGTTTAACTACTAAATAATTTTCAGATTTTGTTATTTTTAAAAAATTAACAAACGTAGAATCTTGAAATTTTTACTTAAATGTTTGAATTTGTTTCAAAATAGAGTATATTATGACAATATTTAAATATAATATATCCTAGACTGACAAATCATCTCCGTTCAGAATCGTTTTTCGTATACAATGATACCTATCATTGTATTCAAGTTTAATCTACCCTAGTCCGAGGTCCACCCCACCCCCTAATGTACAGCAGAGCGATATCCACTTACCCGCTTTTTTTTTTTTTTTATCCGTAAATGTGATTAACAATTTTTGATTTTTTTCTTTTTACTATGCTAAGTGCAACTTATTATACAACCTTGTATTAAATTACAAGAATTAGAAACATCAAAAATTTCAATTGCAAATAAATAGCTAAAAAAAACGGCTGTAGATTGAACTATTTAAATATTTTATTCTATAAATAGAATGCTGCTGTGTAATTATTGGTGATGGAGCATAGAGTAATATATTACTATAATATTACTCTTTGGTCCGTGGACGACTCACTACTGTCCCCAACTCATTTAATTATTTTCTTATCAAAACATTAATTGAGTTATTATCTAAATTAGTTATATCAATTAATTTGTAACCTACAGCTACAAAGTTCATTATCATTACTGTGTTGAACGATAGTCGATAACGAGTTTATTACATGTGAAAATATTTACCTATTACTATTATTTATTACCCATATGACTACTGATCTTCAGAAATAAAAACCGAAAACCGCCCAACTTTGAAAAGCTATATCTAGCTAACGAATTAATGTAAAATAATAATTTGAACGTTAGAATTCATAAAAAAAATATTCCTACTATTTTATAACATTTTAAGTATAGGTTTCCATTTGAAAATCAAAAGTTGATAGTGATTTCACTATTAAATATTAAAGTGAAAATAATAAAAATTTTACATAGTTTTAGAAAAACATAAAACTAAAAATTTTGAAAAAAAAAATTTGAAAAAAGTTAATACTTTTTGAAATAATGAGTGTTTTACGCATAACCAATCGCCCTGTATATATATAATATATATAATTATATTTACTAAAAAAATAGTTTATTAAATAATACAAATAAAAGTTTAAGCATATAGGTACCTACTGAAAACAATTTAGTTAAACTACCGTCTGCGTTTCCAAAGTACCACGTCTAGCAAATTAAACCGTTTGCCATCACTGGTGTAGATTTTGCTGGTCTGATTACGATAAAGAGTCATGTAGGCCGAAATTCATGTTCCAAGTTGGCCTATATTTGTCTATTTGTCTGCACTAACACGAAAGCGATTCACTTAGAGCTGAATTCAGTTCTATCAACAGAAACATTCTTATATAATGGCTTTAACACGTTTCATTTCATGTCGTGATCCGGTAAACGAGATCCACAGTGACAACGGAACTAATTTTGTTGGAGCATCGCACCTGTTGACACCGTTACAAACATTGACCAACTCACAAGCTTTTCAAACTCGTGTCCGCGCCCATCTAGCCCCTTCCAGCATCCAATGTCCTTTCAACCCTCCCTTGTTTTCTCATTTTGGAGGATTATAGGAAGCTGGGGTAAAATCCACCAAATCACTTACCCTCCGTTCTATTGGATTTCACAAATTGGCGGCTGAAGAGTTTACGCTCAATTAGCGGCCACTATGTGCTCTAAGCAATGACATATCAAATTTTGACGCTCTCACATCAAGCCACTTCTTGTCCTTAGAACCATCTATGTCACTTCCAGAGCCCAACTTCGAAAAGGTACCTCTATCAAAATTGACTCATTGGCGTCTCATATCAGATATTCATCATCACTTCTGGTCTCGATGGAAGAACGAGTATCTCACCACACTTCAAGTTAGATCAAAATGGTGCTCTGATAAACAACGGTTGAATTTTGGTGATCTTGTTCTTATTTGATAAGCCTCACATCTACTGCAATGGTCGATAGCAAGAATTCGTCAATTTCATCCCGGTTCCGACGGAATGCTCGACTTGCAACAGTGGATACTGGATACGGCTACCGGATCGTTTGTTCGCCCAGCTGTGAAACTTTGTCCTTTTCCATCCTCTTGAAGACTTTTTCAAAGTGGACGGTGATGTTCGAGCCAAGCTTATCCGGCGACGACCGGTATATTCGATGGCCTATCGTGATATGCTAATGACCACCACGACGCATCATTTCATTATTATCTCTTGTTCCTTATAATTTTTATTTTATTATATTATAATCTAATGTCTTTGATTATCGCGGTGGCTAATCATATTTTATTTTATCTATATTGTTTTATAGTTTTTCATATATTATCATTATTGTTCGGCCAACGCTCTTTTTTATTTATTTATTATTATTATTACTTTCTTGATATACTATATATTGTTTGTTTTTGATCTGTGGCTACTGCAGGCCAAAATTATATTATTTATGTTTATATTTCTATTACCTCGCCTGTGAAGTAATTCATAGTTATTGTTATTCTTCGCTCGTCGCCATTGTGGCACTGTATTATTTATTATTAAATTAACAATCCCATCAATAAATCAATACAATCTGGAAAAAGTCTGTAAGCTTATTATTTTATTAAAATTTGGTGTCCATTATATTTGGGGTCACATTTGTTGAGTTGCCGATTCGTCATCGCTGCGGCCGTTCTTGTATCGCCCAACAGCCACTATCTATTGTCAACATCGGCGCCAGAGCATCAACGTCAGTCCACGTAGTCCGCCAGCAACTCGGGTAGGCGAGTTGTGTGAGAGGCCGCTCAGTTCGTCGAACGTCTCTGCTGACCGTCATTATCGTCGCTATTCACCATCACCGAACTTTGGTAGAGCGTAGTTTAAATTAGTTAATAAAATTATCAGTCCCCCGTTATTGTAAACTCTATGGTCATTGCACTAGACACAATTTGACCATAGAGCCCACCCCTCCCAATAATTAACTTGCATCATCTTCATTCCCTTGTCTAGCTTCCTTTCTAAATTCTATTATGAACCCGTCGAGTGTCATCGTCGTGTGTTAGGTTGCCTATCGTACCCCGTCAATCTACAGTGGCAGATGAATTGTCTACCACAACCAGTTGCAGGCGTTTTAAGTTATAAATTTTAAATGGTCAATAATTCTCGGTGTTGACCAGCCGAATGGTCCTTCGCTAATTTTATTGCGTTTGCGAGTACAATAATGAATTATATATCATTATTCATTAATTAAATCTAATTTATTTTAACATTTAACAATTTAACTGTACCAATTATTTATAATTTAATTTAACATTAACATCTAGGATTAAGTAGATAAATAATATACTTTGTATGATGATGCAATCTATGCCCTGTTTAATAGCATAGGCAACATCTCACAATTTCTCATATAAAAGCACAAAAAACACACTAAATAAGGCGCTTATTCGCTCTGCTATACAGTGGCCTAGCGGCTCAGTCGCATACCTGATCTATATCCTGTCACAGTTCAAATAATATTATATTTAGTTTGTAAAAATAAAATATTGTTCATAATTCACTTTTGTATTTCATTAATTCTTAATCCATTCAAAACTCGAGAGGTTCAGTTTAAACAACAAGATTTGCAAGATTTAAGGTAATGTATTTATATTTAATATATACTCTATGCATAGTCATGTATACACACACAGACTAGAAGAACAAAATCTATTTGATAAATACAGTGGGCTGTTTACAAAAATTAAATTGTAATGATACATTATGATTTAGCACATGTAGAGAAAATAAACAAGGTTGTTTACATGTACCTTTTAGCGAGATTTACTACAAGATAAGCCCTTGTAATATGTATGTATATTTATATTAAATGTTTATAAATTAATTAATTTCTATATATTGCATCGACCAAAAAAATACTAAAAATTGTTTGTATTGACAAAAAAATTGTTTAGCTTCATATTTTTGGTCGATTGTTATAATATACACAAACTTAAGAAAAAAATACAAATGCACAAAAAATCAAATTTTTCAAAAATTTTTTTTTACTCATGTATTTTTTATGGAATGAACCATGATAATAGTTTCTTTTGAACCATCGGACTTATCATTAGCATATGTGATGTCACTACTATTTTATTGTCTTGCTCATAAGCATATCGCATATGCTTCTGATAGCATTATTCAAAAGCGCAGGTCTTTTTGACACGAGTACCTTAATTCCCACATAATATTTTAGTTACATTTTAAATTATAATATCATAAAAATTATTAAAATATTATATGTGTACTTTTCATTAACGTATTACTAACAGAAATTAAATATAAAATATAATACAATTATAACATCTCTACACAATTTAAGTAGGTATATGGAGTATGTATTTATGACATATAACGATACACCAATTATTGTAAACATTTTATAAACAATTTTAATATATCATAGTTTTTTTAATACTTATGTGGTTAACAAAATTATACCAAAATCTTAATTTAAAAATACAAATCATGGGAATATTTGAGTAATGTATTTTATGATTTTAGAAATTTAAATTAACATAACAAAGAATTAATGTTTTGATACTTATAATTAATTTTCCTAACATAATATGGATAATATAATTATTAATTAATTTACTGAAATATGGATTTCATTTTAAATTTTAAATAAATAAATATATACATTTAAATTGTATTTTCAAATATGTATGTTATTTAATAACAATAATAATATTACTGTAGGTACTATAAATGGTATATTAATATAAAATAATTATTTTTATTATATAAATGTATAAAACTAAAAACTTATCCATTTTTAAAATAAGTTATTTTTTCTTTTTGTTTCTTTTACACTTTGGACAGAACCATTTTCCTTTGGGCTTGGTAGTTACGTTAACACATCCAAAATGGAACCATTCAATTGGACACTAAAATAAAAATAAGGCATAATTAAAAATTTGTTCCATACAAAAATTAAACAATGTTACAATGTTTTTAATACAAATAGAATGATATTGTCACAAATCACAATATTATATAAATAACTATTTAAATAAAAATAATAAATGTATTAATAATTCATTAATTAAAATTAAAATGCTTACACATGGGTTATCACACGCTATCATTTTGCCATAAAAAATTTTTTTACATAAACAATATGTTTCTTCATTTGAATCGATTGTTTTTTCTTCCCGTGATGTATTTGGCTTGTTCCAAGTTCCATCGACTAAAGCAATACACATAAGAGATGACTAAACACATTAACACCACAATACAATATGTATTATAGAACAGTGATAGTATTATTATTATTATTTTTATCAGGATACAAGAGTAATTATTATTTTACGTTTTTATAATTTTTTGAGTTTATGTTTTTATATTTTATGGCGTGAGAATGTGCACGCGTAAGACACACTCTTTTTATCTTGTTAATGTTGTATTTTGTGTGATTATTTTATTAATCGAAAGTTAATTATGAAAGTCAATTAATATTTCTTACATGAAATCTGTACCTATCTAGTTGACTTTTTTGTAATGTTGTGCTAAACAAATATGCAATTACTAAAGTCTAAAAATCCACTACCATAGAGAAGTCTATCATTTTATATTTAAATCTGTTTTAAGCTATAAATTGAATATTATTAAAATTTAACATTTATTATAAATTGAATTATTGTATTATCATAAATAACTCTCTGTTAATTCTGGTCTGTGGCGACATGAACTTTTTTCCTATACTAGTATTAAATACTTAAAATAACATTATTAAAAGGATGTTATGTCTATATAAAATGTCATATGATAATATGATGATTATGAGAAATAAACCATTTTACAGTTATGTTAAAATATTTTCATTTTTTTGAAATTAATGTTTAAAATTTAAATTTAAGAATAATTATATTTCAGGAATTAAAAATACATAAATATTTATGTATTGAACACTTAGGAAGATTTTGATTTCCAACATGTGAAAGATGTCCGTGCTCAATATAACCAAATTTATACAATAAAGTGGAATACTTTTTAAAAATCAGATTAAAAATATTATTTTGATAATCACAATAATTATATTAGCATTTACATATTTTAGTGAATTATTTAAAATAATAAAACAAATTAACACTTTGTTCATTATATCAACATTTTATTAGTAAGTTAGAGAATTAATATGAAAATAATATTAAGAGTACGAATAAATTTGTTTACCAATAAAGTTTTACATTAAACATTTTATACTCATTAAATGTATCTGTTTAATGTAGTTCATTCTTTATATTGTTCTAGTTAATTATAAATTTGTATTATTTTTTAACATTTTTTTATTATGTAAAATAATAAGTAGTTAATAATATGTATAATATATAAAAATAAAAGGTACCACCATCCCGGTGTTGGAAGACTTCAATAACATCACCGTCTTCCAGTTCTAAAGAAAAAGGAGTATCTTCGCCAGAAAATGATTGTCCGTCAAATTGAAATCTTAATGTTGTCATATCTAAAGCCTAAAATATTACAATTTTTAACGAATTAAATTATAAATGTTAACCTAACACATGGAATTAATTAATACTAGCTGTATTGATGAATAAAATATCTATAATAACATTTAAATATAATTTAAATTATACAGTAAAAACTCTTTATAACGAAAAAGCTCTATACAACGTAAACATTACATAATAATGGTTGGTTTGCTTTATGACCCATTAGTCAATTTATTCTCTATAACATATAGCCACTCTCAATAACAAAAAAAGTATTTTATGTTTCATAAGACAATTTAACTGTTATCATATTATAAATTATAAAATTATAAATTATAAAAGTCATTGGCAAAAATTCCGAAATTTACAATAACGAACATTCTCTACTTTTAATATCGCAATAATACCGTTATTATTGATATAGAATATATTCATTTTATTATCGACATAATTTCTAACAAAAATTTTATTTTTTTTAAACCCTCTCTATTACGAAAACTCTTTCACAAAAGAAATCTCTTGGTCCCTTCAGATTTGTTATAATGAGTTTTCACTGTACATATTTTTTCAAAACAACAATTCATAATTAACTAACATCTTACAGTGATTTTTTGTACACCATACTAATGTTTATTGTCTTTATTTCATAAATATTTCTATTGAAAAATACATTGAGCAATTTACATAAACCTTATTTTGTTTTAATATAAGTTAGTTGACTCATCATTTAACCAAACTTTGATATATTAATTTTAAAGCAAGTTACAAGTGTGTACAATATAATAAATTTTAAAATGATTAAAAATTGCATCAATTTTAAATCTTAAAAAAAAGAACTTCATACAAACTTCAGAAAGACAATATTATTACCTTATTTAATTAAAAATTAAGCCACTCTCGTGGATTTAGGCAGTACCATCTGATACTCCAAAAGCTATGTATTCTATCATTGGTTAACAATATTTTGACAACAGTCATTGATTATTGATGTCGGGTGCAATTAACATACATAATATGAACAATTATAAATTTCAGTAGGAGCTATCAAGTAGTAGAAATATGCTGATTTGAGTAAAAAAAAACTAAATGTGAATTTGTCAATAATTTGTTAGTAGTTAAAATGTTATATTATTCTAAACAATAAAAATACAAATGTGGTGTTTTGTTATATTTACTTATGGTTACAATCGCAAAAATTTACTTCTTAATAACAGTGTGTACTTACAGCTCCTTCACAATAAGCTTTCATGAGCTTTTTCATAGGGGTATGCATCTTTATACTGAATTGGACAAAATAATTATTTTGTCCATGAACTTTAAGATTAATGGAAGAATCAGGGGCAACCTAAAATACATGATATTTTTTTAATAATGATGTTTAAAAAATAACAAAATTATAATTTGTAACTAATGTTCAAACCTTATAAAATTAAATAAA
Source organism: Schizaphis graminum (assembly GCA_020882235.1). NCBI lineage: Eukaryota > Metazoa > Arthropoda > Insecta > Hemiptera > Aphididae > Schizaphis > Schizaphis graminum. Next base: position 52,102,963 of record CM037031.1, on the reverse strand, counting down.
ATAATAATTCAATAACAAGCTATTGTTATCGTATCGAAACACTTTAAATACACAATCCAAAATTGATTTTTAATAACCACACGATTATGAACTTATAAAATCAGATATGTAAAACAGAAGTCAGTCAACTCGTCGTCCTAAATATAATCTATATTAATAATAATAAATGTCAACAGGTCAGGTTCTAAGTAAATAATTGAACTTTAAACATTTAATAATGTACCACCACTTCTAGAAGTAACAACATAACGACCTTCAATATCACAAAATGCCATGGTTGACAAGTACACACTATGTAGCACTATTGAATTTTAGGAAAACTTGATTGTTTAACGAAACTTATATGAAGCAAATGAGCATGTGCGAGAATGAAATAAAACGTTAACAAATTTGTGTTCAGTAGAACACATTTTTCTATGTTAGCTTTAATATTAGAGTTATTTACTTAATTATCTAAGTTAAAAGTAAGAATATTATCTAGAAAAATTAACATATGCTTTTATTTATATTATTATTTGAAAGTCGTAATATTTATTACTCACTTTAAAATGATAATATCAATAAAAGCATATTATAGTCATTTTCTAGATAATATTCTTACCTTTAAATTTAATACTATACTACGTATATACCACTAGAGAACGCATACGACAGCCATACTAATCAATCTCAATCCGAAACTAGTCATTCGCTATCGGAACTAATCGGTTATATTGTCGTATGCGTTCTCTCGGAACGATAGGGTACGAAAGAGTATAGGTAATTTTACTCTAATATAAAAGCTAACATCACAAAATGTGTTTTACTGAACGCAAATTTGTTATAATACACGTTAGTAAGACAGAAATAACACATGAGGTTTGACGTCCTCAAATACTAGACAGATATTAAGGAAAAAATATGCGCGGGCATGACGCTGAATTGAGCAGCAGGTGTCAACACGTACAGCGCGCACAAGAAAATGTCGTAACGGGAGAACAACAGACGCGATCGACCGTGAGATTTTTAATCAACCGCCGCTATTGCACAACGTCGACTTGTGATTTTATTTTGCGCGCGTAATGCTAATTTGTAAATACTTACTCCTTTGTTTACGGCCATTTCTGATGTGCAATTTCGTGTTTTGTATATCGACTACACCGTCAACAATAATGAACAATGTCGTTCATGACAAATTAAATAGGAATGCCAGCAACTCGTGATGCGCATGCGCGGTGAAGTCATCGACGGCGGCTGTGGCGATGGCGGACTATTGATAAACGGAGAAATGTTAACATCACATTTATATGATTATTTATCGGGGGTAGGTAGACATGTAAGACGGTGGTTACCATGTTTTAGGCGGCAAAACCGCTCACCGCGGTGGGCGGTGGATAGTCTTCCACCCAGTTCCTTTTTACCGAAACGAGTCCGACTATCCGTACGAGCTCAATGCGATCGACCGCCATTTTGTCAAATTTATCACACCGACTAAAACCTCGTAGCCCCTTCATCGCATCCCGGCCGCGATTGTTGTTGTTTTTATAAAATTATTATATCCTCGCGTCGTTTTTGTTATTTCGTTTAGTCACTAAACGTACCTATACATATATTCTCAATATTACACTGTAACCTTACTGTTGTCTCCTTCATCCACAGAGCTAAAACGTGAAAGTGATCGTTGGAAGTAAATACGACATCGGCAACCATTTGTCCTTCATAAGCACGACCGAGCCGTTAGTAGCAACGTTGATGATAACGCGATGGATATTGAAGCTTATCATGAGTTCATGTATTACTATCAAATTTGAGGATATGTGATGTAAATATTTTTTGAGCAAAAACCTTTATTATTCTAATTACACTACGATTTTATTTGAAGTTTGAAAATAATAGTACCCCACGTCAGAGGAAGATCCATATAACTATTATTTATGTTTACGAATACAAAATGCTTTTAGGGTTGCAGTGTTTACCTCAAACATAAAAAGTTATAACCTTTCAACTACACCCAGGGGAGGATTTACGCATATGGATAGATAACATAGGCACATGCCTAGGGCGCAATATTTTTCAGAGGAGCTGCAATTATTGTTCTGTATATTTCTACTTTTATTTATATAACTAACGGCCCGTGAAACTCTATGTAAGTGAATACCTTAGAACGGAAAAACGACTTCGGAAAAATTCTAATAATCACAAATTTAGTTTGGTGATTACGTAAGTGATAACACTGATAACGATGTTGACGAAGTTGTTGTTACTACTGATTAGGTAGCTCGATACTTAGGTCTTATTTTGAATGCGTAAAAGTTGGATGAGATGACGTCTATCATCAACCACTAATAATCAATGTAAATTGATTCCAATCGATAAAAATTTCACGTACAACACGTACGCACACACGATAAGGTTTAAGACATCATTAGGTATACCGTTCATTAATATACATAAACGTACACTCGTCGTAATAACAGTTTACCGTACGGTTACACGTAGATTTTTATCTCCGATCGGGTGAAACTATAAAACAATTTGAATAAATCCAACGGCAAAACGCATCGCGCGAGTTCCCAACACGATACGCCATTAAACGTTGATTTTACACACGCGTCAACCGCAAACCATAGATGTTGCGTACCTGCAAAGCCATCGCGACAACGGCAAACGTCGACGAAGCCGGCTAAAAACGTCAGTAAAGACGAAATCGGCGGGACTCAGAGACGGAGATTTTGAAAAAAGCCGATTTACAAGGCAGACGAAGCGCATAATACTTAATGTCAGATATTGAACTACGCTTCGGAACCAGTGGATCATGATATTTACATTTTATATAATAAGATATAATAGTGATTTAATGCCTTGGGTGGGAAAAATAGTAAGTTCATCCCTGACTACATCGAATTTATATTATCATGCTATTACTATGAAAATCAGTCACTACCAATAAACATAATTGACAGTAATTTTTATGTTACTTCGATAAAATAATTAGATTTAAGAGCCATTATCACAATCCTCTCAGAGGAAAGCTAATTAATTATCACTACAGACTTGGCAAACCCAGGGCCCCGTGCTCCTACTGGTTGAGTATCGGGTGGATGTATCCAGTAGGAAGATGGTATAGCGAATGAAGCGTAACCGTCGCCCTACTCACTACAAGTGTGTAGCAATAACCTCCATCTAGGAAGGATCGGTCTGAACTCCCCGTCTTGGTGTTGACTGAAGGGCCAACGAACCTACTTAGCAAAAATCATTTTGTTCACGAACCAAACAGCGATAAGTCTCGGACATATAGAATTAATGGAAAAACGAACGGACACAGGAAACCAAATTTATGTTTTAGAACATGGAATGTGCAGATAATGTTCCAACTAGTAACAGCTCTAAATGTAGTAAGGAAAATAGCAAAATACAAAGTCAGGATAGTAGCGCTATAGGAAATCAGATGGAATGAATAAGAAACTATAGACATAAATGGTATCACTATTCTGTATGGAAAGTGCAATAAAAGACGACAGTTTGAGGTAGGTTTTGCGGTACACGAAAGCCTAGTGCATGAATACTTCTTGAAACAATGAGTGTTTTATGATAAAAGAATTACCCTTGATACAAAGATACATAGAGGTCGTCATATGGGCAATATAACAATCAAATTGACCATATTCTAATGAATAATTGATTTACAAATAATGTCAATGATTTAAGAGTATATAGAATGGCGTACTGTAACTCGGACCACTATCTAGTGATTGGTAAGCGTAATATCAAATTTAAAGCAAGACAACAGATTGATAGCTCCAACTGTGTTGCATATGAAAAAACAAAGCTCAGTAATGAAGAGATTTGTTGTTTTCTGAACCAAAATGGGGGATTAACACAGCTAAGTAGTTCCAAAAACAAACAAAAGCGGTGCTACAGAGCAATCGTATGAATAAATATATACATAAGAATAAAACAAGGTCATTGGCCGCAGAACAACAACAAATAATAATAATTGATACGAATAATGATAATACATATGCAAAAATAAGGAGATTAATAATTTCTCCACAGAGAACTTTTTTATATCTTAAATGACAATGAACGGGCAACGTTAGGATAAGCAATTCGGACATTAAAATTACCAGAAAAGAAATGCACTACAACAGAGATCGAAGCTTTAGCATTAATGTATTGATTCACTAAGTAAAGGTAATACATACTTGGAAATAAAATACATAGTTGTATTAACAGATCACCACACACTAATATTTTTGAAACAATGTAGATTGACCCGTGGATGATTGACGAGATGAACATTGGCTTTACAAGAATAGGATGACTTGAAAATAATATATATTCCAGATAAACCAAATTGTCGTAGCTGGCACACTAACAATTTATTAACAACGGTCAATAGATAAGAAAATAAATTATACCTAAACAAACTTTAAATCAAAAGAATAAAAAACAGCTTCGGAATAACATAAGCAATTTAAAAATTTTACAAAACAAGAAAAAACGAATAGCAAAATTAAAATTATAACACTTCGACCATGTCCGGATAAAAAACGATATAATATTTATAAAAGATAAACGATAGTGGCAAATAGTAATACCAGAGTAAATAGTGAGAGAACTAGTGTAGGGAACGCACACCAAATGCGGACACCCGGGAAGATATAACGCAATCCAATCAGATTACGGTACACAATTTACCTTAAAACTATGGAACGAAACATTAAAAAAAACTTGGTATCAAAGTTTTACATGAACTCCCATATATCTCACACAACAGGAACCCATAAAATTACCCTTTTCAAGATAACCGATCAACGTAATCTTCTCAACGCGCACTTATTTCTCGCATTATAGGCAACCTAATAAATTCTAGGGTTAACAAGAAATGAGACAATTAACAGATATTTTGAACAGACAAGGCTAGTGATTAGTTTCTGTAGGCGTGGAGGGGGAGGCTCTTTTGTAGGCATCACCGAAGCTTATATATAAATGGAAAAATACTTGAAAATTACTTTTAACTATGATAGTGTTGATGGATGATTATGTATTATACTTGTAGGCCTTGGCGGTCTCTCACACACCATGGCAAGTGTTGGCGTAATAATGGACACCAATACCTATCTATAACAAATACAGGTGATGAGGAAGACTACAAAAAGATAATAGATTATAAATGTGCAAATAATTGTAATAATAATACTAGTATACATAATGATAATATTGAATACATACAGGAATATTGAAAAAGAGTACAATAACGTCCATTTTCTTACTCATTAGCATATCGCATATATTCCTGATCGTGTTTTTCAAAGGAACAGATCTTTTTGACACGAAATTCTTAATTCCCTGCATAACATTTATTACATTTTAAATTATAATATCATTAAAATTATTAAAATATTATATGTATACTTTTCAATAATGTCGTGTTACTATCAGAAATTAAATATAATAAAATTATAACATCTATATATGATTTAAGTGGTTAGGTATATGAATTATGTATGACATAAAACGGTACACCAATCATTGAAAACAACATTTTATAAAGAACTTTAAATCTATCAAAATGTTTTTAATACTTGTATACTAAAAAAAATTATGCCGAAATATAAATTTAATAAATTAATTTAAAATATTTAACAATACAAATCATGGAAATATTTAAACAATATATTTTATGAATGTAGGAATCTAAATTAAAATTGCATAGAATACATTTTTTGATACTATAAACTTAAATCTTAAACGCGTGACAGCATCTTTTATAAGAGAATAAAATTCGAGATTAGGACCAAAAAACTATAAAAAAAATTGTTCTTCCTATATATTATGTAAATTATTGAATTACTTATTAGATATTTGAGGTTAATAATAGATTTATTACTAGTGAGACATGGATTTTCATCTTCTTATTTTAATTTTAACTTTATAGAATTGTAACACATGACAAAAACATCAAGAGGTTTTCAGGTGAGTTTCTTGATTATCAGGAGCTGACTCAATTTTACAGAAAAGCATAAGGAATTATAAATATTATAGATACTTTAAAAAAAGTAAAAATGGATTTTAGTTTTTTGAATTTTTCATTTAGTGTTGTCATTATTGTAATTTCATAGGACTTTATAAGATTTAAAAAATAAGTATATTTCTTTATATCACAAGATTCCCATATAATATCAAAATATACAGCTCTTAGTATGAAAAATGATGTTAATTAAGTAAAAATAGTTCCGAACCTTTTGATAATAATTGAAAATTATTTTCTAATAAGTATAACTTGCTTTTATATAAATATATAATTAGCAATACTCCTATATTTCATTGCTTTTAAACAATGAGTCATTCCGAAAAAAATAATAATAATAATACCAAAATATAATCACCAGATCAAAAGAGAAATTTTGGAACTACCTAAGCCACCTTTCATACCAATATAAAATAATTAATTGTATTATATAGGTATAGTTATTTATTTGCTACTAAATTAATTTGTTGGATGTTACAACAACAAGATTTAGTGTATATTTTGGTTTTATTTTATCAGAAACAAACAGTGTTTTACAAGATTTAAATTCCAGCTCAATGGATGAATATAAAAATATGATTAAATTTTTATGTAACTATGTTCATAATAATAAAATAAATTGAATTTGCATTTATTAACCATGTAAAACTTGTTAATTTTCTTCATAATTGTATAAATAAGACATTTCTATTGTTAGTAGTTATGTTTCAGTATGCCTAATCACTACATTAAATAGTTCAATCATTAAAATTAGTTCACATAATAGAAAAAGCAAAAAAAATAAATGTATGGACTACACTTGTTAAATTACATTCATTTCATAAAAGCCTGTCAATTGAAACTCAGAAAATGTAATTGTTATTTTTAATATTACAGCTAAACATTTGAGTATACATTTTAGTTCATTTTAAATTATTATGATAACAAAATTACAAAGTAGTACTCAAGCTCTCAAAGTATTTCTAAGGAAAATATTGAATGTTGTTATGTATCTACCAATACACTTATATATTATTAATTACCTATTCATTATTAGTTTTAAATAAATAACATATAATCTAATATTCATCAAGTTTCATAGTCATTATGGTATTATGGTCACTATTGGTATAGTTGTAACCAAAATATAACTGGTTCGAATGGTCATCTCAAAAAGCAACAATATTTAAATAACTCTATTTTAAGTACAATAACTGGTGCTGAAAAATATACTATACTGAATTCCGACAAATGTTACAAAAGAATTAATGTTTATTTTCTAATGTTATAATTTATAAGTAATTAAAATAATGTTTTACTAATAAACAGTATTTTTAACTCATATTATAGCTTAACTTAAATTCCCCAAGTATTTTAATTTACATTGTGCCCCTGCTAGTTGGTAAATGAATAAATATAATAATCCACCTGGGTAATGCAATAAAATAACTACATAATAATTAAAAAAATTATATTATATTTGTATAATTAAAATAACACGCCTTGTCAGCCGTTTTTCAACTTACCTTTTGAAGTTGCTGTCCATTAGTTGGTTTTAAACCTACACAACCGCTTCGGGGTGCACACATTTGAACAATAATATCTACAAATATCCCTTAATAGCATGACTACCGAGCCAACCACCTAGGCGTACACTGTCAAACATATAACATAAACGAAAGGCATTCTTGGCTCACAACACTGATGTTGAGATGGGCTTATATAAGTATGATACTGACCAACCTATAATAAAAATACAAATATAACAAGAAATAAACTCGGTTTGTGGAACGATACTTACAATAACTAAAAGAAATGAAATTCATGTTCTCCAAAAAATCTGAATAATAAAAAACTTGGTACTGAATAACATTAAGGACTTCTAGTTACAATAAAACAATTAAAACTGAATCAAAAATATTATGAAACTTTGTAAGACTAGTAACACTAATGTCACTAATTAATACTAAAAACATGACATAACAATAATTATTAATGACGACGTTGATAACTATGCGTATATCAGCTTCGCGACGGTGAAATGATAACACATAAAAAACACAAACATTGATATGACAGTGGGATTCGCAGTTGGGCTTATTCACACCAATAAATTATAATATTATCACTGCTCTCGGCCGATCGGCAACACTACGAATGTATTATATGTTCGTGGTCATGACATACACAACACTGAACGAGGAGCCGGCGATTCAACACCCCGTTAGCACCAACGTAATTAAAATAAAATTCATCCAAACAGGAATAAACTATACACTATAACCGCCCTTTTTTGATATTACTATCGATACAGTACCTATCTATCTCTTCTCGAATATCACTTCAATAATAACGGTATCGTCGTGAATTGAAATAAAGGTTTGATGTAGACGCGCCTAAAAATTAAATTTTCAAAATGTACTGTAGCCATATCAAAATTATGAGTATAGTGAATCATCCACGGACATTTTTGATTACCAATCGTAAATCTAGCACCCCTAAAAATGTAGGGTAACCTTCATCGCACCTGTGTGAGGTGGACACACGATGAACATTTTTAAATACGATAATTGTTACACACCGTTGCAGGTAATAATCCCGATAAATTCCCTCTCCGACCGCCGGACTGTGACCTTTGTTCAGTCTAGCTACACTAACGCTTTTTCCCTTCTCATACTATTTCATTATTATTATTTATTATCATTAAGTCCGAAGTTCAGTCACATTCGTTGACTCGAAACAACTCTGAAATTAAAATCTTTTGTATCAGTCGAAACAATATTTAAAAATTAAAATTAAAAACAAAATTTTGCATCATAATTTTCCATCCAATTGTCTACAATTATTATACACACTTTTGGAGGGCTAAGTTTTGAAGAATCTGCATCATTGTCGTCTTCAGTTTTGGGTTCAACTCTTCATTTTATGACCAATATCAATGAAATCTATTCATTCATTATGACTTAAATTCCGTCTGATTCTAGTGGCGTACAGATTATTTTGTTTTTATTATTTTTATTATGGAGGGAAAATAATCATTTGTGTGATGTGTATATAGCCTGCTTGCTTCAATTCATTGTTTTTTGTATATGAATAGAAATATAAACTTTAAGTGATGTACCCAAAGTATGATGTAATTCCTTCACTTATAAGTATACTAACTATTTATTAATATATATATTCAATATTATTACTTTTTACAGTATCTATTACAATATTAAAGTAGAACCAATTATTGATAAAAATTCATCAGTGATTGTTATAGATAATTTAACATTATGGAGCAATCAAGCTACAACCTATAGAACAAAAGTAAGTTATTGAAATACAATAATAATAAAATGAAAATATTTTTTTTATGAAGTACAATACTTTTTATTATGACCGATTTAATATTATTGTATTATAATTATTTTTTAACCGTGAATATCATAAATATTCTTAGAAAATAAACTAAACTAATATAAAATATCTATCTATATATATATATATATATATATAAATGAATTATCATGTATAAATTTAATAATATTATTTTCTTAATGTAGGTATGTTATAAACTTCCATCAACTTGTGTGACTCGAATATTTGATTGTTTTTTAGTTATGAGCAGTCATCAAAATCATTTGTTATTACTGTTCTTATTCCTGTGGGCAGTTAAATTAATTAAATTAACTCGTATGTATTTTATTATAATGTTATAAACTTATACTTAATATTAGGACCCCCCCCCCACAAAAAAATTGAAAATACGCCACTGCGGCTGTGGGTGATTCAATTTTAAATTTGTCTTTTTAATAAAACATAAACATTATACTGCTGTCTGCTACTAGTAATATTTATTCACTTTAATTTATACTAAATATTATCAAAATATTACTATAGTAATCTATATTACTTGATATATTTTCACATAATAATAAAAAAATATTTTATTTTTAGTAAGTCACTTTGAAACACCAGCTCAAATAAAACCGATAACTATAAAAGATGGCAAACCATTGGTTAAATTCAGTAAGTAAAGATACATATTTTAATTAATAAATAGTTTATGAATTAGTTTCAACAATTTATATTTCTTATCATTGATTAAATTATTTTAGTAGATTAGATACAATAATATATATATATATGTATTGGATCAATTACCAGCATTGACCCCAATGACATATCATAATTTTATTTATGAATAAGTACAGTAGGTAGTTATAACTTATAATTAAAGCCAACATTTGTATGCATTTGATATTTTTATTGATTGGTCAAAATATAGTTAGTTTATACCAACATTTGTTTCATAACTAAATGATGCTGTATATGAAATTTATTTTACATATTTTTGCATATTATGGTACTTTTGCATTTTCAGGATATATTTTAGGACTTTTTACACTTTAAGAGCATATTTATGATTTAATCAAGAATCACTAATTATTTATTTCACTCATAAAAGTTATTATGGATAATTGAACTTATTAATAAAAATAAGTAAGATAATTATTATTATTCGATAACCGGATATGTCCAATTAGTAATGCATAACAATATCTCATAAATATGTAGTACAGTCGAGTCGTGATACCTAAAAAAAACTTGACAACTTGAATTTTTTTTTATCCCCCTTTAAATTTAAATTATATATAACTTAATATAGATTTGAGTTAGATATCTCAAATAATACAAATTTCGAAATGAATGTTTATCTCTCTTCAACTTCGAGTTATAGTGATTCGATTGTTTTATCATACCTAACGTCCTGTCAGTCGTGGTTCATACTCATACGTTGCATTATTAAATCGACAAACAATTTTAAAATGTCAAAAGTGAAAACTCATAATATATGTTTAAAGCATATTTTAGTCATTTTTAAGCCATAAAAGCATACATAATATACTATAGGTTTTTAGGGTATGTAATTGTTGCCTTAGTTGTAATCTTTTGTAACATTTAAATTTAAAATTATAGCTCCAGAAATGAATTCTTCTCAACGACAAACAGTAATTATGGCTTAGATGAACGAATTGCGGAATAAATATTATGCAACTCAAATGCTGAAAAAAAAATTATGAAGCAAAAAAAGAAAATGTCGAATACTGCTGCTAAAAATAAAATTGTAGTAATTACAATTTTTGAGAAGAAAACTGAAAAATTGAGCCTAAAAAATCTTAATATCTATTTACAGTAAATGAATATTTTTTAGATGTTTTTATAAATTTTTTATTACGATTTCAGAACATCTTTTAAATGTTTTAAAAATACTTTTGATTTTAAGAAGAATGCGTTTATATAACAAATATTAATAACTTGTCATAATTATATATATTGTATATATTATATACTTTCTATTCAGCATTATTATTGTGGTATTCCACAAAATTCTGTTGATAACATTTTAAATTTCATTAATATATTACATTATCTATGAATAAAATTGTGTTTTTAATTGCTTTGTTCATCTTAAAAATTAAAATACTCCTCTGATATTGAATACTGGTAAAAAATTCTGTGATTAGGTAATCTAATACCTATATTAGGTAGAATAACAAATATGAAAAAGATACATATAAAAAAATAATTAACTAATAATACTATTTTATTCAATTAGTGACTACAAAAATGTATTAGAAAAAAACTTCTATAATAAATAATTTACATTGTTGTAGGTTGCTATACATTAAAAAATAATATGTTTATATGAAAAGATTGAAGTACAAGAGTATATCTGAATAAAACGGGTTTTATAGTTAAAATATAAAATTTGATAGGTTTAGTTTATAAATTGAATTATTGCAAACGTTATAATATAATATTTATTAATTTATTGTTTAAGTGCATTATGGTAAATGATTTTCTAACAGCTTTCATAGGAAATAAAAAACTAAGTAAATAAATCAGAGTTAGATAAACAATAAAATATTTGTAATTAATATATAGTAATGAATAGTGCTGGGATTTGTATTGAAATACATATTTTTAAAAACATGATAAATTCATTATTGTAAATGATAAATTTGTTTCACGTGGTTTGCAATGAAATAAGACATATTTTTACATATTTCATCATAAATACATATTTTTTACATCATATTTTGTAAAATTTCCACTTTTTATTACATATTTCGTAAATTTTGATCATTTTGGTGGTTTAATAATTCATATTTCGATAATAATACTCGTATAAATTGTAAGTGTATGCATATGAGAAATAAGTATTACTTAAATATTATTAACTTAATTACAGTTTATCATATTTGTTTCTCTTCGATAACCATGGATTAATAATCTTAGATTATACTTTGTATTCAACAATTATTAGAAAAAATATATTAACAAATTTTCAACAGTATCAAATGTGTCAGTACTTGCGTTTGCATGGTTGTGAAAGTATCTTAATATTTCATATTTTTTAAATTAAATTGATTAGAAATTAAAAACAATTAATTGTATATTATTCAAAAATTATTTAAAATTGTATTTTAATTTTACACATTGACATAATTTAAAATTTTTCTTATTACATATTTTTTATTTTATACTACATATATATATACATATTTTTGGTTTTTTTATTACATATTAATCTCAGCCCTACTAATGAATAATATATATTACCATTATTAGATAAGTAGATTACTTAATATTATAATGTATTATTATATTGAATACCAGGATTCATTATTCATTAGTTAAACTAAATAAACAAGAAGTTTAAAAATAATAATATGATAATGTACAGTGTAAACCAAAATGTTTAACAATAAATTATAGGATTTATTTATTGATAATTTTTTTTTTTGTCCAATTTATGAGATTAAAATTTAAATGTTATAATTGGCATTAATACTTTAAATAAAATAAAACTCATAGTTGCTTACTAAATACAAAATAAATTACTTACGAGTTATGGAGTGTTGACTATTTTATTATTATGTTGCCAGTATAAATAAAACATATTAATAATTTATTGTTATGTCTTAAACTTAAGTAAAATAAATTATATATTTATATAACAATGAATTAGAAGAACTCTAAAATATTCAATTTAAGTTTGTCTTGATTTTTATCAAATTGTCCCTAAATTATTTTAAGGTAGTTCAATGTTTTTTGTTGTTGATATTTAATTATAATTTTATTGTATTGTCTAATATGGATATTTTAAATCATTTGTTATATTTTCAAGCCTGAATATTGTATAATAATAATTTTTTCATCTAATTTGAACTATTTGGTCTCTTTCAATAAGACCTTTTTTTTTCAATAATACAATCCTTAAAGAATTATAGATTAAAGTTGTGATCAGATGAAATTTTGTGTTTTAATGTTTTAAGATTTTAAACTCTCAAAATTGCCTAAATTAAATTAAATAAAAAAAATTGAATTATATAAATAAAACCCTCTTTTAAAATAATGTATCGTATTATTAAGATAGCAAAGAATTATTAAGTAAATGTGAATCAAATAAGAATGATTTAGATTTATACCTACATTTCACCATACACGGGGAAATGGGTATTTATTTTCAATAAAAATAGAAATTATAGTTTTTTAATAACTTAAAATTCAATCAACAATATTTTAGTAATATGTAAAATGATTAACATTTGTTAGTAGTGCCATTTAAATGTTATAACATAAATTTATTTTTATTTTCGTAGTTAATTTTTCTAGCATAATATAATTATTAATTTAATTAACCGAAATATGGATTTCGTTTTAAATTTTAAATAAATAAATATAAACATTTAAATTGTATTCTCAAATATTTATTTTATTTAATGACAATAATAATATTACGATATATTATTTTTATATGTATGTATAAAATTAAAAACTTATCCATTTTTAAAATGAGTTATTTTTTCTTTTTGTTTCTTCTACATTTTGGACAGAACCATTTTCCTTTGGGCTTGGTAGTTACGTTAACACATCCAAAATGGAACCATTCAATTGGACACTAAAATAAAAATAAGACATAATTAAAAATGTGTTCCATACAAAAATTAAACAATGCAACAATGTTTTTAATACAAATAGAATGATATTGTCACAAATCACAATATTATATAAATAACTATTTAAATAAAAATAATAAATGTATTAATAATTAATTAATTAAAATTAAAATGCTTACACATGAATTATCACAGGCAATCATTTTGCCATAAGAAATTTGTTTACAAAAACAATATATTTCTTCATTTGAATTTGTAATATTATTTGTTACTATTCCTGAAAAATATTGATAATTATTATACAATTTAGATTTATCTCAACAAGACTAAAATGATTTTTTGTCTATAAACCTTTTTGAATTTTTTTATTTTCATTTATTTTATAAGGCGGTTTTTGTACTTTCCTTGATGAAGTGTTCCAAATTCCATCAACTAAAGCAATACACATAAGAGATGACCAAACACATTAAAACCATAATAAAATATATTATAGAAAACCTACTTTGTTGTACGCCTTCTTCAATATTTTTTGCGCCACTTGCTCTGTTATACATTTTTTCTTCTAACCTTGCTTTATCTAAATCCAATCGCTTTATCATTTCATTGATCTGAAAGGTACAGTTATGTAGAATGACTCTAAAGGTATGTAAATAACTCAAAATCAACATACCTCATCATGAGCTAGATCAGCCAGTTTCACTTTGTCATCAGAGCATTCTTTCGCTTCGTCAAACAAACGTTGTATTCTGGTTACATATTTGTTTCTTTCGTTTGCCGATAAGACATTTATTCTTGGCAGAAAATCGTTTGCTAATTTGTCAGCGTTACGTTCCTTTTCTTTAGTTCTCTTGTCGATTTGTTGTATCAGAGTGAAATGTTTTTCTAGCTCGACGGTAACACTCTTCAACGCTAAAATATTACTATGTTAGAGTTTCGTTAAAATGCAAAACTGAAAATAAACTTACTCTCCATACTGTCATCCGAGGATTGCGCGGAAGCCATTATAGTAATTTAATTTTTTAATCGAGATTTAAAAAAAAAAACAATAATTGAACAACAACAATCTGATATTTGTTGTGTTTTGGTAATTACGGACTGGAGCCACTGGACTGTACTATCGTAGTGTCGTCGTCAATAGTCACAGTCAGAGGGATGGGGGGGGGGATGTTATATAAAAACGGTCCTCGAATTTTAGGTTAGGTATTTTAAGGCATAGTTTAATAATTATCTTCAAATCACGAAATAAAAAAATTGATTACAATCGTATTTATTTTGGTGAATTCGTGGGCTAGAATTCGTACCAATTGTCCAACGTATTTCCAACGTCGAAACGCAAATAAGTACACCAGGTTTTAAGTAGTTAGAAACGTTTATTTAATACTATAGAGGCAACGATGATTGAGATAATTCTCGATATATATATATGAACCATACAATGCAAAATTTCGGTAGACGTCGTGGAGCGGACGTGCGAAAGAAAGGTCGAGTCGTAAGCGAGGGAGAGGTAGGATTCATGACAAAATATATGTTTATAAATATATGTTTTTTGTCATGGTAGAACTGGTGATCGGTCGGTCGAAGCCGACGCATCGCAGCAGACTTGCGACCGACCAACTGTTGGGGGGCGTGACAAACACACTGGCGGGCCGACCCGGGGGCGAAATACTATGACAGTGGCCTGCCACAATATCAACACAAAATCTAAACTGTTATTAATGGTGTGACTAACATAGGAATTTAATATTATTTGTTATATAATATGAAAAATATTTATTTTTTAATTCAAATCTTATCGTATAATTTATTTTCTGGTTCGAAAATTGTTAGTTTATAAGAACTTTTAAAAACTAATATTTTGGAGACGTAAAAAATTGGTTTCCGATGCTAAATACCGCTGAGATCAATTCGATTTCAGTGGAAAACCTTCATATTCTCTTTGGTGCTTGACTAAACAGGAATGAAAATATATATTTCCAACATTTTAATAATTTTGCTTGATGGAAATATAATAGCCTTTTCGCCCTTCTCTCAGAATTGTAAATATTAAACTAAGCCATTCCAGATTATTATAGCATTTAGTTTTACTTTTTACAGAAGTTTATAATATTTTGTAAAACAAACAAACAAAAAATTATCTAAAAAAAAAAACGGAAATTGTTATGCAAAATCGTGTCACAATAAAATTTAACTAAATATCCCATAAAATCGTATTTTATATTTGTTATATTATTGTCTTATTTTTCTGAAACTCAAGTCCGTAAATTTCATCTCTATTGAAATACTTATTTTTAATTTACATTTGAAACCTTTCCTATTAAAATTAGTCCGGATAAAATAATTGATGAATGATATTAACGCATTAACAGCTGTCTGATGCCTCGTAAAGTCGTAAGTCGTAGTCGTGGAAATCCTATGAATTCCCCATTTTGCTATACTTTTTTTCTAAAGCAGTCTCAACTGGCTTTCCTTATTTTTATCATCGTGTGATGAAATTATTGCAAGTTAATATAAACTTTGCTGTTAAAAACGAAACGAATGTTAGTTGTATAAATAACTTATTTTAAATTTATATACGTTTCTCAGTATTATTTTACTTACTTTCCTTTTATAGCGCTTTATTGATACTTATAAAAAATCATTAATAGGTGGACCACCTTCCCACCCCTGCAATGAAAATATTTTTTAATTTCTAATTTAAAATTGTAAAATGGTTTTAAAATGTACTATCATTCTATGTTTCTAAAGCTCAGGCCCGGATTTATATACCAATAATTGGCTCTGGGGTAAATAGTTAAAATGGGCCCCATTAAGGTTAAATTTAACAAAATAAATAATCTAAAATATTTTTAAATTTTATAGATATGTAACAGATGAAAATCATTTAAAAACTAAAATTGTAATTATTACACTTAATATGATATTTAAAATGTCCATAAGTTATTTTTATATTTAACAAAAATAATTATTAAATACCTACTTCATAAAAATAATTTATACATTATGAATAATACACATTATTAAGTGCTCTTATTTAAAACATTTTTTTCTTGATTTGTCACGAGCAAAAGCCAGTATAGTTTCAATAAAATCAATCGCTGGTAACAAATCATATTCATAATATAATATTATAAATTATTTTAAGGATTCTTGAGTCTGACTAGTTCTAAATTTATTTTTTATGTGTAACAACTTTGAAAATGCCTGTTCAGCAGAACAATTAGCGACAGGAATTGTTAAGTATAATCTAATTGTAAGTAAAATATAAGGAAATATATATTATAATTTTGTTTCTTCAAACCATTCTAATATTTTATGCAAATTTGAAGTATCAAATGGTGGTTTATTGAGATACCAATATTCTTTAAATTGAACCAACTCATTTTTTATACAAAGTTCTATGTCATCTTTATACATAGAAATTAAATTGCCCAAGCTTAAGTTAATATCATTATCTGGCTGGATATTTAACTCAGTGATGAATAAAAAATGCTGAGATATATAGTTATAAGCAATTAGGTATCCTTTTATCTAATTCTGTTACAAATTTGTCTACATTCATGATATGTGTTTCTAGTGTTTCTACTCTAAATTTATCAATACCTTTTAACTGAATTGAGTTTTGAGATCAACACTCGCTATAAGGCTCAACAATCTATAAATAGATTATATACAATAATAACTCATATTCATAATAACAAATTATTGATATTTCTTATCGCTAATCAAACTCAATCATCGAGAACAGATATAAGCACTGTAGAATCTGTAATTTCTTTATTCTGTGGTAATAGTGAAACACTGTACCTACCACAAAAACATAGTTACATGAACATAATTATGTAATATTATACGATATAATTTTTTAAATTAATTAATTTTTTATGACAATGATATTTAGAAATCTTAATATCTATCTGGGCGCCTCCGTAACATCGTGGGCCATGGGGACGCGACCCCTCTGTCCCCCTACATATTCTGGGCCTGCTAAAGCTAATTATCTTCTTTTAAATATAACTATAATATTTAAATTAACTATAATTAATATTTATTTTTGAAATTATGTAGATACATATTATTTAATATTACTAATATAATTAATTAGTAGGTACAATTAATAAATCTTATTTATTGGTTCTTAGACTTTACATACAATTACAATATGATTGGAGATAATGTGCATCTTTGTCTTACTTCTTTGTTTATTTTTGCATATTCATTAGGTATCTTTTTGTTTAACAGCTGTCATATATTTGTACATATTTTACCGTTTTTCCATTTGCGTGTTTCCTACTCTCTTTATCTTGTTAAACATTACATCTTAACCTATGAAATGATTTTCTAATCTCCACTAAAGCTATGCAAGTTTATTTCTTCTACATTGGCTTTATTTAATTAATATGTAATATTGTAAATATTTTAAACACATGGGACAGCAGCCTTATGATACTGAATCCTTCTCATTTTATTGCTATAATAATTTTTTTTAAATAAAGATGATAAAGTTATTAAAATAATCTTTTAATAAAAAATAACATTTTCATAGCTATAATCTTATTCTAAATTAGTTAAGAAATATTAAATAGGTAATTTACATGCAATAATTTAGAAAATCAAAATAGCAATAATAACATCTATGCATGTCTTTATGTTTTCAAATTATATTATTTTTATTCTTTTCAATGTCTGTCTATTGTTGAATTATGTATATAAGTTACATTGTATATTATCGAGCTAACATTTTACTATCTTAGGTTTTTTGATTATTGAAATATTAATATTGTGTAGTTTTAGATTCTGAACGAAGTGATGAATGTATTGATTTTACTATGATGTGTTTTTTTTTTTTTTTTTGTTCATCAGACGACAACATTTGGAGCAGTAATAATGCTCCGATTTTTGACTTCAGCCCCTCTTTGAATAGGAAAATTCATCTAGTTGGTACTTTGGGGGGGGGGGGGGGGGGGGGTCAAAAGTAAAATTTTCAAATAGTTTTTAAAAAAATCGAGAAAGCAAAAAAAAAATGACAGAAAAATGGCAATTTTACGAAAAACCACTTTTCGACAAAATCGATTTTTTGATTATTAATAAACAGATACTATAAAGTAACCATCATAGTAACATATAAAAACTATACTATTTGTTTCAAAATAGAATATATGACAATATTTAAATATAATATATCCTAAACTGACAAATCATCTATGTTCAGAATCGTTTTTCGTATACAATGATATCTATCATTGCATTCAAATTTAACCTACCATAGTCTGAGGTCCACCCCACCCCCTAATATATAGCAGAGCGATACCCACTTACCCGCTTTTTTTAATTTGACATATTATTTTTTCACAACTATAGCCTTCATTTAAATAAAAATTTTACACAATAATACATTTTTATTATTTTTATTTAGAAACAACAATACTTCGAAATTAAATAAAATATTAAAAATATTGCTTAAAAGATGTGATAACCAATTGAAATTTCATAACTTTGTTTAAATTTTTTTGTTGGAAATGTTGGATATTAATAAAATCTACAAATAAAATAATACTTAAAAAATTTTTATATGTACATTTTTTTTTTGTATGATAAAAGTTATGTATCAACTTTACACTTTTAAATTATAACATCAATATTTAATACCAATAATTTGTTTAAGAGTTTTTATGTTTAATTCTATGATTTCAAATCAACAATCCTCAAGATATAACAATGTTAAAACCCAATTATAATTTTAAGTATTGACAGAAAGGCCACAGGGTATAGTGGGTATTTTCAAGAATTATGTTCAATCAAATTATCATACTCAAAAATTAGAAAACTAGACTTCAAAAACGTTAGAATATGTGATAGAAATTTTGCTTATTATTTTCTAAAATTTTTGAAATCCGTCAAAACATCTCAACAATGAGTCTACTAAACCATCTTCAGCATCATTAAACATTATTCACTGTCCACTAAATACATTCCTCAAACCTTTATCATAAATTGTCCACAATATCATAATATGCATACAATACCAAATTAATTGAAAGAAAATTTATCGAATTTTAGAAGCGTTCAAGACATTGACCACGCATTATTGTTTGTTATCAAGTACAGGGTATGGATCACAGTACTGAAAGTAAAAATATTTTATTACTGATACATTTGAACACACCTTTTAATTATGTTTTATTTTTTCAGTGTCAGCTTCTTTGAAAATGAAGTAATGTATCAATGAATACAAATGATGATTAAAATCATTAAAGTATTGATGATATTTTAGTAAGAAATTTATAGTTTTTTAAATAATGAAATGAAATTATATTAAATAAAGCTAGACCCAGTGTAGTTTATATTTTTACAATATAGGTACTACAACATTGTGTCAATACCCAAAATTTAAACTAGACACAGTATACACATATTGTAAGTATTAAAAATGCAAAGTATTGTAATATTCCTAAAAAAAATTAGATAAATAATATAAACTAACAATTTTAAAAATAGATGTCTGGTTGATAATTTACAAATAATAGTATCAATTATGATTGAGAAGGCTCGTGCAGAATTGTTTATATCATTTTAACGATTAATTAATATTAGAGAGTCTATTTGTGTATTACAATAATTCAAAATTTGAAAACATCACAATAATTATTTAAATGAATATACGAATTGTACTATTTTAACGTTATGATATTTATTATTTTTATTTTTATTAAAATGAATATAAAATACTGTATACTTTAGCCTAGAAAGTTAAAAGGATTACACTTACACTACTCACAACATTAATTTTATGGTGCTATAATAATATAATATATTCTATGTGATCAAAAATACACTATAGTCAATATTTGCAAATTGTTTGATAATTCTTCTTTTGAAATATCTTGTTTAAGAATTTTTATAATTATCTTAATACGATGGAAAATGTAAATGAAATAGTATAACAGTCTTATTTAGAGGTTTTTTCAATACTTCAACTAGTGATAATGTATATTAAAAAAAAATACAGTATGTACTTCAAAAAATTTAATTTGCTTTAACATATCAATTAGAATGTCTGTTCTTGTAAGATGTTTTGTAGATTTCTCATTGTATTTCGTTTTTTTTTTATTATAGTTTGTTTAAATAATTGAGCTCTGTTACGATGTGCAAATATTTAATTGAGCTGTTATCCACCTGTGTAAATAATAAAAACTATTAATAAATTGTTTTTATTAATCTGTGAATAAAAATCATGATTTTCAATCAGAAAAAATTTAAGTATTATTTTATACACAATACACATAAAATAAAATAGAAATAGAATACCTAACAACTTGTGTAAAAAATAAAAGTCTAATGTAATAGATTATGGGCAAACAATATATTTATTAGATTATTAAAAAACCATTTCATAACTTAATATTATTAATCAGGTTTAAATTAAATAATATTAATTAATAACATTTAAATAAATATTTTGTGTGTCTAGTATGGAATCGAATTATGGACTGCATATAATGATTCAACTATACCTACATATAGATCAATAGTAATCAAACCTAAATATGGTATCTTAGTATCTATAGTAGGTAGGGTAAGTACCTATTTACTTACTTCTACAATGCATCATAAAATATTTCCGGTTAAAAAGGTATAAACAAATTGCGTTCAACCATATTGAATAGGTAGTTCATATTTTATTGTTAACATAGATTTTTTTGGTACTAATGGTACTACAATAGTTTGATCCCAGAAATAACATACAAATTAACACGTGTATATATTAAAATGAGAAGTTCGGAAAGATTGAGAAAAAGAAACTGTATTTTACTTTAAAAAAATATATATAATTGAAGTAGGTTAACGGAATCCGTATTTCCCGCGGCCGCCGTTGTAGTACCTACCTACGATAACCGAAAAGTACTGAACAATTAATAGTAAAAAAATGCAGAAAAATAAGGTAATTTGATATTGTAAGATTAATATTTTATGTAGGTATTTTAATTAACACAAAAATTATTTTTTTAAATCGTATTTTATATAGGTATATTTAATTGATGTTTAAAATGTAGGTATTCATTTATATCAAGTATTTTTATTATTTGTACATTGAGACTTAACTATAATGTAATAGTGTAAAAAATAATACTGGACCTAACTATAGTAGAGGAATTTCATTTTTCAGACTCATTCAGATGTGGAATTTTTCAAATATTCTCACTAATTTTCCATAAATGTTCTAATTTTTTGACACTTATCACATAAATTATAATAATCACTACAGATACAATTAATTATTATTTATCATGGAAAAATTTTATGGCATAGTAATATTGACAGTCTCATAATTCAATCTACGTATATTACCTATACATATAATTATTTAGTGTATATTTATATGTATATTATTCAAAATCATTAATTTGATATTTATATATTATAATATTTAAGTAATTCAATATCATATTATAGGTAGGTACTAATAATTCATTATTTCCTTTTATTTTAATAGTTTATTTTTCTTATTGACATGATTCTTTATTATTCAAAATTGACTTAGCTAAATATTAAAATACCTATTATATTTTTAATAGGCGCTTACCTTAAATAAATATTTTAATCTCTAATGATTCATTGGAATAATAGGAACATTGTTGGTTTCATAATTCTTATCAGGATCCAAAGAGTATTCTGCAATTATTATAGACACATTATACATTTATTGTACATGACTACAACTAAGTTAACTTAATAACATTTTATATAATCCCTCAACATAAAGTCTAGAAACAAATTTATTAATTGAATAATGCCAGGTGGAAAATAAAAAAATTAAATATACTATAGTTAAACGAATACATTTATTGCTTTGCTCTGAAACTAAAATAATATGGTCAACATGGAAAAATCGTAACATACTAACCTTAATATTATTAGTCATTAAAAGCAAAATAAACTGAGTAACTAAACTACGATTTTAACAATTAATTATTTGATTTGAATTTAAAAATGCTGTTAATCTTTACAAATGATAACCTTTTAACATCAACATGTGTTGCCTCCGAATATTATAAGCGTAGATACAGTAGAGTGTTGACCAGTTGCCCTCACTTAATTATTATTATAAACCTACACACCCGTAAAATAGGGGAAGTAATATATGTAAATATTAAATAATAATCATAGTAATCATAATACATAAAAATAATTAAAATTGAATGAATATTAATAGCTTGCTTGATAAAAAGAGAGAATTTAACCAGAATGCGTAATTTTAGACTTATCCAAGTGGATAGTCGATCGACGCAGTGGCGTATTTTGTATGTTTTTTGAGGGGGTCGGGGTGTCCAGATAATATAGATTAGGTATATGTATAAACTTATTTGTTAATTGGTTGCAGTGGCGGATCCAAGGGAGGGGAAAAAGTTAAATACCCCCCTTGAACTTATTATATTTAAATTTTATAAATTTATAAAAGTATAAAAATGTTGTCATTGATACCAGTTTATAAGAATAAATTCTAAATGGTGAATATTATAATAAGTAAATAATAAAAGTAATTAATGTTTATTAAGTATGTTATTAAGTAGGTATGAATACTATCTGCAGATGGATATATTTTAATTACTCCCCCCTTGATGAGTTTCTGGATCTACCCCTAATTGATTTCAATATTTCTGTTTTACATCTACTACCACTAAGCTCATAATATAATCATCAAATATTGTAATGAAACATTTTTTATTTATTTAATTAAAAGTAGTAATTTTTATGTAATTTAAATCATACAGGTATAAAATACCTATTGTAAACATAATTTTAATTTAAAAATAAAAGCAAATATAATATAATTATATAATATTATTAAGACATATTAATACACATTAGTTAACATCATCGCTTACAATAATTTACTAATTATTATTATATATTTTGTTTGTTACATTTGTTACCAGTGATGCTATAAGAATAACAGTTATATAAATAATAAAAAATATAATAGGATAATAAGTACATTGTTTAAAACTAAATTTATTTTCGTTCCGAATTAGTTTATGCCTTATGGCTTTATATAATATTCAATTAAACAATGAATCACATATTATTGTTTGCCAAATTCCCTTCAAAATTTATCGACATTAAATATTGAATTTTTTTTTTGGTTTGGGGGGGGGGTGTCCAGACACCGTGGACACCCCCCCAAAATACGCCATTGGATAGATGATAAACGGCAGACGAACCTTTATCGCGTATGTTATTACTTATTACTATGTTATACGTGTGTTATTATTAGGGCCCGGATTTATATGCTCTAAAAACCTAAGAAATATGCACTATAAAATATGCATTTATGCTCTTATTTTATAGAAATATACCATATAAAATAAAAAATATGCAAAATGTCGATTAAAATTTTTTTTTTTTTTTATTATTTTTATATTATGTTTAAATAAATTATACTATATTTACAAACACGACGAAACAAACACGATTAATGTATGATTCACTAAAATTTACTCAATAACAGATTACTACTTGTCCCGATATGTCTCAGATAAAATAAGAAAACGACTTCGTCAAATTACATGGATTATAAATATAACTATAAATACGTTATTTTAATAAAAATAACCAAAATATTACATATTATGCATTTAAAAACCGTATATAGGTATACAAAAAAAAAATCGTAAAATACAGAAATATGCAGTATATGTCAATAAATAACAAAATATGCGAAATTATGCAAAATAAAATTTTATATTTCGGACCTATTGATTACAAATCAAACTTGTAGCTTACCTAGCTATTTTTTGGACTATTCAGAACTAAACATGCAAATGCATATAAATCCAGGCCCTAGTTATTATCATATTTTATTATATCTTTACTTTATTAGTAGACGTGTTATGGCTGTTATAAAATTATTAAATGATACGATGTATATTTTATTAGGTACATTTTAGTAGACGAAAATCTCTGATATCATGGAAAATATTATACCAGTGTATAGTGAAAAGGTCAAAATGTTATTAGTATTAAATAGTTACATTACTTTTTATTAAGATCGCGTTACACAAGCGGATATTAAACGGCAATGTACATTGAAGTCATGTATTTCAAAACTATTTATAATTCGAAGATGAAAAGGCACTATTAAAATCGGTTATCAAACATAAATATTCACCGCGTAAAAATTTAATTTTATGTTAAAACATATGTATATTATCTTTCTATATTATATAATTGCTAATATCAACTGTTTTTATAATTTTATATAATTTTACTTTTTTGACAAATTACGTTGTACCTATATGTTGCTTATAATGCTACTATAATTACTATAAATATTATTATTATTTACATATTAAATTTACTCCCCTATTTTATGGATTGGTATTATATATAAATATTATCTATTATAATTATGCGTATAATATGTGAGGGCAACTGGTACACGCCCGTACAATATTTGTAATAATTGTAATTAATTTTTGGCAAGTACGGTACCTATATATTTTATTGAATTTCTATCAAAATATTATAATACACATACACCCATTTACATTTGTACTCAGTCTTGTAAGTATTTGAGTAAATGTATTAAAATACCTACTTTTATAGTATTTAGGAGTAGAATACTTTTTAAATACTTTATCGACTTTTTTCAATACCTACATGATTAGCCCAGCAGCAGACGGTATTCTTCGAATTATTTATAAACAGATAGATAATATTAATTTTCAATTATGGCATAAAATATGAAATATTATTTTATTAAGAATATATGAAATACAATAATGTATGATACCTAGCTGCCCTAGCTGGTAAGTTGTAGAATAGCTCTATAGCAAGTGCCTAGATTAGAAATTAGTTGTTTAGTACCAATAGTAGCAGTACCTATCTCGCTATCTAGTATATGTATACACTAATAATTACCTACACTATTATAATATATATAGTTGAAATGAGTCTATGATCTCAATGATGGAATTTAAAGTTAAAATATCAGAGAAAAGGTATTGATAGGGAAGTTAGAACAAATATATTTAGATAAATATTTATATTTGTTCTTAAATACTTTTTGATGTATTTGTATTTCCGTTTAAAATTTAAATACAAATTAAAATTAACTTTTTACAAGATTGTTTGTACCTATTATGATTTATGAGTACCTATGATATACACAGTTGTCTTCATTTTCCAACTTTGTCTTAGAAGCGTACAACGGTACAACATACTAAATTTGCTTTCAATAGAAACGATTTTGACGATTTAGTGTTTTAATTTTAGTATTACAGTGAAATTACATATATCACCAAACTTAAACGTAAGCATATTATTTATTATCGTCCGACGACAGATAATTTTTTTTAAATAATTCTGTCGTCGGTTTTTTACAATATTTAAATTTTTAAGTAAGTTATGAATATTTGTATATTTAACTTTTTTATACATAAGTAGGTACTCATTATTCGATTAAAAATTAAAATAATTTGATGATAGGTAAATTCGATCTAATATTAAACATAATAATTTAAAATTAGTGCTACTAAAATAAAATTTGTAATGCTGTAGGTACGTTTTTAAGACAGAGAAAATTGTTTATCATACTCATAATAGGTAGGTACAAATATAAATGAGCTTATATTATGTATTATAATACCTATTTAGATAGAAATTCCATAAAATAAATATTTTCTTTGCCAAAAATAAATTACAATTATTATGTATTACAAATAAAAACTTTATCAGTTACAGCGGAACAGTTATAATTAAACAAAATTATTGTACAAGTGCATAGTTCTTTATAAAAGTACCTAATTATTATTATTTTTTTATCTTATAGATCGTTTATTGTAGATTTATTCCCAATATGATTTTGTAGGGGATGATTGAATGTTATGTATATATTAGTATATTACTCTTTATGTATTTATTTTCCTATCATATAAAAAACGAAAAATTCCATTTTTATTTAAGACCTAACTAAAAAATAATGATTTCATATTAGTTACGGAAATTATTATCAATTACAAAAAATTTGGAAAAGTTACTTTTGACCCTCAAAAATACAAACAAAATCCAATTGTATTATCAAGTAGAAATCATCTTCAATATTTAAGATAAAAACATCTTTTCATCATAAAAAAATCTCTATTCACAAAAACACACATCACTTTAATCATAAAATATTATATTTTTACCCAACAATTTTGCAGTAAATTGATATAAAACCACCATTGGTATAACATCAGCAGCTGGATTTTCTGGTTCAACAACCTTTGTCTGAGTAGTGTCTAAAATTTAAAAATATTTAAATATATTTGTATAAGTCTTAAATTTTAGAATATATCCATTATTTTTACTACGTACAAAATATCTAACTAAGACTATCAATTATTATATAATGTTGTATTAAACTAAACGCTAAATATACTATTATATTTTTTGTCAAACATATCTATAGACTATTTTTATACATACTCTTTATTAATTTATATAGATTCGTTTAGCTAATTAACAAACAAATATTAATATATAATAACTAATTCATATTATTTATATATCTTATAAATAATATGTCTGTAATTCAATTTTAAGTATTGGTGATCAAAAAAAAGGTCGGGTACTCAAATAAACATAATAAGAAAATACATTCACTACTCAAATACTTCATACACTGTATAGCGATATAATAATGATAAATTGAATACCTTTTGACATGATTTGAAAATGTTCAATAATTAACATACTTAAAATAACTGAATCATTATTTAAAATGTAACCAATTATTAAAGAGTGGCAATAGAAAGAGTGCAAGTATAAACACCCAAGCTTAAGTTGGTATTGAATAAACAAAAAGTATAATTAAATTAAATAATAAATTTGTACTTTTAACCATCAAAAGCGGAGCTAGCCTTCATGTTCAGATGAAGCAAATATTTTACAAAACAAAATTATTAAAAAAGAAACTACAAATTTTCATGTTACCTATATTGGCTATATTATATATTATACACAACGACTCGCTTCGCTCAAAATCTAAAAAAGCGTCACATGTAGAGAACTTTTTTTATATAAGGAGTGCCACCGCATATCCCGCACACCCACTAGCATCACCTATACATTATGATCGCCATTTATAATTGTATGAATATTAGTATTTAAAAAAGAGTTAATTTTTAAAATTCCTAA
Source organism: Schizaphis graminum (assembly GCA_020882235.1). NCBI lineage: Eukaryota > Metazoa > Arthropoda > Insecta > Hemiptera > Aphididae > Schizaphis > Schizaphis graminum. The sequence goes on along the minus strand of CM037031.1, from coordinate 52,074,841 downwards.
ATGTATTTGCAACGAAATTTAAATAACAGGCTCATTAGGGCTCAGGACTTCTCGGAGTTTGTGCATGCTTTAAATAATCATTAAAAACATAGCTAAGTTATATAAAAAATAGTTTCATAGCTATTATACGAGTTTATGTTTTTAAATTTATAGTTTAATATTTTGCATATTTTAATTTCCAACTTAAGAAAATATTTAATAGTTCAATGTAATGCTCAAAGTAATTAGTACTATTTTAAAAATATACAAATTTATCCAATTTAAGTTGTCTTTTAAAAAAATGAAAAATTTTTTGTTTTAGATTACAACTCAATGTAAGATGATAACAAATCTAAAAAAAGGAAATTAATTATCTCAGATAATTAATCAAATTTATCTATATAATGAAATTGATCTATTTATGGGTCATATCTACAAATATTATTATTATATATTAGTATATTACAAACTTTTTTTAAATGCATATTTTAATAACCTATTTAGTGATTCTTTATGGCATGAAGTCCCCAGCTCTAGTAATTATTATTTATATTGCTCATTCATTAAAAATTACGAAGAATAGTCTAACCTAATCGTCCTAATCATCTAGGTATCTGAGTGTTTAGACTGTTTAAAAAAAGTGTAGTCGTGGGAATAGAATTTTGAACTATTGGTTTGACAAAATTAAACATTAATGCCGGGATGAAGTAAACATTGCTATTATTTCTTGTACTTAATTGTAATTGTAGACCAATCTTCTTTATAATGAAAATAAAATAATTATAGAGGACTCAATCAGTAACAATGTTGAGATTATCTAGATAAAGATAAATTTATAACGTTATTATCTAGATAAATTCAAGATGATAGAATAGATAAATACATTTTTTCGCATATCAATGAGAAGATAAGAAATCAAACAAGAAGAAATATTATTAATACGTCTATGTGAGTATGACAATCTGCGTATAAATGCAATATTTTAGTAATTTTTCAAGATCTTACGTAGTTATTAAATCAAGTTTATTACTTTTTCATACGTAACATTAATGACATTTTAAATTATTTTTAATGTAAGAGCACACCGGCTTAGATGTATTATGGAGGATTTGGACAGGAATTCCTAAAAAAATGAATCGCCCCCCCCCCCCAAGATGAGGTCCCAGATACGTGCCTGGACATTTAGCCTTTAAAACTTAATAAAAATATTTAAGCATTATAAATAATTAATTTAATAAAATTAATTAAATGATAAATATTGATAATTGTTAATAAAAATGTATATAATTACATTGTAAAATTATATATAAAAATCAATTATTGAATCGGAAACATAATAAAATTTTAACTTTTATCATTCAAGCAGTTTTGTCTGGCTGTACCTAAATACTTGCATCGCTCTACTGAATCGTATGTTGTCAAATAACCGAAAACGTTCACACTAGTTACACTACTACAAATTAACTTTTAATACGTATAAACACGTATGTATTATTGATTTAAGTGAGTTATCAAAAAAATCTGTTTAGACATTTAGTTGAAAAATTCTCATTTATTTTATAATCGAATTACATATTTTAATATTATTATTTTAGAACGCTCTTCCGGAATAATTTTATTAATTTCAATTATTTAATGGCAATTCAAATTATTTTTAATTATTATTTATTATTTTTAATTATCTGATCAAATATTTTTTTATTTATAAATTTATCTACATACATTTTTATTTTATCTCTGATTAGGAATGATAACTTAAACAATATTTATTTTGATAAGATTAAATATTAGAAATTATTATTTAGATAATCTCAACACTGTCAGTAAGTAGGTGTATATAAAATATAATATTACCGGATTCGGAACTTTGTGAATATTGACTTCGTTTCTTGTTCCTCTTCCTTTTTATTGTCTCCTTAAAAATAACAGGGACTGCAGATTTTTTCAATACTCTTCTGATGCCGGTTAAGATCATAGAATTTTCTTCAAAATGGGAAGAACACAACTTTCTATTATGTTGTACATCTTCCTCCACAAATCCACAGTTTTTAAGCCAAACTTCTCGTCTGGCTGGGTTTTTCGGGAATCTGATGACAGATGGATTTATATTAGGTAAAAATTAAATATATTTCATCCGTTGAATTTGAAGAAAAAAAAATTATATATTATAATGAAAATGTAATACTTACTTGTGCAAAGAAATATCATATCCTTTTTTTGTGGACTTCAAACACAGCACGCAGGAGTTGAAGTTAGGTTTCGTGTAGTATGTTGGCATGGTGGCAAAAAAATAAATTTAAGTAATTTATAACAAAAACAAATATAAAAACGGAAAAAATTTATTCTCATAATACTCTTTTGGAAAAAAAAATGAAATTTAGGATTGATGGATGATTTGAGCAAATATAAGTATAAGGGTTAATGATGGCGTCGATAATGATAGATGACCTAACCTAACCTAACCTAACTACTCGCAACATACGCGTCCCAAGATTCACGCCTGTTACAGCTCACGAGGACGGTACGATTGAAATTAATGGAGGAAACCGATAGGTAGATATATTGGACGTCCACTGCCGAACGGTTGCCGAAAATAGATCTTCTGATAAGACTCAAGAGTGGGGTACAGCGTTCGGTCCTAAAGGGTGCTGGTAACGGGAGCGTCGGCAGACCCGGCCAACAGGTTGCCAAATATTATTATTATTATTTATGTGACCTCGTAACAACCAGTGTTGAGACTTATCTAGATAAATATATTAACTACCAATTATCTTATCTAGATAAAAATCTAAATGTTATCTATTTATTTATCTTAGATGAAAACTCCAGTCATATACTGTAATTTATCTAGATATTTTTTTTTGTATTATAGAAATTATTTTAATAATTATTATCTTACACTTATGTTTTTGGTAATATATACTATTTTTGTTCGTGTAGTCACCGTACGTCGACAACGATGAGACCGGCCTATAACAATTTCTATTATAACATACTATTATTATTTATTATTAGTTATAAGTTATTACTCTTTAGTTATTAATCACTATAGTCAATAGCTTTTAATCTATTGTCATATTAGTACCACGAAATTCCAAATACTCTCAGATTGTGAGAAATTAAAATAAATTAAATTATGTCAGGTCGAAACGCAGAAAACCAGAACTCTCTAAAAATTATAAATAACTAAAAAATAATTATTTCATTGAAAATAAATCCATTGATTACGTACAGCTTATAATTTTCAAGTTACCTAACCTAACCTTATGAAAATCTCATATGTACATTATTTTGATCTAATACAAATTTAATTTTAAAATATTGTTTTTTAAAAATGTATCTACTTTTTATCTAGATAAATACCTATTATCTTTTATCTAATAAATAGATAATTTAATTTGAGCTTATTTTTATCTTTATTTAAATAGGTAGATTTTTTGGTTTATTATCTTTATCTTTATCTAGATGACAAACTACTTATCTGGGCTCAACACTGTTCCTAATACATTTTGTATAGGAAATGTAATGTTTTGCCAACCGACAAAATGGTGGAAACTGATACGCGAGCTTCAATGTTAATAATATAAATAATATACGAGTTCCTTATCTAGTTAGTATAGTAGAAGTCAGTGTACTATTGTTATTGTTATTATACATAATATATTATATAGGTACGTATTATATTGACGTTATCAAAACGATAATAATTTTGATAAAATCGTTCATTATTGAACATATTTTTTAGTATTTCACTGGTATTTAAAATTTTTCACGAGCTTTTCCTACCGTTCTTTTCGTATTCACGTAGTTGGTGTCTCTTATGTGGTTTTTTTGGCGTTCGCGTTTGTAGTGGTTTCGATCGCGGTAATCCGTTTCGCGTTTTTCACGTTAGGTTTGTCATTATTTGTTTAATACGTGTATTTTCAGACCCGTTCCTATACTACTACACACGAATACCATTCGTGTGCTTGGGATTGCGGACCCACGTCGACGTACGAGATATTTGTTCTATTGTTTTTAAGAATATTTTATTAGTGTTTAATTCAAAACCCATCCTAAACGATGTACGATACTGTTCTGGATTCAATAAATTCCATTATATCGTTGTGTTTATTTTGTTTTGTAGTTAGCTTAACCTTTACATAATATTATAAAAGTGAAATATAATGGTAAAGGGCTTTCACTCATAGCAATACAATAAAAGTATATTTTGGCACATGGCTTATGTATCATATTAAGTTTGGGCACATGGTTTATGTATAATATTAAGTTTGGCACATGGTTTATGTATAATATATAGGAATAATAATATTATGGTAATTAGGTGGGATCCAGCGACTCACAGGACGGCCGACGAGGTTCCACGTAAAATATATGCTTTCTTTATTATATAATATTAATTTTCTGGGTCGCCAACCACTGGGTCACCGCCTGGCATATCACGTAGGACGGTAAGAAGGGAGAGCGACAGAAAAAGGAACGTGCACAATGTGCACTACATAATAACATTTTATATATAAATTTAACAAAAGCGGGTAAGTGAGTATCGCTCTGCTGTACATTAGGGGGTGGGATGGACCTCAGACTTGGGAAGGTTAAATTTGAATGCAATGATAGGTATCATTGTATACGAAAAACAATTCTGAACGGAGATGATTTGTCAGTCTAGGATATATTATAAAAAAATCGAAAATTATTTATTAGTTAAACGTTATTTTACACGTGTATTTTTGATTTCAAATTAAAATTAAAACTTTAAATACTCGTAAAATTTTTTAAATTGAATAATCCTCAAACATTTTTATAATTATTCTAAGCTTAATTTATGGACAGCATAGAATTAAATTTTCAATTCTTAGCTTTTGATAGTAAAATATTTATAAATTTTTAACTACCAAATAGTGAAAAATATTCATGATTTTGACGAATTTTTGTCAAAATTTGAACTTCAAATGCTAATAAAAAAAAATTGTGCGTATGTATTTTTATAATTTTTGAATGAGAGTTAGAACAAGTTATGTGGACCCTTCAATTAAATTTTCAAGTAATTTGCCCCAGCTAAATTTTTTTTATCAACATTTATAAAAAAAAAATTAAAAAAAAATTGAAAATTTCAATTGTCTATAAATAGCTCAAAAAAAGTCAAAATATTTTGAAAATCAAATCACGTAAAGAAAATGGCAATCTAAATAACTGGTAAAATTTTCAAGTATTTATGACTTATACTGTTTGAATAACAACAAATATCAAAAATCGTTTGAGGCTAAACCGTTATTTAACGCGGTTTTGTAAAAATTTAAATTTCAAACACTCATAAAAAATTTTTATATGTATGGAGAAACCTTGTATCAAATTTTCAAAACTTAGTTATAAAAGAAAAAAATTTTACGATTTTTCAACCACAAAATTACTTGCCAATTTTCGCAATTTTGACATTTTTCGTATAAATTCGAACTTTAAGCACTTATAAAAAAAAATTGTGACCAACGATTTTGGATTTTTTTTTATCACTTTAAGAACAACTTATAAGAATCCTTGTATTAAATTTTCAAGATTTTCTGGCCGGCCAGAAAATTTTTATCGTTATTTAAAAAAAAAATACTAAAAAAATTAAAAATTTCAATTGTCTATAAATAGTTCAAAAAAAGTCAAAATTCTTTTAAAATTTAACTGTGTATGGAGAACGCTAACATAAACATTTGGTGAAAATTTCAAGTATTTATATCTATTAGTTTTTGAGTTATAGCAAAATAAAAATATGATTTTGACGAAAACTGGTTTTGCGTAAAAAATCCCGTTTTTTCCATCATTTTTTTAAGGTTTTTCCCGACTCACTTAAAAAATATTGAAAATTTTTAACTTTTGACCCCCCAAAGTACCAACTAGATCCGATTTCCTTTTCAAAGAGGGGCAGAAGTCAAAAATCGAAGCATTTTTACTGCCCCAAATGTTGTTGACAGACACAAAAAAAAAAAAAAACACACATCATTGTAAAATCAATACATTCATCACTCCGTTCAGAATCTAAAATAACAGAGGGGTTTGGGGGGAATATTTTTTGTACATTACGCAAATTGATGACGGTGATGACTTGAGTTGAATGGCTGGCTGACGACGATGCTGGTCAGGTTTCGGCGACCGACGGCTGTGAGGGGCTGGCCTGCTGGCCGTTAACACACACATACTTGGTCAACATGGCCCATCGGCGTCGGTCAATAAAACGACGGCGGCTTCACCCGGCCTCGGGCCCGACGTAGTCGTTTAAAAGATAAGCGGTGTATTTTAGTTGAAGATTATAAATATAGTGAATTTAAAGTTCTGAAAAAGTTTGAGAACATTCGGTATAACTGTACAAATAAAAATTGTTCTACCAGTTTACTCGTTGACAAGGATGTAACCAAAGTGTTAAGTACCTATGTTAAATGAGCACATACATGAGGTGATTCCAAAAAATATTATCAATAGGAAAATTGTGAGTTCTCGTTTAAAAAGAAAATGTGAAAATGATCTTCTTACCAGGCCAAATAAAATAATTAGGCAAGAACTTAGGAATACCGAAAACGATATCTAGCCAATTTATTCTGATATAAAGTTATGGAGAAAATATATGTATGATAAACGTAGAAAAAATATGCAAAAAATTCCAAAATCTTTAGAGGAAGCGATAACTCAGTTGTTTGATGGTCGTGAAAGTATTATAACTAATACTGGTGAACTATTTTGTTACATGGAAGAAACTTCAAGTCCAATTATATTCACTTGCAAAACTAATCTTTAATTATTGAGTCAATCTTCTCATATTTTTGCAGACGGTACATTTGCATATGCACTCAAATATTTTGAACAACTGTATTCAATACATATACCTATTACAAAATGGTTTTTATGTTCCTGTAATTTATTGTTTTTTAATTTCAAAATCAACTGAAACTTATACACAAATGTAGCACACAATTATTAATTTATGTTTAAGATTCTACATAGATATACAAAATTCATTAAGGTGTTCAAATTTTCATTTTGATTTTGAAAAGAGTGCTCACAATGCTGTTAGATATTTTTTCCCAAACTGCAAAATTATGGCCTGCAGATTTCATTTAGGCCAATCATGGTTCATGAAAATTCAAAGTGACAGTAATTTATTAAAAAACTATAATTCAAAATCTGAACTAGGTATTTGGTTGAAACAATTTTTTGCACTTGGATTTTTACCTTTGGAAGATGTAGAAGATGCTTTTACTTATTTAATTGAAAATATCCCAACTGACAATTTTGAATTTACTGATTATATACTGAACAATTATATATTATCTGATGCCGCTTGCCCACCGATTTTATGGGCAACTGAACCTTCAACAGAGGCAAGAACGACCAATGGGCCAGAATTTTTCCATAACCACTATAATACTCAGTTTTATACTTCTCATCCATCTATTCACCAAGTTATACATATTTTATTGGATATTAAAAGTGAAACTTATTTAAAAATATATAGTATAAAAGAACAAAATATTAACAAGCCTCGTAAAGAGCAAGAAGAGAATATTGCATTTAATATTTATAATTAACACTTGGGAAAAATATAAAAATAATGAAATATCTTTAAATGATTATTTTGCTGATATTAGAACCATGTTTTTGTGCTAAAAAATTATAAGAACTTGATTTTTATTATATATATATGTATATTTTTTTATTGACGCGTAATAATAAGTTACTGTGATGTATATACATATACTTTTTTTTTTACTATACGAATGATGTTATAAATTATTATTATTTTCATCGTTATAAGTGGTATCTTAATTCTTTATTTTTATAAATAAATATCGGCATATTATTCCTTTTTTTACGCGTAATTACTGTGATATATTATAAGATTTTTTTTTTACTATACGTACCTATATTATTTTATTAATTATTATTATTGTCATCGTTATGAGTACATCTTAATTCATTATTTTTATAAATAAATATCAGAATATTACTTCTTTTTTTGACGCGTAAGTACTGTGATATATCATAAGATTTTTTTTACTAAACTTATTAAGTTATTATTAATGTTGATAAATTTATTTAAATATTTGTGTTTGCTTAAAGAAAAAATATTTAAGTTGCGCAATCGTGTTGTTTTTTCTCAAATATTAAAAGGTAAAAAGTCCGTATTCATGTTATGTTTTTTTCAAGTAAAAAGGTAAAAAGTCCGCAACCGTGTTACGCCCATTATATTAATGACAATATTAATGGGACGGTCACGGGTAGAACACGATTGAGAACGGTCCTTATCGGCCGTACCTTTTTTAATAGCACGATTGAGAACGTTCTTACCTGCTAACTTTTATGCAACGTTGCCACATTTATTAAAAATAAAAATAATAAAAATACAATATACAATATATATAAGATATCAATCACTACATTTTGGTTACAAAATAAACTTATCTGGAATATTTATGTACAACATATTTGTCAGCTTAAAGATTAAAAATTAAAAAAATTAATATTTATTTACAATATATTTATATAGGTACCTATTTTATTTGTCAGCTTAAGATTAAAAATTTAAAAAAATCAATATTTATTTGCCAGTATATACACAATTTAAATTTTTTTCCCAAGTACTTATTTCCGGTTAATTTTAAATACCTTATTATGTCCTTATTTTGTTCAAACTCTTTATATAAATTAATTGTTGAAACAATTCGATTATAATCTTTGCTGGCCATGGTTTTTGTAATATTATTTTCAATGGAGTTGATTATTGTCACAGTTTGTGTTTGGGTCTCCTTTAAAACAGAAATTACTGCATGTGTAGGAGGATGTGTGCTGTAAAATTGTCCGTTATAAGTTCTGTGGAAACTTTCTGCTCCATTGGTGGTTCTTAAAAATAAAATAATAAATTACTTTAAACATGCAGACCAAATAAAAGCAGATAAATATAATTACAAATAACTAATAAAATAATTACTTAGTAAGTTACTAAGTTATAGTATATTAAGTACCTTGGATTTAATGATGGTACTTGAGCCCAAAGAATAGGTGGAAATAGCGAATCATCTTCAATGTATGTAGATAACACGTAGTCTGAAAATAAACTCCCAACTTCTAAGTCTGGACATATTGCCATAAGTTGTATAAACGCATCATCAACATCAGAGGGAAGTAGAAAAGGCAAACCAAAAAATAATTTAAGCCATTGACCTAATTCGTCATTGTTGTCTTTATATGCACTTCTCAACTTTGATTCTCCGTTTATCTATCATACAGATAATATAAAATATATATGAGTAGT